>VYXB01004808.1:60117-103406 GCA_013397135.1 Pachyramphus minor | reverse complement strand
CCCTGCCCCATCTCTTCCCTATCCCATCGCTTCCCTTTCCCAGCCCTTCCCTATCCCATCCCTTCCCTTTCCCCGTTCCTTCCCTATCCCATCCCTTCCCTATCCCATCCCTTCCCTATCCCATGCCCTCCCTGTCCCTCCCTGCAGTGTGGGCAGGGCCCAGGGAGCTCCTGCTCTCAGAGCTTTGGAGCCTCAGCCACTTGGCCCCGGTGTCTGTGGTGCTGTTTGATGTCCCTCAGACCCCACTCAGTGTCTGTGCTGCTGTTTGATGTCCCTCAGACCCCACTCAGTGTCTGTGCTGCTGTTTGATGTCCCTCAGACCCCACTCAGTGTCTGTGCTGCTGTTTGATGTCCCTCAGACCCCACAGCTCTGTGGCCACAGGGCTCAGGCTGCCCTGGATCCTTCCAGAGGAGGAACTGCTGAGCAAGGTCCAGCTGGAAAAGGTTTGAATCCTCCTGAGTCTGTCCTTCTACTCCTGTTCCAGCCTCCCCTCAGGCACTCCCAGCACAGATCTCTCCTGCTCCTGTTGCTCTTTCCCTTGTTCTTTCTCTGTTGGAAGCCTTTCCCAGTGCCTTGCTCCATTTCAGGCCTGTCTGGATCAGCACAAGGCAGAAATAGCTCTGCTGAGCCTCCTGAGAGACCACCAGGAGAAACAAACCCCAGTTTCCTGATGGATGCAGAATTCCTTTCTCCTGCACACACCCATTTGAAGAAGGAAAAAAAACCCAAATAAACAGATTTTTTCCTGGTTTGCACAGCATTTCAAGTGATCAGACCCTCCAGATGCTCCTGTGTCACAGGAAGCAGAGGCACAGGATGGTTGAGGTTGGACAAGAGGACTGTGATGGCCCCATCCAGCCAGGATTCAAATGTCTCTAAGGATCAGTATATTAGATCCATAATTAGGAATAAACAATCCTGGGGAAAACATGACAGACAAAGTCCAAAATTACTCCTCAGTAAAATATTGTAACACTAGAAAACTGGGATTTAATGTTGCACTTAAAAGAAATTCAGACTTGTTAAAGGAAAAGAGGTTCATCTGAAAAGGTAAAATGAATTTAACTCTGCATTCAGCAGCCTATGATGGGAAAAAACCCCCACACTATTTATATATAAAAAATAATTCCAATGTAATTGCAAACATACAAATTGCAAAAATACAACTAAAGTGATTGATTTCAAAATTATGCTCGTGGTCAGGTCTCTCTAGAGGGAAGAGGTGCCTTTCTTAAATCATGTTTGGCCTTTTTACTAATGGTAAAGTTGCCTGTGTTTTATATCAAGCCAGTGTGTTTAAAATGCAGCTTGGATAGACTAGAAATTGCTCAAAAGACAATTATCTAGGTGCTGGTGAGACCATAATACACCTTTTCACAAGACAAACATTTCCCAAGTTAGACATTAAGTTGCCACTGAAAAAAACCCTCTCCACTGGCAGTGCTGGGATTGACCTGGCCAGGGCCAGGACTGAGGGGTGGGAAGTGTCCCAGGACAACCAGTGTCCTCCTGGAAGCCCTGGGGACAGTGGCTCTGGGAGCTGGGCAGGGTGGGGGAGGCTCAGAACCTTTCAGCTACACTGGAAGTACCTTGGGGCAGCTTTCCCAGAATCCCAGACTGGTTTGGGATGGAAGGGACTTTAAAGATCATCTCATTCCAACCCCTGCCAGGGGCAGGGACACCTTCCACTAGCCCAGGTTATTTGAATGTTTTTAAAGCAGTGAAGTCCAGCTCGGGGCAGCATTTGCTGCTCTGCCCTCATGCCAAAGCTTCTCTGAGAAGAGGTGGCCAGTTTTAGGACAGGTCTGGTTCCCCCTGCACTGGCTGCTTTTTCCCCTGTACCCATCATGTCTCAAGGACTAGAACAGCAGACAACCCGTACTGGGCCCTCCAGGCAGGTTCCCATCTGGTCCCATGGGATTCCCATAGAGCTGGACACGAGACTGAACGAGGGACCAAAAGCCCTCCAGCTCCTGCTGCTGAAAATCCTGTTGTGCCAAGCTGGATCTTTGGGCACAGCTGATGCCCTGATAACAGGGACACAGTGTTTGGTGTCCCATGGCTGTGACTGGAGTGACAGCTCTCTGCTCTGAATGCCCTAAACACCCTGAGGTTTAGTTGGGTCCTGGCTTGTGCAAATCCAAGGACAGGGAGGGATTGATGGTGTGGAAATGGTTGATCTGGATGTCTCCCATCACCCACAGGATCATCTGCACTTGGCTTCAGCAGCACCATGTGCCCTGAGAGAAAGCTCAGGGAGGCCATGGAGGACACACCACCCTGAGCCAGGTGTCACTGAGCAGCTCCCTCTGGAATTATTACCATGATTAAGGAGGATTTCCAAGTGGTCCAGCCATGAGTCTGTGCACAGAACTGGGAGCTGGAGGAAGCCTGGTGATCCAGGCTGTGGTAACACTCATGTATCCAGAGAGGCAGCAAACAGCACTTGTAACCTGCCAAGAGAAGTTCCCAGCATTGCCTCAAGGAGAGGATGTGCTGGGGCACAGGAGAGGGTGGAGAGGGCTGGGCCGTGGAGATGGGAAACCAAAACACAATGAAAAATGTTGACCTTGCCAAACAAATTGTTTTTTAAAAATGATATTGTTGTGGGGGCTCATTTTTTGTCCTCTCTTCCCCATTGTGGGTGCACATAGAGCTGGAGCTTCCAAGTGTCCCTGCTCCTGGGTTTGCCCCCAGGGTCTGCTGTGGTTCTCAGGCAGCTCTTCCTCCCGGCAGCTGCAAACTTGAAGGATCGTCCTAAAAAACCACGGGGCTCATGATAAAAGCTTTGCTTCAGATTGTATCATGTACCAGCAAGAGCTGTGGTTCCAGGCCACTGTCACGGTGACAGTCACGAGGGGTGATTGGCACAAAGTGCCAGTGTTCCCTTCCTTGGAGAGGGACATTATAGTAATGAGAAAATAAGAGATTTCAGCTGCCTTGCCCGGCTGAGCTCTCAGCCTGTATTACCTCAGGCACAGAGAAGAATGTCTTTAATATCATCACTGGAATATGACTCATCGGGGCTTTTTTGAATCTTTTTTTAAAGGGGGAAAAAAAAAACATAATAAGAAATTCTGCTTTGTATTTTATCATCAGGAGAGAAATGGGTTGAAAGGTAATTGGATTCTGTTGCTTCCTAAACAGCTAAATATTTACATATAGGCTGGGCTATTAATCATGGCCCCATATGGCAGGAAAGCTTGGCAGAGCACTCTGGGGAGAGCTGCTGTGTGCAAGTGTGTTTGTCTCACAAATGTCTCCCTGACAGCTTCACTTTCATCACAATCAGCTGTGACACCATAATTACAGATTTGGGGAGGTTTGCAGCCTCCGAGTGATGGATTGTTTGATATACACAATTTAGAAGATAGATGTTCTTATTTAAACCAACTACTTAGTGAGGGAACTGGTTACACAGGGAGCAAAGTGGGAGCAGCCTGTGGCTGTGTTAGTGACCAGGACTAACCCCCCACTGCCTTTTCAGCCTCCCAGGACTCCAGGGCAGGTGGGATGGGGACAGGAGTGTTGTTGCTGCACATTCAGCCTCTTTCCTTCTGTCTTCTCCTTGCTGGTGACGCAGAGCTTCACCCCACTGCTTCAGTTGAGTCCTTGACCCTGCTGTTCATGGGCATTTCCAGTTTTGGTTCCTTGGAAACATTCACAGAGGCACAGAATTCCAAAACATACTGAGTTGGAAGAGACCCACAAGGATCTTTGAGACCAACCCTCAGCCCTGCACAGGCCCAGCCCCAAGAGTCACCCCCTGTGCCCCAGAGGATCAGCCAAACCCTCCTGCAGCTCTGGCAGCCTTGGGGCTGTGCCCACTGCCCTGGGGAGCCTGGGCAGTGCCAACCACCCTCTGGGGGAAGAACCTTTTGCTGAGATCCAACCTGACCCTGCCCTGACACAGCTCCAGCCCTTCCCTGGCTGCTGTCCCTGGTCCCCCCAGAGCAGAGCTCAGTCCTGCCCCTCCTCTGCCCCTGCCCAGGGAGTTGGAACTGCACTGAGCTCTCCCCTCAGTCTCCTCTGCTCCAGCTGAACACACCAAGTGCCCTCAGTGTCCTCACACGGCTTCAAATCAAGGCCCTTCCCCATCCTCGTTCCCTCCTTTGGACACTCTCCAATGGCTCAATCTCTCCCTTCCATTGTGTCCCCCCAAAGTGCCCCAATGTTGAGGTGAGGCCACCCCAGGGCAGAGCAGAGTGGGACAATCCCCTCCCTGATGCCCCAGGACAGGGATGTCCCTCCTGGCTGCCAGGGCACTGCTGACTCAGGGACACCTGGCCCCACCAGGACCCCCAGGGCCCTTTCCCAGCTCTGCTCTCCAGCCCCTCATTCCCGGTGTGTCCATCCAGGGTTGCCCCATCCCAGGGGCAGAATCCAGCACTGCCCCTGGTTGAATTTCCTGTGGTTGGTGATAAGGGGAAAAGGGAAAGTTCTTCCTGCTGTGGTTGTTGCTGGCCACTGATTTACTGCTCTGAGCCCAGGCTGGCACTGAGCTCTGCAAACTCCAGCACAGGTTGCCCTTCCCCAGCACAGTAAATCCCAGGGAGGGACAGGCTGGAGGAGGTTTCCTTCTATTTGCTCCATGTTTCCCAGCTGTCAGTTTTATGGAGCAGTTGCACCCAGGGTCCAGTTCTTGTGTGCCGGGGTTGATCTTTTTTATGATCTCTTTTGTAGATCCCAGTAACTCATCCTGGCCCTTTCTGCCTTTTTCCATGCTGGTCTGTATTTACAGAATCCCTCTTTTGCTGAATAAAACCTGAAGATTGTTATTTTGCTTTATTTTAAATCTGTTTTGTACACTTCTGGCTCTGCAGCTTCTCTCTAACAAAGCAGACACGAATCCTTGACCTGGAATAATGTCACATTTCCCACCGAGTGACACCTGACACATCTTGTTCTTCTCCAGAGTGCTCTGATCACTGCAACAAACCATGAACCTGCTCCTTGTGTTCTCTCCATCTCTTCAGGATCTTTTCTTCACTCTCACTCCTTCAGATCCAGGAGTTTTGTGCTGCTTCCTTCACAGTGGTCCCTGGGAGGGAGGAAGGACAGAGAACAACCCCTCCCAGCCCAGCCAGTAGCTGAGCAAAGAGGTCAAGTTTGTGAGAATGAGGAGCTGGGGTTGAGCCCTGACAAGGTCTGGGACCTTTCCTGGTGTGCAAATGTAACATTTTACTCATCTTGGTCCTTGTTCCAGCTCCTAAAAGGGGCTGGGGCTCTTCTGAGTGTCCTTTAGCCCCTTTCCATCAAATCCTCCCAGAGAACTGTGGGATCCCTGGTCTGACATCCACACTAAGGGCTCCTCCCAGCTCCTTCCCTGAGTACAGAACAGTGTTTATTCCTTCTCCCAAGCATTTGTGCAGCCCTGGCAGCACCTGGAAGGAGCCAAAGGGAGATCCCACCTTTGCAGTGCCTGTGTGGTGACAGGACCACCCAGGGCTGGTGAAATCTTCAGTCCTACAAGTCACATCTGTTTGGGGGAGGGAGGAAATTGTGCTTGAACATGAAATTCCAGTTGTTATATCCACAAATTCACCAAGTTCTTTTTCTTGTACACCAAGAAAGACAACACAGCAAAGGTCATCCCTCTGTTTTCAGTCCCGGGCTCTTTCCAGGCACCACATATTCCCAGATCTGTCTTTCACCTCAGGTTGGTGCTGCCAATGCTCTGAGCTGTGGCTGCAATATCCTGCTGTGTGGTCTCACCTGTATCTGCCCCCACACACACCTGGGAGTGGAGTATCCATAAATCCCACCTTCACCCACTGGAAGTCCTGCTGGAGCCTGAAGCTTCTTTTCTGGGGGCTGTAAATGCTCTCATGCTTATTTGGGAGCAATTTCTTCTCCCCACAAACCCAGTGCAACCTGAATAAATGGCAGAGCTCCAACAATCTCTGTCTCAACAAACCTTAACCCGGTGCATGATCCTTGAATTAATATCACTGTGGACAGGGAAGTGCTGACGGGAAGTAAAGGCTCTCCACTTCAGCATGTTCTTCTCAGGATTAATTAAAGACAGACAATTTTAGCATCTTCCATCAGCAAATCCCTGCCTTAACTGTTTTAATTTTGTTGATGAAGTGGAAAGACTTGTGAAATTTACTTTGCAGGACAGTTAATTTGAAATAAAATTAGTAGCTAGTGTTTATATTTGAAATGGGCCACTCAGGGAACCTCTCCCAAAATGGAAGGAAAAGGTAGAGGGAGGCTTTTAACCTTCTGTCTGTGTAACACTTGCCTGAGACTTGAAGGGTAAATTTTAATTAAGCTGGTGGGGCAGAAATGATTGGCAGAACCTAATGAAAACTTGGGGTTTATAGAAATCTTTTTGTCTGCACTGGGATGGGCAGGGGCAGCCCAAAGCTTTGGGTGGGAATTAAAGTCCTCTGCTCCCTGGAGTTGCTGCTCTGCTTTAGTTGGGGTTGTGTATGAGATGCACTTCACCCTGCACGTGAGCAACTGGGGATCCTGCCCAGGGAAACGATTCCCTCTGGCTCAGGCAGGGCTTGGATCAGACCAAGGAGGTGTTTGCTGTGCTGCAAATATTCAGAGAGGGGGAAAGAAACACAGAAACATGGAATGGTTTGGGTTGGAAAGGACCTCAAAGCTCATCCCATCCTGCCCCCTGCCACGGGCAGGGACACCTTCCACCAGCCCAGGCTGCTCCAAGCCCCGTCCAACCTGGCCTTGGACACTTCCAGGGATGGGGCAGCCACAGCTTCTCTGGGCAACCTGTGCCAGGACCCCCCCACCCTCACAGGGGAGATTTTTTTCCTCATATCCCATCTAACCCTGCCCTCTGGCAGTGGGAAGTCATTCCTCCTGGTCCTGTCCCTCCAGGCCCCTGTAAATAGTCTCCCTCCATGTTACTCGTAGCCCCTTCAGGTGCCAAAAGGCCACAATCAGGTCACCCCNCTCCAGCTGAACACACCAAGTGCCCTCAGTGTCCTCACACACCTTCAAATCAAGGCCCTTCCCCATCCTCGTTCCCTCATGTCACAGAACCACAGAATCCTGAAGGTGGGAAAAGACCTCCAAGATCAAGTCCAACCTTTGACCAACACCCCCATTCCCACTGAACTGAATCACAAAGTGCCACCTCTACTTGCTTTTTTGAACTCCTCCAGGGCTGGGGACTCCAAACCTCCCTGGGCAGCCCCTGCTAGTGCCTGACCACCCTTTCCAGGGAGAAATTACTCCTGTTGTCCCACCTGCCCCTCCCCTGGCCCAGCCTGAGGCCGTTCCCTCTCCTCCTGTCCCTTGTTCCCTGGGAGCAGAGCCCGCCCCCCCCCAGCTCCCCCCTCCTGTCAGGGGGTTGTAGGGAACAAGAAGTTCTTCCCTGAACCTCCTTTTGCCAAACCTCTTGTGCTTTTTACCTCCTCACTGAACCTTCTCCTGCCAGGAAGGAGCTTTTCCACGCCCACAGCAGAACTTTGGACATTGTGACGACATTTTTGCAGAACATGGTCACAAATTCCACATTCCTTCAGTCCCACCTGCCCCCTCCAGTCCTTCATTCCTATATTCCTAATTCCTGGGGCTACAGTGAAGCTACTTTGGATTTGCACCATCTCAGAGAAGAGGAAATAATAAAAGTCCAAAGTCAGTTAATAATTTCTCTACAGCTCTTACAGAATTGCCTGTGTAATTAGATGCTGAAGTAGCCCCTGGACATGGAAACTGGGTTTTTTAAGTTATCTGGAGGTCTCAAAATGTACCTGGGTATTTTCAAAGCATTTCACTCTCTGTAAATGCCAGACATGATCAGAAATGGCTTTTTTTTGGTCATTTTGCAATTGTGGGGATCAATTTGTAAAACTGAATAAATATTATGTGCAAAAAAAATCATATGTATGCATGAGGATGTGTGTGCTAACCAGGATTTTTACCTCTATGCATTAATCTAAGGTAAGAAGAAATGCTCATCATTCCTACGAAGGAACAGAATTTCTAAAGCAAAGACCTCCCCAGGCTGAACTTTGCAATAGTCTTTGAGCTCAATTTATCATCTGGCTGGCAAGATGTAGCTTGTTTTTCTGCAAAAATTCCAGGTGAGACAACAAAAATAAGGTGGTTGTTTTTTTTTTTTCCTTCTCTTTAGAAACCTCAAGGCAAATATGATTTAGTGTTGGTGATATTTGTTCTTGACAGAGCTCATGCTTTGGTAGCCTTTCCCTTGACCCCTTTAGGCATCATAGCCAAAAGTATTTAAAAGTGCAATTTATGATGTGTTCTGAGCTACTTTCCCAGATGTATCTCCGAGATGGAATTAGGGAGAAAAATACCTCACTGAAGCCCTTCAGCTGCCTGTCCCAGCTCTGGGCAGCTCAGGGACTTGCTCTTGGCCTGAAAGAGTCAGGCCAGAAGGATGCCAGGGTGTGTCCCATGTGGGGTGGCCCTGCAGCAGGCACAGAAACCAGTTCCAGCATCAAAGCAAAGGCCAAGTTAAGTGAAATGCCAGAGAATCACAGAATCCTGGGATGATTTGGGTTGGAGGGACCTTAAAGAGCACCTCCTTTTCCCCCCTGCCATGGGCAGGAGCACCTTCCACTAACCCAGGTTGCTCCAACCTGGCCTTGGACACTTGCAGGGATGGGGAGTGACTGGAGGCACTGAGGGTGGGAAATGCTGGGACTGAGAGGGCACCAGGCCAGAGCCAGAAGCTCAGGGCTGTGTTTAGAGTCCAACAAAGACACCTTCAGGCTGCATTTCAATTCCTGGCTGTGCCTCCTGCGTGTCCTTGGACTCTGTGCCTTGGGTTTCTCTCCATGAAAGGGAGATGCCTTTAATCCCTGACCACAGGGCTGTGTCAGGAGAACAAATCTATTGATGATTAGAAAGTGTTCAGGTTACTATGGCAACAGTGGGCAGGAGTTACCTCGGGTAGATTTTGTGCCTTTTTGCATCTCACAAGAGGAGAAGACACACAAAGTGTCTGAACGTGCCCTGAAACCTCTCCAGGCACCCTGAGCTGACTCACCACTTTCAGCCCCTGCTCCCTCTGAATTATTCCAGGAAGGTTGCTTATGTTGGGATTGAAGCAATGGAGTAAATTTTTTAAGAGCACCTTGTTTTATTGCTTGCTGGACAGATTATCCCCACCACCACTGCTCCAACTTGGAAAGAGGCCATTATGTTTTATGGCAATAAAGCAGAAAGCTGAGACATAGAATTTATTGCCATGAGCTAATGAAGTGCAGGGCTGAATGTTCAGGGTAACACTTCTTCTGCACCACACAGCAGCTCTGAGTGTCCTCCCCACCTCCTTGCAGGGTGTTTGTATGATGCAGAAGCCCTGAGCCCCCCTGGTGATACACCAGCATTTTCATTTCATCAAAACAATTTAATCCACTATAAAAAGGAGCCAAGACAGGCAAAAAATTGATCCATGAGAAAACAGTAATGGCATGAAGAGGGAAAGCTTATCCAAACTCAGGGGAAATATGGGTGGTTGCTATTTATTATGTTGCTGGAAGATGAAGGGCATTGCAGAGAGAGGCTGGGCCAGGCTGCACCTGAGCTCGCTCTGCACATCCCTGGAAGGTTCTGCAGCTCCAAATCCAGGCCTGGGAGCTCTGCAGGACATGGAGGTCATGGTGCAGAGCATGGGGAGGGTCTACAGGAGCAGAAATGAGTCAGCAGTGCCCTGGCAGCCAGGAGGGACATCCCTGTCCTGGGACATCAGGGAGGGGATTGTCCCACTCTGCTCTGCCCTGGGGCGGCCTCACCTCAACATTGGGGCAGTTTGGGGGGACACAATGGAAGGGAGAGATTGAGCCATTGGAGAGTGTCCAAAGGAGGGAACGAGGATGGGGAAGGGCCTTGATTTGAAGGTGTGTGAGGACACTGAGGGCACTTGGTGTGTTCAGCTGGAGCANCAGGAGGGTTTGGATGATCCTCTGGGGCACAGGGGGTGACTCCTGGGGATGGGCCTGTGCAGGGCTGAGGGTTGGACTGGATGATCTTTGTGGGTCCCTTCCAACTCAGCACATTCTGGGATTCTGTGCCTCTCTGAGCTGGGCACTGGCACTGCTGTACAATGTTTTGGGGGATCACCTGATTCCAGCCCCCTGTGAGGCCACACAGACACCCTGCTCTGCCATGTGCCATCCTGGCTGGGGCTGCTGACAGAAGGCCTTGGAGGAGTTTGTCCCTCTGTCCAGGAGCCAACCTCCTCCTCAGTAAGTGGAAATGGAAATCCCAGAAGCTCTGGTGGGTTTGTTCCCTCCTCTCCCTTCTCCTGGTCGAAGAATGAGGAGGCCTCATCATGTCCCACCTCTTGTGTTTGAATTAAAGACCTGGTGAGGTCTGAGTTGTTCCCGGGTGGGAGAGAGACCCCATTCATTTGCCACCATGCACAGCATCCCTGGGTGAGCACACCCCTCCCACAGCCTCCACTAAACACAAGGGAATAAAAACATCCACCTGCTGCACCTCTGCTCCTGCTCCCAAGAGCAACAGCAGGAATTTCCAACAGGTCTGACACATTCTTTAAATGGGAAGCTGGATTTTCTATTGCCTGTGCAGCCTCCAGAGCAGAGCCTGAGAGGGGCCCTGCCCAGGGGGTGTCAGGGGCTGCAGGGAGGGGGCAGAGGATGGAGCAGCTCTGCTCGGGGGGCCCAGCAATGGCACAGGAGCAACGGGCAGCAACTGATGCCCAGGAAGCTCCACCTGCACAGGAGGAAGAACTTCTTGGCTGGGCAGTGACCCAGCTCTGAACAGGCTGCACAGGGAGGGCTGGAGTCTCTTCATTGGGGATATTCCAGACCCCTCTGGACACAATCCTGTGCTCTGTGCTCTGGGCTGGCCCTGCTGAGCAGGGAGTGGGACCAGTGACCCACTGGGGTCCCTCCCAGCCTGCCCCATTTGGGATTGTGTGATGTGCCCCTTCCATCTCTGGGCAGAGCTGTATTCTACTGTACTGTGGTTTAGTCTTTGTTGTGTCCAGTCCACAGAAATCAAAGGAGCTGCAATCAGAGCAGCCAAACATTGACAGGAAGCTTGTCCTTATTCCTTCCCCTCTTCCCAGAGCTCCCCAGTAACTCTCATTCCAGTGGATTCCCTCTGGCAGGACCAAGGCTTTGCAAGCCAAGTGTGCTTCCCTCTTGCCAAGGACACTTGCCCAGGAGCATCTTTTAGGGACACTGTGGTGGCACCTGGCCAGGGATGCAGTAAAGCTGATGAATGAGTGACCTTGGCTTTCTCCTCCTTTCCATGGAGGGCAGGGTTGGCTTTGGAGCATCTCCTCATTGCAGGTGTGGGGAGCTGAGCTGGGATTTTCCAAAGTGTTTCTGTTACACCTTCAGGTTCCAGGGAGGTCTCACAACCAGTGTGGCTTGAGCACCTTTCCCTCTGGAAGCACACTCTAAAAAGCTATTTTGAAAGTCTTAAATGCTTTAGAAATGTGGTTCACCTCGACTTTGACATGAATGTTTGCACTCACTCAATAGACAGACAGATTCCATGGGCTGTTTTCTCTCAAGCCAATGAACTGCCCTGAGCACAACTCCAGATTAGTGTCAGCCCAGGGAACTCCCAAACTATTGTGTCGAACTTGAAATGAAATGCAGGTGAGAGTAATTGATGGAAAGCTGCTGGAAACCCTCTCAGGGCCACTTCCAGCTTTTTGCAGAAAACAAAGCTTTGGTGATATTTAATTGGTTTTGTCTCTCCAAGCTGTTTTGGATGGAGTGTTAAGTTCCTGTGTTGTCCAGAGCCACAGAGCACTGGAGATGTTGTTAAATAAACCTGTCACATTATGCTCTTGGCTTCTGCAGTGGAGTTTAAGCTGCCCTAAAAGCACTGCAATAAAAAGTCACTGCAGGCCACAGGAGTTGTCTGGGGGCAGTTTTGGTTCACTCATCTCAGAGCAAGTGATCCTTTTGCAACCAGGGTTCCCTTCCCTCCTCAGCTGGAGCAGGGCTAACAATTCTCCTGGAAAATGCCCCATAGGCTGCTCCTTCCACTAAAGACTTATCTCCTGGCGGCCTCATCTGAAACCAGATTGTCCTCCCTGTTGCACCAAAATCACTGAGGGGACAAGGCAAGACCCCAACTCAGTGTCTTTGGGGAGCACATCTGCCCAGATGTGTGTTTGGAGACAGACAGGGGGAGACCTTCCCAGAACATCTTTCTGACCCCTCATTTTTAGCAGCAAGAGTTGAACATGAGGTGCAAGAACAGTCCCACGGGCCAAGTCTCTACTGGTGCACCCCTTCTTCTGCCCATCCTGCCTCCAGACTGCCTCTGTGCCAGGCCACCCATGGCCACAGACCATGACCACAACCCTTGGGACTGGCAAGAGCTTCTCCCTGGTGACAGGGGCTGGGAGAAAAACCTTGAGACCTTTGTGAGGAAATGGTGCCTCTGTGGCAGAGTTCAGGTTGTCCATCGGCCCCGGTACAGGGGGACAGAATGAAGGCAGAGCTGCCTCCTGCCACCTGGAGGCAAGAAGGCAAGGAGTGAAACCTTTCAGCTCATCTACCTGCAAACTGGGCACTTCAGGTGTTGCTTGAGGAGACAGACTTACCTGCCTCTGCAGGGAGGAGCAGCATCGCCCCAACCCACTGAGGTCTTCACCGTGGGCATCTCTGGGCTCCCCCTCAGCAGGGACTGCTCTCTCTGTGCAGCACTGGTCCCATCCTCCTTTACTGAATTGTTTTCAAAATTTGGAACTGTCCTAAGAGATGTCTGGAGATAAATGTGGTGACAAAACAGCCCTGGAGAAACCCCCCCATTCTGTGTTCCTGAGGAACATGTTTGCTCTTTGATGTCTTGGCTCCAAGGGGAAGGGAAGGACCTCTCACATCTTGCTAAATGCTTTATTCACACACATGTAATTAAGATATCCTGTATCTACAACTAGTCATGGCTTTAATTAGACACAGTTCAGCCCTGGAAGCACTGGCAGAAACAGATAATGGTGCTGTCTTTGTACAGTGCCGGGAGACAAAACCCACCACAGAAAAGACAATTTCCCTGTGAATTAACTGTGCACTCTGCCTTGCCTTTTGCTGCTCTGTCCCTCACAGGGCTGATGGAAAGGAAATGAAACCCAATCCCTGCTGTCCAGGGGTCCTTGCTGACTTCTCAGAACCAGAAAGACTCAGCTTAGGGCAGTAACAAGACAGGCTTGAGCTCAAGCCACCTGCCCTGCCAGCCCTGTGCCCAGCACTGGTCTGAGCCTTGTAGGAGGAGGGCAAATCCTCATCTTCCAACCTCTGCTGTTTCCACCCCTCTGGGCCCCAGATTTAGACCCATCCCTGAGCCTGGTTTTGAAACATGGGAGGAGGATGAGACCCAGGGTACAACCCACCTCCTCCTTCCAAAGTGGTCTCAGCCCATCAGACTCCTGGGCAGCTCAGGGTGATCTCCTGCTTTTCCCCTCATCACCAGCTGTTAGGAGGAGCTCTGGATTGTTCAGAGCTGTTCAGGCCTGGAGCAAACTGAGGAGATGAGATGACAGTGCTCAGTGATGACTTAAGGGTGGTGGACACAAGGGCAAAGTGGGACTTTCTCGTGTCCTGGGGCTGTCAGGAAGGGTACAGACCACCCCCAATGAACTGAAGGGTTGCATGTTCTGGGCTTCCCAGAGGAAAACCTCACTGAAGTTTTAGGAGCCACATTTGCTTGTAGCCAGGCAGTGGTGGGTGCTGATAAGGGTCATCACACTGTTCTGTATCAGCTGATCTGAGTCACCAGGCAGCAAGAGCATCAAGGTAGAAAGAATAAATCCAGGATTGAGAGAAGTCTTGGAACACAAAGAGGAGAAACAGCTTTAAAGCTAACTCCAGGCTGGGCCAACTCGGGCCAGCATGATCCTTGGCCCTAGAAATCCAAAGAGCTCAAGTGATAGGGGGACAGAGTTGGTGACCCCCTTTCATTCGGTGCCAGGGACATCTCTGAAGAATCCTCTGTTCAGATACTCCACAGGGAAAACAGTGTCAGAAAGGAAAACCGGGTTTCAGAGCACAGTCCCAGGAAGGACTGAGATCTGGAAAGCCCTGCTCAAGGAGAGATGGGAACACATAATTTCTGGGTTACAGAAGTTCTCAGCCCGACAATGAGCACAGGAAGGAGTTTCCAACAGCTGAGGGCACAGATGCTACTTGAGAAGCCAAAGGCCAGTTGAGAAGAGCAGCAAGATAAAGCCAAGGAACTCAGTCGAGGAACCAGGTGGCCACATTTAACCTTTGCCACTCCATGCCTGAGGATATGGGGTTTTCTTCAAAATCTGCCCTTTTCTCAACCACTTTCAGTTCCTGATTATCTCCCATCCCTCCACAGCACAAGCTGTGATTGATGGGAAATCTCTGGATGAAGCTCCCCAGCGTGTCATGTTGTTCAAATTAAGTCAGGGGCAAAAATATGCTCCAATAGTCCTTTCTTAATCACCACATACATCTAAGATTATTCTTATCCCTCCATCTTATTTCAGAGCTGCTTCTTTGGGGTTGCAGGGCTGTGATCCCAGAGGATTTAACAGTGATTCCTGGAGTAAGGATGGGGCTGTGGGCTGCACACACTTTGATTTAAGGGCAGCTTTGTGAGCTTCCCATACTCGTGGGTAGATTTGGGGGGAAGACACAAAATCCAAGCAATAAAGGAAGTTGCCACTTGGGAATCTTTTATTTTTTTCTTTCCATTATCTGATCTGTGAGTGAGAATCATTCTCTGTCAAAACAATCAACCTCCTGGGGGGTGGGAAATGGTGCTTTGCTGTCAGTGCTCTGAGCATTTACCTGCTTGGAAGAGCCATGAAGAACGTTGTTTTCTCTGGTGGACAATATCCAACCACCAGCTCATTTTCCCACCCTCTGTGTGTGCACAGGAGTTGTGCAGCTTGGCTTCTGCATCCTGGGAGAGCTGGGGCTGGACAGGCAGGAGGAGAGGTCAGCAATGTCTGCAGGGGCTGGGAGGAGCAGGAAAAAGGCACCCAGGGATGGAATCACACAACTGGTAAGGTTGGAAAAGACTTCTAAGACCGTCAAGTCCAAGCAGACCAGGGACAGCACCCAGGGAAGGGCTGGAGCTGTGTCAGGGCAGGGGCAGGTTGGATCTCAGGGAAAGGTTCTTCCCCCAGAGGGTGGTTGGCACTGCCCAGGCTCCCCAGGGCAGTGGGCACAGCCCCAAGGCTGCCAGAGCTGCAGGAGGGTTTGGATGATCCTCTGGGGCACAGGGGGTGACTCTTGGGGATGGGCCTGTGCAGGGCTGAGAGTTGGACTCCATGATCCTTGTGGGTCCCTTCCAGCTCAGGATATTGTGTGATCCTGGGATTCTGAACAACCACCACTAAACCACATCCTCAGGGGCCACATCCACATGTTTTTTTGAACCCTTCCAGGGATGGTGATTCCACCACTGCCCTGGGCAGTAAAAATGGTGACCTGGGCTGTGCAGATTTTAGTGCAGAGTTTTGAACTGGGAACAAAGCTGAGAACAGGCCCCTCTCACCCCCAGCAGGGCTGAGGTGACAGTGTGTGTTGCCGTTGGCAGGCAGTTAATTTTTTCTTTTTTTCCTCCATTAAGCAGACCTGCTGTAATTCAAGATTGTTGTGGTGTTTGGTTTGGGTTTTGTTTTTCTAATTTATCTTCAGGTAAGACAGAGTTCAAAGCTCAAGGAGCATTTTGGTATTTTTGTTAAGAAAAATGTGTGAATAGATCCTTTACAAATCCCTTGTCTGATTGGAATGCTGCTCCACCAGCTCAAGAACACAATCCCAAAACATTCTGAGTTGGAAAGGACCCACAAGGATCTCAACCCTTCAGTGAATGGCCCCTTCAGGGACTGACCTTGGCATCATTAGCACTGGGTTTAACCAACTGAGCTCATCTCAGGGTTAGACCAGGGCTCATCTCAGCACCTTCAGAGCAGTTCTGCTGAGATCTTCACCTGCTGGGACCATCCAGGCTCCCTTTTAGTGAGCAGGGAAAACTCCCTTCAGCTTTACCCCTCAAGACCTCCCTCAGAATTCTGCCAGAGGAGGAGATAAAGCCTCCTAAGGGACCTTCTTTCTGCCAAAGGACAGAGGAGCTCAAAGGCACAGATTTGAGTGGGAAATCGTAGTTCAAACTCCATCCAGACCAAAAGGAAGTGAGAGAATTCCCAGGACAAAGGAATTCCTCCTGGGTTACTAATAACACAAATAGATCATTGGTTCTGGTGACAAAGACACCAAACAGCTGCAGCCACTAATTGAGGGGGAAAAAAAGTCAATATATGGCTGAGTTAAAGAAATAAATACATTTTAATGAGTTTTAAGTCAATTGAAAGTTGAAGAAGTGGGGGATATTTTGATTTTGGACTCATTACAAGCAACGGAATGGTTTGACAGGAGATGCTAAATTTCCCAGAAGACCATATTTTAATTAATTTAAAATCATAAACCAATTAACATATTTAATACTAAACTCCCATACAATTAATTCTGCACTCAGAGATGACGTGTGGTATTCAGGGAAAGGAACAGAAAAGCCGGATTTCTCACAGATTAGTAGGAAGTTGATTTATTTAGGCACAAATTTCACAAGGAACATGATGAACACCCTTTCAGGTGCAAAACTCAGCTCTGTGTTATAGTGGAGTCAGGACTGGGGGGGAAAGTGGCCCCATATTTCTGGTTTTAAGGGAGGTATGTGAGAAAATATTTCTTCAGACCTGGGTCTAGGTCAGGTCTAGGGTGTCTTATGACTCTTGGTAATGAGTTTGGACCTGCACAGCAGCAGCAACACTCTCTTCCTTTCCTGTTCATTCCCTGCTCCTGGAGGTCCCACCAGGGCTGGGTGGACAACAGGGAATCAGGCTGATGAATCCACCTAAGTGGGCAAACAGCTGGGCTGGAAAACATATTTTTTCCATAAAATATTGGTTTAACTTTGGCAAAAGTTTTAATCAAAATATCTATTTGAGGGTCAAATAGAAATTTGGGGTCAATGCTTCTGCTTGGGGTCAACACTTCCCAATGGAATATGAAGGTTCAGAGATGGCAGGAATGATTTACAGCAACTTCTCCTTTGCTGAGAAAAAAAGAGAAAATAATAATTTGTTTTTCAGTTTGCCTGTTTTGCCAAAATAAAACATATCCTCATGGAATAATTTTTTGCCTGGTGTCTTGTAGATAACCTGTGGATAGAAACCCATTTTGAAAACTACTTTGCCATCTGCCCCAATATTTCTTTAATTTCTGTGAAGATATGGGCCCCATTCTGCCCTCCTACAAACCTCATGTCACTCCCCTCTAGAATAAACTTCCACTGAAGTTCTGAGGGACTTCAGATTCTTTGATGGAGATTTAAAAACCATCATCACCTGACCACTGCCTTCCTCTGCCTGCTGAAAGTGGGATCTGGGTGTTGATGTCCCCAGGCCTGTCCCAGCAGTCTGGTTCCCTGTCACTGACCCCATGAGCTGCACAGTCTTCAGTGAATGTTCCCACAGCTTCTGAAACCCAACATTCCCTCTCTGAGCGTGTCCTGTACCAGTGAGAACAGAGCTCTTGTTTTGCCCCATGCACATCAAAACATTTCTGGTGACTCCCTGCAGCACCTCAGCTCACGAGATAACTTTGTTTTGTTGTTTTCCCCAAAACTTCAGAGCTGCAAAGGCCGTCAGAGCACTTAAAATGTGCCCTAATTTCAGGTGTAACTTCAAGTGTTCATCCTGCAGTCTGATAACACTGCAAATGGTGCAACTAAGCAAGGGAAAGAGGCTCATTTCTCTCTGGAGATCTGAGTTACACCAGAGAGCCCTGGAGCTGCTGCAGGGGCTGCTCAGAGCATGTTTTGGCTGGAAAGATTTTTCATGGAATCATAGAATGGTTTGGGTTGGAGGGGACCTTAAAGATCATCCAGTCCCACCCCTGCCAGGGGGTAAAATTGTTTCTATCTCAGCCCAGATCTTTGCCTTTTGTGCTTCCAGCTGGAGGGGCAGTGCTGGTGTGATTCCAGTGGGAGCACTAAGGTGGGCAATACCATTCCTAAACCAGGACACAGGGTCTCACCACCCACACAGGGAAGAATTTTTTCCATGTATCTCACCTAAATTTCCCCTCTCTCAGTGTGAAGCCATTCCCCCCTGTCCTGTCACTCCAGTTCCTGATGAACAGTCCCTCTCCAGCTTCCCTGTAGCCCCTTGAGATCCTGGAAGGTGCTGTGAGGTCTCCACACAACCTTCTCTTCTGCAGGCTGGACACCCCCAGCTCTCCCAGCCTGTCTCCATAGGGGGGGTGCTCCAGTCCTCTTACAAACTTCGTGGCCTTCTCTGGACTTCATCCAACAGTTCCACTTCTTCTCATGTTGGGGGCACCAGACCTGGCCACAGCTCTTGAGGTGGGGTCTCACCTGAGCAGAGCAGAGGAGCAGAATCACCTCCTCAGACCTGCTGCCCATCTCCTTTTGATGCAGCTCAGGATTTGTTTGGCTTTGGGCTGCATCATCCTTTCCCCAGGATGCCCAAACAGCTCAGAACACAAAGTTATCTGGGAACTGATAAACTTTCTGGCTGTGGAGCTGAAGAAAAACACACCCAGGTAAGAAAACTCCTCTGTGTGTCTCACCTCGTGGGTGGCTTCAGGTGACTCTTCCAGGAACCCCTGTGGATAATTTGTGTGCATCTTCCTCTTTCTTCCTTTGATGGGCAAGTGTTTGTTTTCTTATTTTCCAGCCTAAGTGAGGAGAAATGGAAGATGCCTAAAGCAACAGTTTTCCAGGTCATTAGGAAGCCAATCAGAGAGGGGATGAAGCTTTGGGTGATGTTTTTCACTGACATCAGAGAAGGAGGGCATGGCCTGTCCTACTCAAGCAGTTCAAAGAATTCTTCACATGGAGGAAGGAGAACCAAGGATAAGGACTGGGAGGAAAAAAAGAAAAAGATCAAATGAGCTTTAAAACTTGGATGTGTGTGATCTCAGATACCTTCTGACAATAACATGTTACTGTTCATCATTATTGAAAGACAGAATTAAAACTGCTTTAGTGCTTGAAAGTGGCATTCCAGCATTTCTCCTACATGTAGGAGGAAACTGGGAATTTCTGGATTTATAATAATGGTTTGGAGGGCAATGAAAAGCCCCCCAGGCTGCAGTTTACCCTCCATTCCTGCTGGGAGTCCAACTCCACCTAAACACAGCTTTAATGTCTGAGCACATAAGGGTGTGTTGGGCTCTGGGCTCAGCAATGGAATTCCTATAAGCTGATACTTATTGGGAATGCTCAGCTGGTTTTAGAAGGCTGAGGACAGTGAGCAGAAAACAGTTTGTGAGGAGAAAGGGAACTTTTGAAGTTGTCCTTGTAACAGAGGCCGTGTGTTGTGTGTCTGTGGGTACAGGAGAGCTTCAGGTTGGACAATAATAGAATCATGGAATCTCCTGAGTTGGAAGGGACCCACAAGGGTCATGGAGTCCAACCCTCAGCCCTGCACAGGCCCAGCCCCAGGAGTCACCCCCTGTGCCCCAGAGGATCATCCAAACCCTCCTGCAGCTCTGGCAGCCTTGGGGCTGTGCCCACTGCCCTGGGGAGCCTGGGCAGTGCCAACCACCCTCTGGGGGAGAACCTTTTGCTGAGATCCAACCTGCCCCTGCCCTGACACAGCTCCAGCCCTTCCCTGGGTGCTGTCCCTGGTCACAGCCCCCCTCAGTCCCCAGGACAAAGCCCTGGCTGTGCAGGAGCCTCGGGCAGAGCCTGGGTCAGCACATTCATGGGCTCTGGGTTGTGCTTCTGTGTGGGGAGGTGGATGTACAGCCAGAGGGGAGATGATCATCTTCTGTCCCCCTGCAATCCTTGCCCCTCATTGGGAAAGAGGGGGATGTGGGTTCTGTGTTCCCACAGCGACATGGAAACACGTGGAGATGGTTCAGTTGCTGGAAGATGGTTCTGCACATCCAGCACCTCTCCTTCTCTGCCCAGGCTCCTCTCCCAGAATCCCCACCCAACAACCAGCACGGGAAGGGCTTTTAGGCCCCTCTCTGCAAGTGAAAGGACTGGGCTGTTTGTGGGACAGTACCACGTGTGCAGATCCACCTCCCCAGGGATGGGATCAATGACAGGTGACCAGGGACAGACCCAGGGAAGGGCTGGAGCTGTGTCAGGGCAGGGGCAGGTTGGATCTCAGCAAAAGGTTCTTCCCCCAGAGGGTGGTTGGCACTGCCCAGGCTCCCCAGGGCAGTGGGCACAGCCCCAAGGCTGCCAGAGCTGCAGGAGGGTTTGGATGATCCTCTGGGGCACAGGGGGTGACTCTTGGGGATGGGGCTGTGCAGGGCTGAGGGTTGGACTGGATGATCCTTGTGGGTCCCTTCCAGCTGAGCAGATTCTAGGATTCTGGAATCCTTCACAGAGATCCTTCACTAACCCCTGACAGCAGTGACAGCCCAGGACAATCAGCTCCACTCTGGGATGCAGGAGACAGCAGAGCTGAAGCCTGACTGCTGCTCCAGCCATTTCTCCCTTGTTACTGTTTGTTTCTTTGGGAATTGCCTCACTTACTCTAAATAATTTAAAATTTTGTACACAAAACCTAATCAAGAACCCAAATTACCTCCTTTTTAAGCATGGGAAGATATGCAGAATCAGCCTGAAATCATTTCCAAAATAATAAAGGCAGATTCAGTGAGAGACCAAAAAGCAGAGCGGGTACAGCTGGGAGCTGCTTAGGTTTGTCTGAGCCACTGAAAAGCAGACAAAAGGTATTGGTATATTTTGTATTTAGTTTTTTTAACTCACAACTTGGTTGCATACAGATTTGGTTAAATAATGAATATTCTGCTTCAGCTGCTGAACCAAAAAATTCAGCAGAAAAATGGCACATGTCACATTGAAACAAGATTGGTGCTGCTTCTTTTTAAGTGGGCTGAGCACTCCCTTTAAAAACACTATTTTTAGTCAACTAAAATTTCCCATTGACATGAAATGAAATGTTTGTCTCCTTTGCAGAACTTGGGCCTCCTGCTCAGTGTTTTTCCTTCAGTGAGGGGGTGGGGGGTGGGCAATTCCTTTTCACTAAAATATATTTTCCTTCTGAGAATTTCAGGCTTCTGGTACTTTCCCTACTCGTTAAAACAACAGCAGCAAAATCTGAGGATGTTTTTGAAATGACTGAGGTCAGGGTGACCCTGGTCCCCAAGTGCCACCATCTCAGCACCCAACATCAGCACAGCACGAGCTGTTCCCAGCTTGGCTCTCCCTCCACCAGGAGCTTCAGGCTGTGAAGCTGCAGTTCCTCAGGTCCCATCCTGCTGGAGCTGGGATGGGAACACGGCAGGACAAACAGCTCCAGCCAGAATTAGGGAGGGAGCTGGTGACAAATCCACTTCTCTGATGTGCCAATTGTCTGAATGATGTGTCCTTTTCCCAGAATGCAGCCCATAACCACAGCAATTATAAGTGGCAATCATTAATAATTGCATTTCCCTTCAATCCATTTTTATGAAAATATAGCTTTTATGCCAAGTCCCAGTTCATTTTTCCTAGATCTGTGTCCCAGGCATTTGCAATATTCTTGTGTGAAGATCAATCAGGACAAACGACAGGATGACAGGTTGCATTTCTTGGGAGATCCAATTTTTAATTAATTGTTATTCATAAACTAATTATTGGATTTACAAATGAGTTCATGGGAAATTCATTAGCCCTTGGAAGCTGAATGTCAGCCCTTTGCAGAAGGATCTGAGTCTGCTTTTCTCCAGAACACTGTAAATTCATGCCTTGAAATGCAAAATGGGGTTTTTTTTCCTGGAGCTCTGGGGCCCTGGCCAAGGTCATCTCCCATCCTCCCTCTGAGAAGTGCTGGCATTTGTCCTGCCTCAAACACAGGGGAAAAGCAGTTTGGAGAGATAAATTCCTTACAGAGCTGAATGAAGGAAAGAAAGGAGTGTGTGCTCAGGATCTACTCCAGGAGAAAGCTGCCCTGCAAGGAGCCAAGGAAAATGGAAAATCTGGCTTCTTTTCGTAGTGACCACACTGACCAACAGAGTGACCAGGAGTAGGGCTGGGTCCTTCCTGCCTGAGCAGCAACATTTCAGAGAATCCCAGAATGGTTTGGAAGGGATCTTAAAGATCATCTCATCCCACCCCCTGTCATGAGCAGGGACACCTTCCACCAGCCCAGGGTGCTCCAAGCCCCGTCCAACCTGGCCTTGGACACTTCCAGGGATGGGGCAGCCACAGCTTCTCTGGGAATTCCATCCCAGCCCCTCCCCACCCTCATAGGGAAGAATTCCTCCCAATATCCCACCTAACCCTGCCCTCTGGCAGTGGGAAGCCATTGCCTGGTGCTGTCACTCCAATCCCTTGGCCAAAATCCCTCTTGGAGCCCCTTTAGGCACTGGAAGGTGCTCTAGGTGTCCCTGGAGCTTTCCCTTCCTCACAGATACAGCCCAGCAGCTGGAACACACGAAGCCTCTGCCTCCCATCCCTGTCCCACCTTGTGCACCAGCACCTTGGTAGGGATGTGACAGAAAACCTGGGAGAGAGATGGAAAAGGAAAACTGAGCCTCCACACCCCCTGGAGCAGACATCTTGCTGTTGGTGTATTTTGGTTGCTATTTCTCTCTAGAGCTGAGAGGATCTTATTTAAATGGCCCTGACAATGGATGTTCTTCTGCAGAGAACTGCAGGAAGGGCCCTCTCTGGGAGGCTGGGACAGCATTGCCAAATGTCCCAGTTCCTCCTGCCTAGGAATTCTGATCCACCTTTATTGATTCTACTCCCCTGGTCCTCTGTTTT
Source organism: Pachyramphus minor (assembly GCA_013397135.1). Lineage (NCBI taxonomy): Eukaryota > Metazoa > Chordata > Aves > Passeriformes > Tyrannidae > Pachyramphus > Pachyramphus minor. The sequence continues at coordinate 80,680 of VYXB01004808.1, read as the reverse complement.
CTGCTGTCCAATGCTGTGGGAGCATTTCCTGTGCCCAGAGCAGGGCTGGGCTGGCTCAGTGACTCCTGCCCTGTGAGTGTCTCCTCCTGCCCCCAGACCACTGAACCTGCTCCAGCTGTGCCTCAGGACACAGTTCCCTTTGTCATGTCCCTCAGCTTTGCTGCTCTGGAAGGATCCATGGAAGCTCCTGTCTTCTTTCCAGGTTGCTGCAAAGGGGTGATGGCTGGGGGAGGAGCAGAGGAGACACAGGACAGGTCAGGGGGAGGCTCTGGGGCCCCTCTGAGCATCTTGGCTTTTCTTCTTGCTCAGACAAGTGCTGCTGACCATCTGCAGCAGCTCCTGTCACCAGCAGGTCCCCAGGAGGAGTCTGCAGTGCCCTGTTCAGCCCTGGGCTCCTCAGCACAGCAGGGACAGGGAGCTCCTGCAGCGGGGCCAGCGCAGGCTGCGGAGATGCCGAAGGGATGNTGTGCTCTGGGCTGGCCCTGCTGAGCAGGGAGTGGGACCAGTGACCCACTGGGGTCCCTCCCAACCTGCCCCATTTGGGATTGTGTGATGTGCCCCTTCCATCTCTGGGCAGAGTTGTATTCTACTGTACTGTGGTTTAGTCTTTGTTGTGTCCAGTCCACAGAAATCAAAGGAGCTGCAATCAGAGCAGCCAAACATTGACAGGAAGCTTGTCCTTATTCCTTCCCCTCTTCCCAGAGCTCCCCAGTAACTCTCATTCCAGTGGATTCCCTCTGGCAGGACCAAGGCTTTGCAAGCCAAGTGTGCTTCCCTCTTGCCAAGGACACTTGCCCAGGAGCATCTTTTAGACACTGTCCAGTCTGACCCCTCCTGTGAAAACTCTCCAAACCCTGGGATTTCCATTTTCAGGTCCATCAGGGACAAAGACAGGCCCAACTGCCCTTCCAGAGAGCAGGAATGTGACGGTGTGGGATGGGAGGGTGAGACTGGGGACAGCAGCAGTGCTGTGCTCACAGGAGATGTGCAGAGCAGGAACACACTGAACACAGAGCTGCTCTAAATAAATAACCAGCTGTCACCAGGTACTGCTGTCTGTGCAAAAAGGGATGCACTGAACACCATGGCTCTACTGTGGGGAGTCAGGGAGGGCTTTTTTTTGTGTGGCAGGAATTGCTCAAAATGAAGTCTGGCTCTGAGGGAAGAGGTGGTGCTGATATTCAGATTGGTAACAGGGATCATCCTGAGGAGCTGTGGCCACACACTGAGCTGCTCTTGGGACATGGGCATTGCCTCACTGCAATACAGCTCCCCTTTGGAATGCTATGGTTCCCTTGGGAACCATAGCATTCCAAAGGGGAGCTGTATTGCAGTGGGGCAATGCCCATGTCCCAAGACATGGAATTCTGAACAAGGGAATCTGAGCTCTGGGATGCTGCTTTCTGTTGCAGCAAAGTATCTGGATTGGATGTTCCCAAGTGATTGCAAATGTTGGCTCTCAGCTGGACCTCTCATAGAGTGCAAGAGGAAATTTGGGAATGTGGAGCCCCTTGGGGGAAGAAGGGTCATGCCCTAGCCAGTGGTGCTTTCAGGGGACAGACTGTGCTGGGCCAGGCCAGGGCTCAGCTCTGGGTCCAGGGGATGCTCATCTTGTCTTCTGTTGTTAATCAACACTCTGATGTTGTTCTGGTACCTGTGTGAGGGCAAGGAAAACACAGAAAGAGCTGGGAATTCCTCCTGAGGGCATTTCTGAGCTCTGCTCAGTGTGAGCAGGGACAGCACCCAGGGAAGGGCTGGAGCTGTGTCAGGGCAGGGTCAGGTTGGATCTCAGGGAAAGGTTCTTCCCCCAGAGGGTGGTTGGCACTGCCCAGGCTCCCCAGGGCAGTGGGCACAGCCCCAAGGCTGCCAGAGCTCCAGGAGGGTTTGGACAATGCTCTGAGGGACAGGGGGGGATTGTTGGGGTGTCTGTGCAGGGCCAGGAGCTGGACTGGATGGTCCTTGTGGGTCCCTTCCAACTCAGGATATTCTATAGTTTGATGAGTAGTTTGACAGAATCCCATCCTCTCTCCAAGGACAATTCTCTGATTTCTATATTATTTCGGGTGCCTTCATCATTTTCTCCTTTCACCACCTCTCTCCCCCTTCCAAGACTTTCCCTCTGCCAGCTGTGCAGGTCAGATAAATCTACATCATTTCCAAACAAAAGGGAGCAGAACCACTGATGACACATTGATTGGGAACCTGAACCCTGTGCCAGTCCCTGGGCTGGGGCCCCTCTGTGGGGGTGGGGAGGGGGCTGTGCTGGTGCATCTTGCAGTGAACTGGCCCATTGCAGCTCTGCTGTGTGTGTTTTTAGCAGCCTGTCCTCAGCCAGGGGGATTAATTGTTTTCAAACATATGAGATGTCTGTGTTGTTCTTGCCCGAGGTGAGAGTCAATTCTATTAAATCCTGACAGCTCCTGGCTGGGTGTTAATGCAGAGATGCCTCTGACTCGTGGTTTGTAACTGAGAGGGTTTGAAGGTGCAGCTGCCTGAAACCCTGAGCTTTGAAACACATTTATCTCCTGACCACACCACCTTTCACCCTGGCACTGCATTGGGGAATTCAAAATATGCCAGGATGAATATTCTGAATAAAGCACTTCAAAGCCTCCCAGACAAAACCAGAATTGTAGAAGTCAAAGGTTGTATTACAAGGAAAATCCCAGTTCAAGCTGAATCAAAAGTTGCTATCAGTGCTCCTCAAGTGAATGAAAAATGTCCTTGTTTATCCTACTGAAGTTTGCAGAAGCAGCAAAAATCCATGCAAAACCCCTCTGTCATTTGTCAGCTTTCACAGAGCTGAGCACTTCAGGGCTGGGAAGGCAGAGCTGGCATTTCTAATCGAGTCCCTCTGATCGTCACAGGAGGGGAATGTTGATTTTGGTCCATCTGTGGGTGAACTGGGCTCCACTCACTGTGCTTCTGCTCAGGGATCTGACTGCTCTGCCTGTGGCCCATCCTGGCAGTTCACACATTTCCTTCCAGGTGATGGAATTCCAGGAGGAAAATGGGATTCTAGCAGCCTGTAACACTGGCAGCTTCTCTGAGAGAAGCCTGAACCCAGGTCCAGGACAGGAAGGTGTCAGAAACTAAAAGAAAACTTAGTTCCCCAACCCCCTGAGCACAGGGGGCTGTGACCTCCCCCCTGCAATGTTTGCCCCCTCCTGGGAGCCCATGGGAGCTGTGTGAGGACAGAGGTGCTGCTTTCATGCAGTGACAGCACACCAGCAATTAAATCTCATGCCTTGGAAGTGCCAGGTTTCTTTTCTGTGCTCAGTTCCAGATCTCTTGGCTCAGCTGTGATGCACTGGAATGGAGCAGTGAGGGATGGAGGGCAACAATTCCAGCCATTCCCTGTGTTCCCAGGGATAAACTCCAAGCAAAAGGTCACCCCACACTGTGTCTTGTACAGCCCAGGTGGTGCTTTGGCTTTATAACTGTGATTAGATTGAGATCATATCGATTTTGGCTGGTGGCAGAGCTGCCAGGAGGTTAAAAGAGGCTTGAGGGATGGAGGGGAGCAGAGGGGACTGGAGCCTCCAGCACAGTTCAGGGAACTGAATATTGGAGAAGGGCAACAGCTCCTGCCTGAGAAAGGGAGGGATGAATTACAGCTACAGAGAGGTACCAGAGTTCAATGCACTGAACATGATTTGTTCCTCACTGCTGTGGGAAGAGTTTTGTTTCAAAAGTGGAGGTGATTTCCTGAAGCTGAGTCTCCTCCACCCCACTGCAGGGACAAGGTGGGTGTCTCTCAGCAGGCACAGGGAGAAACCCTTGGTGCTGTTATGATGCTGGAGGTTCACACTCATCTCCCTGCCTGCCCTGGTCATGCCAGGCTGGAGCCACACAACCACATCAGCAGCATGGAGAGAGCAAGGAACCCTGGCAGGTGGGGAGAGGAAGGACATGAGGGTTCTCCTCCTCTGCCCCTCAGGGGAGACCCCCCTGCAGAGCTGCTCCAGCCCTGGGAACAGCACAGGGAGCACATGGAGCTGCTGGAGAGAGTCCAGAGGAGGCACCAGGATGAGCAGAGGATGGAGCAGCTCTGCTGGGAGGAAAGGGGAGAGAGTTGGGATTGTTCAGCCTGGAGAAGAGAAGCTTTGGGGTGATCTCATTGTGACCTTCCAGGACCTGAAGGGAGCTGACAAGAAGGACGGAGAGAGACTATTGACAAGGGCCTGGAGTGACAGGACAAGGGGGAATGGCTTCAGACTGCCAGGGTTAGGTGGGATACTGGGAAGTAATTCTTGGCTGTGATGATGGGGAGGCCCTGGCACAGGTTGCCCAGAGAAACTGTGGCTGCCCCATCCCTGGAAGTGTCCAAGGCCAGGTTGGATGGGGCTTGGAGCAACCTGGGCTGGTGGAAGGTGCCCCTGCAGGGGATGGGACTGGATGACATTAAGGGTCCCTTCCCACCCAAACCATTCTGTGATTCCATGATGATTCCATGGTCAGCAGGTCCTGCAGGGCAGCAGTAACACCTTTTACACCCCTCCAGAGGGAGAGGACAAAGCACCCTGTTCTCTCCAGTCTGTCCATGAAGACCTTCCAAACAAACATTCACCAGTCAGCAATAAAAGAGCTTCTTCTGGTACCACAAGAGATTTAAATGCCTTCTCATTTTCCTCACAAAAATCAAAGGACAAACAGAAAAAACAGGAAAAGTATAAAAAAAATCAACAAACTCCCCCCTCCTCCCACCTCATTGCAATTAATCTTGATGCTTTTTATTCTTTCCCACAATGAGAATTTATAGCCAAGTTTCAAAACAAATTGGTGTGTCCAGAAAAAGTTGGAATTTAATTATTTCCCTTTAACTTGGGCTGTTTCATCTCTCTCTCTTTTTCTTTCTTTTTTTTTTTTCCTCCAGCTGAAACTATTTACTGACTCACAAAAAGTTCTGCAACTGCATTTTTTTTAAGCACATCAACTATTTCTCAGGGAAAAAAAGAAACCCATAAAACCACTGCAAAAAAAAACAGGTGTCACATTATTCCATTGAGCCCCTACCTGGAACTGCCTGATTCCAGAATCCCAGAATGTGCTGAGTTGGAAGGGACTCACAAGGATCATGGAGTCCAACCCTCAGCCCTGCACAGGCCCAGCCCCAAGAGTCAAGGGGAGTGTTTTAAACCCTCTTTGGCAAGATGCAGGTGTGGTGTGAAGAAATGTTTTATTGCTTTAAACAGCCTTACTCTGAAAGTCACTGAGGACAAACCAGCCTGAAATCTCACAATGGTAATTTTTATAAACACCTGTCTCAGTGTTGTCTCACAGTGTTTTGGAACCTCCAGGAACTCGAAGAGTCAGATGAAAGTGAGCAGAATTAGAAAAGCTGGATGAAAATCCTTATGTAAATGAAGCTTTCAACCCTGTCAAGAAACTCCCCACGACACTCATTTATTACTTTATTAAGGCAGCAGATGGCAAAGTGCTAATGAATGTGAGAGACATCAGGAATCTTTGCAGACAAACAGAGCGATGTCGGGGGAGGCTGGAAGGGAGGAACAGCTGGGTTTGGCTGCACAGGCTCAGGTGAACCCTGAGCAGGCAGGAGGAGGCTGCAGGAACTCAAAGCAGGGTGATGCCTGAAGAAATGTAGGGTTGGCAGTTCCAAAAAAGGCTGCTGGGGCTTTGTGAGCAGTGCCCAGGCTGCCTGTCCTGGGGGGAAAGGGGAGCAGGGCTGGGGAAGTGGTTGTGGCCGTGCCCACCCCACAGGGAGCAGAGGAAAACCAAACCACTGGCAACAACCCATTTTCCCAAACCACAAACAGCAGTTTTAAGGTCATGAACCACGAAAAAGGTTCGATTGCAGCTCAAATTCAGGCCTCAGGCAACTTCTCCCTGTGCCTCACACACACTGGAGCCCCTCCAGGCAGACACCAAGCAGCAACACAGACACAGATGCCACCAGAGGTGTCCCCAAAGCCACCTTGTAGGTGATACCTTAAAGCAGGAGAAATAATTCTCTGGGCTAATTACAATATTCAGATTTTAATTACGATATTTGGCCCTTACCTCATCTCTTACACCCACTTCCTCCCATTGTACCACCCTCCAGAATTTGGGTTGGAGGTCCCAAAAAAAACCCTCTCTTCATCTTGGCTTCCTCTTCCTCCTCTCCTCTGACACAGTATCAGCCTTCTGGAACAGTTTCAAGGCTCTTGAGTAGCTTTGACTGGTTATATCAGGTGCTGTGTCTCTCTCTCAGTCCATTTTACAGATGGAAAACCCTCCAACTTGTTCAAATCTCTTTGCTGAAATTCTTAACAAAGAATGGTAATGCTGTACAAAGGATTTTGTACAAAGGTATTGTAAGATACACTAAAACTCATATATTATAGGTTTTATGGCCACATAGGGCAGGGACAGGCTCTCCTGGCTCCAGTCCCTCCTGCAGCACTTCCAGTCCCAGTCCACAGCAGGACAAGGATTGTTCCTCAACAACCATTTAGTGCAGTTTTTCAATCACCTCCAACAATAACAAGTTAAGCACCAACCCTATATAAGGAAAAGCCTAAAAAGCTCTGAGGATCCTCAGCTCCTGGCCTGCAGATTTCCCTCATCTGACCAGTTATCTGGTGGTTTAATCCCAGCTTTTCTGACCAGTTGATGCAGAGGGATGTGATGGATTTCACACAGACCGAGCAACAATATAGGTCTGCATGGAAATCTGCCCTAAATCTCCATCCTGGAGAAGATGGTCTCTAAAATCTTCAGAAAAAGGAGTCCTGTCCTTTACAACTAAAAATCAGAAGCATAGACAGGTCATTGTAGGCACATGAAACCTGCCTATAACCCAGGATGGCTTTGTAGTGAATGTAACTTGGGTTTCATAAGAAGTGTAAAAGGGCTCAAACCACTGATCTGAAGGAAAAGGAACATTTTATACACTCCAAAATACACCCTTTCCCTGTGACAGGGCATCTTTAAGCTCCCTGTGACACCTGAAATGCTCAGGAACACCAGGGGAGATTTTAGGTGATTTTTTTCTGTGGTTCTTCTAAGCCTTGGTGTGGTGTCACCAGGCAGGTGACAAGAGACAAAGCACCTGGTGAAGATAAACATGATGATGCAACATGAGGTGAAAATGAGACAAAGATCAGCATCTGCAACGTTATGAGCCAAACCCCATAAGTACAGAAGCTGCAAGACTTCATCAAGATGGAGTTTGTGTGGAGAATAATCCTCAGTTCAAGAGGAAAACAGAGAGTTGGTAACTGTAAACCACCCCCAGACCTCCTCAGGATTAGTTCCAAACAGGAAAACAGAGACCAGCAGCACATCAGGAACCTTATCCCTGACCTGTGGGAATGCCACAGGTTTGCTGGAGAATTGTGGGATCATGGTGAGAAACTTCTGAAAGGCAAGAGAGTTGCCTTTGGATGTTGGGCAATCTGAGCCTGTGGAGGGCGTAGATGTTTGGGAATAAAAGGGATTAAAATGATTCTTCCCTTCTAAGGTGTTGGTGTTGTTGGAGAGAGCTCACAGAGGCTGTGGCTCCTCAAGGACACACGTGTGTGACCCATGTCCACGATGGAGCTGCTGGCCAAGGATTTTCCCCCAGTTCTTGGAGGTATCCAGGCACATCCAGGGCATGAGATGAATCTGCTCTCACAGGAGGTCAGAAAGGACCTGGAGCAGCTCATGCAGAGGTCACTGGTGCTCAAGGAGCAGCCTGAGCCAGGAGGATCCATGTCCAGAAGCTCAGGAGGTGGAGCAGAACACTGGGACCTGGCTCAAGGACCTGCATGTGCTCATACAGATTAGAAGATGAAAATCAATCCCATAATCAGTCCCTGAGTAACCCAGGGATCCAGCCAGGTGGAGAAGTAGGCCTTTCATGCACTCTAATAAGCTGATCTGACATCTCACTGCTTGAGTTGACACTTATTACTGGAAATCTCAGCTTGTTTTTTTGCTGTCAGTGAGTCCTCCCTCACAATTCCCTCAGATTTCTCCCTGTCAGGTCACTTCAGAACTTCTCTGAAACAAAGACAAAGCCTTGTAAATAAATGGAGGCCAAGATACTTCCCAGTCAGATGAGAAAAAACCCGTCAGGAGGAGAACTGAGGGCTTGGTGCAGAGTCAACAAGAAGCACATCTTTTGTTGCAATCGCTTACGAAGTGTAATTAACTTCCTGATGAGGTGCAGGATCTTAAGAGCTGATTGGAGTTATAGACTAATCATTATTCATGAGAAATTAAAAGACACTACTTACAGGGAGCTGAATGCATTAAAAAAATATGTGAAAGCTCACTGAGGCAAACACATCCATGATCCAAGGCTCCAAATGAAGTGCTGGAGGCATTCCTGCTGGGAAGGGGGCTGTGGGGAGCAGAGAGGAATCAGCTCCCCTAAATTTGAGGCTCTAGAGGGGGAGTGGTACAGCCCAGCCCATGTCAGAGCTGTCCTATGAAACCTCTGAGAGATGTTAGAGATGCCAGGAGTTAAATCCCAGGGGTGTTTCAGGAAACCACTGGTCTTTGGTGGGATAATTCCCCTCCTTTAGGTACCCCCTCATTCCCAGGATGACACTGTGCACAGGGAATGGGGTGAAGCCACAGCCAAACACCTTTGCTGGGATCGCTGACCACAAGCTCCACAGACACAAATTCCTCTGGAAAAGGCAGTGTTTGCAGGGAGCAGTCCCAGCCTGGGGATGGAGCAGGTTCTGCAGAGCTGGGAGAGCTCATAAACCATGGTGGACACGAGGCACTGTTACAAGGAGCCCTGGACTCAGCCTGGTGGAACTGTGGGAGCAGCTCACACCCCTCTACTTTGACTCAGCAGAGCAGCACCAGGGACAAACTGCTCTTGTTTCCCAAACCCCACCCTTGAAAGCACTTTCCAGCCCCTCAGGGTGCCTCCTGCAAGAGAAGAGCAGTTCACAAGGAGCATTTGTTGCTGGTGTTCTCTGAGGAACACTCAGCCCGTGGCTGTCACAGTTTGGGCTTCACCATCCCACAGGGAGGCTGTTCAGGGCTCAGATCAGCTCTTAGCCAACCTTCCTTCAGTCCTAGGCTGGGCCCAGATCTGCCACATTCCCTGGGGGAATGCTCAGCATGGGCTCCAGTCACCAAAGGATGTCTTCAGTCTTTCATCACCATGTACTCCCTTGGTGATGGAATTTGTCTCCTCCAGAACAAAACCAAGTGATCTGGGACTCTTTGGACTCAGGCCTATAACAACATACACCAGGCCAGGACAGTACAAAATAAAGGCTTTTAAAGGAGGAACACAAGTCTGGAGTTCTCACAGTGAAATGGAGTTTGAGGCTTCCTACTTTCTTATTGATTCTTCACTGATGAAGGCAGGAGCAGCTCTGATCTTTTCAAAGCAGGAAAATATTTAAAGCTTCATTTATTCTTCGGCACCAGCAGCTTCCCCTCTGGCCCAGGGTGAGTCTGCACTGACACTTCCCCTGGCACTGGGAGACTTTTTTGCCTTTCCTCCTCTCGGAATTCTCACATCTGTGGGTTTGCAGCACCATTAGGAATTCCCTACATTTGGCCTTAATTACAACATTAGAAATGAAAGGCTAATCCTCAGCAGCACAGCAAAGTCTCCAGGACTCCTGCAGTGCTGAACAGATCCAGGCACATCTGAGCTGTTCCTTGCAGGAAGGTTTTCCTGATCATCCCTTTGCTGCTGGCTGTGGAAGGCAGGCCAGGGACAGCCTTGGGGCAGATGAAACAGGAGCAGGAATTCCCTGGGAGCTCCATGACACACACCACGTGCTGCCCTGCACCTCTGCCAGCCTGACAGGGCCTGTGGCAGCTCCAGGTGTTCACAGAAACTGTCAGATGGGAGAAGGAATCATTAATTTGGAAGGCAGTGACCTAACAAAGCAGTCAGGACATTTCTCCTCCTTGTGCTGCTCACCCAGGGAAATGAGTCAGCAGAGAGAAAAAAGTGTGAAAGAGCAGGGCTTGGTCTCCCACAGATGAGCTGCCCAGCCCCAAGGTGCTCCCCTGCATCTCTGACACATCCCATCCTTCTTTTATAAACAGGTAGTGAGAGAGAAGGTGAGTTTGTCTCTCTGAGTCCTGGAGCACCTCCCTGGGAATACTGATAAACAGGAGGTTTTAAACAGGCTTGGAATCATGTCAAGCAGAAAGTGTGTCAGTCTAAATCCATACAATCCAATTCTGGATATTTGGGCAAGCTCTGGTCTGTGCTGGTGGCTCCATTCAGACTTGAACATGCTCCTAGCACTGCAAAAGGGAACACAGAAGAGGTGTGATGAAGGAACTGTGCAAAGCAGCTGTAAGGCTCTTGTGCTCCAGTTTTTCAGTGCCAGGGATGTCTGTTTAATCTCTCCACTCTGCTCATCAGTCAAGAGAAAACAGCTGAGGAAGAAAGGATAATCAAAAGCAACTGTCAGCACTTTCCTTCCTGTTTGGTCTTTCCTTCCTGGAACAGCAGCCCTTGGATTTAACAGGAGCTGGGATCTGTCAGCAGGAGCTGGGATCTGTCAGCAGGAGCTGGGATCTGTCAGCAGCAGCTCAAGGAACTTCACTGCTAGAAGGGTCAGTTCTACCCCCAGAGACACTCACTGCTGGGATGTGGGAAACCAGGAGAGCCTGAAGAACAAGTGTTTTTTACATCCTTCCTTGTCCTCTCTGGGACAGCCCTTCACTGTAGGGCCTGGCAGGTGGGGCAAGGGGCACACTGTTGCCTAAAATCAGAGAACATAGATTTTAAGGCATCAACATCCCTCTCCAGCACCACTCCCTACACTTCACACCCACCTCTTACAGGTCAGGGGCAGTGGGTGTTCACACAGTGAGTCCTGGCAGTCCTGCTCCAGGCAGTGCAAGGGAAGTGTGTGATGGCAGAGCAGCCACAGAGGGGTGACAATAACCCTGGAGCCTCCCTGAGGTACCTTATCCCAGTCCCTGCTGCTCTGTCCTGCTTCCTGCCATCATGTAAAACTTCTTCCTGCTCCCATCACCTCCTCCTCCTCCTCTCTGTCCTGGCACATTTATTGTCTCTAAGGTGACCAGAGGTAATGTGCTGGGGGTAAGGCCCAGTCCCTGTCCTTCCATGGCAGTGACACCCCTGTCCTGCCATAACAGTGCCCTCCTCAGCCCTGCCCCCTGCATCCCCCCTCCTGCCCTCTGAGAGCAGCTGAACAGGTTGAATTCCTGCCCCAGGACCCACCTGAAGTTCAGGGGAACATTCCCAGGAAAGGCTGAGTCCAGCAGGGAAATAACTGAACAGGAGTGTCTGCTCCACTGGGAAGGAGGAGGGAAAGAGAGGTGGTCACACTGAATATATGAAATAAATGTGGTTAGTTTTGCCTTGATAAAGAAATGAAAACTCAAACAAACAGGAGATTCAATTCCAGTCCCATCATATTCTGCAGAAATGTATTGAACTGGCATTTTTATAAACTGCAGATACCTCTGTGACCAGGAGGCAACAGTGAGTGTAGAAGCAAGTGCAACTGGAATGAAATTCTGAGATGTGAAATTTATGAAAAACCAGAATGAAACCCCAAGGAAAAGAGTGTTCAGTTCTGTTTTTCCTGAGCCATTTCAAAGAGCCTGGTGGGCAGGTCCCCAGAGCCAGGTAGCAAGTCCAGTGAGACCAGTTCTGAGCAGGGGACAGTGGCTGCTGGGCTGGGTGGGAGTGTCAGGGCAAAACCTGCTTGGTACAATTTATTTATGGGCCCAGCCAGGAAGGGCAGCTTGTTTCTGGTTGGGAGGGCACAGGATCACAGGCTCTGAAACAGAAAAATACACATTCTTGATATTCTTCCTCTCCCAGGTCCCCAAAGCAGATTTCAGTGTGTCCCTGCAGGTCCAGGCTCAGACCCCACAGGCTGAGGGGAGAGGACTTGGGCAGCAAGGACAGGAGGGGACTTTGAGGCCAAAATTGAATCACAGAATGGTGTTGGTCAGAAGGGACCTTAAAGCCCATCTTGTTCCACCTCCTGCCATGGGCAGGGACACCTTCCACCAGCCCAGGTTGCTCCAAGCCCCGTCCAACCTGGCCTTGGACACTCCCAGGGATCCAGGGGCAGCCACAGCTTCTCTGGGCAACCTGTGCCAGGGCCTCCCCACCCTCCCAGGGAAGAATTTCTTCCCAATATCCCATCTATCCCTGCTGTCTGGCAGTGGGAACCCGTTCCTGCTTGTCCTGTCACTCCAGGCCCTTGGAAATAGTCTCTCTCCATTTTTCCTTCAGACTCCCTTCAGGTCCTGGAAGGCCACAATAAGGTCACCCCAAAACTTCTCTTCTCCAGATGAACACCCCCAGCTCTCCCAGCCTGGCTCCAGAGCAGAGCTGCTCCATCCCTCTGCTCATCCTGGTGCCTCCTCTGGAGTCTCTCCATGTCCTCCCTGTGCTGTTCCCAGGGCTGGATTCAGGGGTCAAGGTGGGGTCTCATGAAAGTCATTTTTGAGCTGGCAGATGTGATATGGAGGGTTAGAGAAGCCCACACTCCTCTGGGGCAGCAGCTGGAGCCAGGCAGCCCTGGAGACACTTCAGAGACCCCTGAATTCCATGCTCATCTTTTCCCTGCTTCTGGGTGAACTTGCTCCACCTGGGAAAGTTCCCTGGGTACCTCAGTTGGAATTTGGACAGGCACCCCCTGCATCATGAATAATACTATGGGACAGGAAGCTGGGGACAATTACTTTCATCAAATGGACTCTCTTTGCAACCTGAGCAGGGAAAGAACTTCCAAGATTCCTACAGAATCTCAGGAATTTCTCAACACCTGGATGTGTCAGAACCTCATCCCACAACCAGTTCCACCACAGAGCTGGAAAAGATGGTGAACTGTCAGTGGATTTCCTGCAGCAGGTTGGACCTGCTCAGTCTTGCCCTTGAGATCATCAGTGAATAAGTGGCAAGATGGAGTTGGGGGAGTCTTAGAGTCCTGCTTGGATTCTGATTCCCTTTCCTTCAGTTTATTCCTGACTTACCACCTGAACCAGCTGGGAAAACTGCTGGGCACTGGGGAAACATTTCACTCCTGTCCTGGTGCCTTCAGATCCTTAAGATCCCAGTATATACAATTTTAATACAGTTCTTAACACTTTATAATAGTAGTAACTAATGACCCTTTGACACCTTTTGTACCAAATCCTTGAAATATTTGGTGCTCTTCACAAGGATTTCAATGGATAAAGATTCCAGCAAGAACATCCAATCTGTAGATGTACCCAAAGAATATAATAAGCACATTCCTTGATATAACCTTAATCAAAACTATCCAAGAGGGCCCAGAAGCCTTGAACGTGGTCCAAGCAGGACAGAGAGAGTTGATGAAGATGAAGGTGGGACAAAGTATTGGTTTTTTGGGCCCACCAACCCAGTTGTGGGAGGTGTTGCCTGAGGGATGGACAGTTTTCAGGCTGGGTGTGTCCCCCTGAGGTCACAGGTAGATATTATGATTAGATGATGCTATAAGTTTGTAAAACCTGTGTGGGGGGTGCATGTGCCATCTCTTTACACCTCAGAGGTCTTGTGAAAGAGCTGGGTTTTACCTCTCTGTACTCACATTGTCAGAGAACTGTTTCTTTGATTTTAGGTGACACCCAAGCATTGAGGTAAGTCTGGAGATGGAACTTATCAGCTAAATTAAACCTGATCTCGATGACAGAAACAAACAGGATCTGATGAGAAGCTCAGCAGTGCTGCCACCCAGTCCTGCATTTGCATTGACAAAGGCTGGTGGTGCTGGTGAAACTCCATTCAGACCTGAGTTAGTGCATTGTACAAACAAAATTATGTTTCTCCCTCACAAATTAATTCCTTTAGAGGTTTTACACGTGGCATAAAGTTGAATTTGAATTAACAGGATGAGAGATTTGGTCAGAAAGCAGATCCATCACTCCCTGCATTCTGCCTTGGGGGTTTCCACATATCCTTTTAAGTTCTGTCCAGCATCCATTCTTTTGGAGAGGAGAGATGCCTTTCCAAAATATGTTATTTATAAAGTGATCCATCCCAAAGCCCCTTCTGTGGCCCCACAAGCTCCATCAATGCAGCATCAAGAGCTGCACTGTTTTCATGGGGCTTTTCAGCAAGAGAGAAAAGGAACACAGAGGAGCTTTTCTGGCTCTTGTGGGTATCTGGGGAGGTTCAGACCACAGCCTGGCAGTGGTTTAACTGGCTGGCAGCACTGCTGATGGTTATATGGTGACAGACACCCCTGGAAGAACCACCTTGTTGCAGTGATGGGCAGGAAAGAAACAACTTGGAGCACATTTTGTCACCAGGTTTTCTCAGTTTGCATTAACAGAACAAGCCCAGGATTCTTAGTGGTGCTTCTCCTTCCTCATCCAAACTGGCTTCAATCCCTGAACTACAATATAGAAAATCTACAAAACTACAATCCCCAACTGTCTGTCCTGGATCTCACATGTGTCCTGGGATCCCAGATGTCTGTCCTGGGATCCCAACTGTCTGTCCTGGGATCCCAACGGTGTCCTGGGATCCCAACTCTGTCCTGGGATTCCAACTGTGTGTCCTGGGATCCCACCTGTGTCCTGGGACCCTGATTGTCTGTCCTGGGAATTCCATGCCCAAAGGGGCTCTGTTTCATGGAACACTCCCTGACTGTGCTCTCCAAGCTGGATTTTATCCCTGCTCCAGCCTCTTTTCCTTCAGGATTGATGCAAGCTCTGTTTGCCCTTTCAGAGGTCACCTTCTCCTGCTTCCAGAGCCTTTGGTAACTTGCTGCTGCCACGAGAGACTGTTCCACAGCCAGGGAGTGCATAAATCCCCCCTGCACAGGGTATAAATCGATAGGATGGGACAGGGCAGAGGCAGGAATGGAAGTAATTGGACAATCATAAAGCTGGAAGTGAGACAGGCAGATTTCCCAGAGGAACCAGCCAAGAGCAATACATGTGTAGGTTTACAAAGGAGCTCCTGTAAATGGAGATAACAGATGTGGTGGTGAATGCAGCCTTTGTCAGAGCAGCATAATTGGGACGTTCAATGGCTCCATGGAAGGACGTGGACTCCTAATTGCTGGAGCACCTGCGTTCCTTGGCTCCCTCAAAGCTCCAAACCTTCAAGGAGATAAAAAAAAAAAAAAAAAGGCTGAAAGTTTCCTGGCTCAGAAGCAGCTGCTGTTTCAGCTCCCCTGGGAAATTGTGCAGGGACAGCAGTGCCAGCAAGTCCACTTGGCAACTGCTCCTCACTGTGCTGTGGGAAGCAACAGGAGATCCCACTGGGCACTGCAGGATGAGCAGAAAGGTGGGATTTTTCTTCTTGCAGTTCTTGAGGCAACAGTCTGCACAGTGTCCAGTGGAGTGGAATGGTCTCCCTCAGCCTGGACTGCTGAGTCTCCACAGGGATTTACTGTTCCCTCCCTGTGTTGCCCCCGAGCTTCTGCAGCAGTTCCAAACCTCTTCAGCCACTCTTGTTATTCACCTGCTGCACTGGTCCCTGCTCAAGGTCACTGATGGGCATCAGGATGGGGCTGAAGGTGTGACTGAGAAGCACCAACCAGGTCCTGTGTGTTATCCTGGTGTGGGGTGAGGTGAAGGGCACAGGTCTGAGTGACACAGGGACCTGCAGGAAAGGATCAGGATCACAGATCACAGAATGTGCTGAGCTGGAAGGGACCCACAAGGATCACAGAGTCCAACCCTCAGCCCTGCACAGCCCCAGCCCCAAGAGTCACCCCCTGTGCCCCAGAGGATCATCCAAACCCTCCTGCAGCTCTGGCAGCCTTGGGGCTGTGCCCACTGCCCTGGGGAGCCTGGGCAGTGCCAACCACCCTCTGGGGGAAGAACCTTTTGCTGAGATCCAACCTGCCCCTGCCCTGACACAGCTCCAGCCCTTCCCTGGCTGCTGTCCCTGGTCCCCCCAGAGCAGAGCTCAGTCCTGCCCCTGCTCTGCCCCTGCCCAGGGAGTTGGAACTGCACTGAGCTCTCCCCTCAGTCTCCTCTGCTCCAGCTGAACACACCAAGTGCCCTCAGTGTCCTCACACACCTTCAAATCCAGGCCCTTCCCCATCCTCATTCCCTCCTTTGGACACTCTCCAATGGCTCAATCTCTCCCTTCCATTGTGTCCCCCCAAACTGCCCCAATGTTGAGGTGAGGCCGCCCCAGGGCAGAGCAGAGTGGGACAATCCCCTCCCTGATGTCCCAGGACAGGGATGTCCCTCCTGGCTGCCAGGGCACTGCTGACTCAGGGACAACTGGCCCCACCAGGACCCCCAGGGCCCTTTCCCAGCTCTGCTCTCCAGCCTCTTGTTCCACCCTCAGACAGGGGGTTACCAGGCTGAAATTTCATCCCACAGGAATGTGCCTCCAGTTGCAGAGGCAGCCAGGTTAAATCTTGCTCTCAGCCTCCAAAGCACACAGATACCTTCAATTTACCCCAAATTCAGCATCCCTTGCTTGTCCAGCTAGAGCAGGTTTGCAAAGACTTTAAGGTTTTCTAGAAGGCTTTTCTCTCAGAGCTGTTTTCAGGATCCAAAGGATCTGCCAAGCACACTGTGCACAGCCCCCTCTCCACACCCACACGTGGACTGGCATTTCATCTCAAGCTATGCTAATCCACAGCTCTTCCTGCACTCATGCAGAGTTCAGTAATATTTTATTTATCATAGGATTTGACTTCAAAATTTAACCTTTCTGTAGCTTGAAAGGAGGTGTCTTATTGAGAGGTGAGGTTTCTTTATTGCCACATGGTTGATTTTGGGCTCTACAGAAATGTTCTTCCAAGTCATCAGCCTTTTCCACTTCTATCAGCTTCCTTTTATTGGTATTTTCTGTGTCAGCTCATCAGGTCAGACATGGTGGATTCTTTTTGTTTCAATTTATTGCAGTCTGTGGAGGATGTTTTTTAGATTTACACCCTGGCTTTGGATGGAGCTTTATGTCTCTGCTTGGATCCAAGGAGACACAAAACCAAAACTAATCTGGGTAAGACTATTAAATTATATCTTTAATTTTTCTCTCCATTAGATTAGACTCACCTCCGCTTAGAAGACCTCCATGGTT
Source organism: Pachyramphus minor (assembly GCA_013397135.1). Classification (NCBI taxonomy): domain Eukaryota; kingdom Metazoa; phylum Chordata; class Aves; order Passeriformes; family Tyrannidae; genus Pachyramphus; species Pachyramphus minor. The sequence goes on along the minus strand of VYXB01004808.1, from coordinate 63,693 downwards.
TCATTGATGCAGTGACCATCCCAGTGCTTGGATGGGCTTTGGACTATTCCAAATCTACTACAAATCTCCCAAATCTACACTGTAAGTGCCTGCCAGAGCATCTCCTCAGTGGAAGGGATGGTTGCACTCAGTGTGGGCCCCACAGCCCGAGGGACACAGTTTTGGGCGTAACAGAAAATACAGATAGGATGGAAATAACCTGTCAGGAGGAGTCCAGGGCACCAGGTGCTCAGAAGTGAGCTCAGCTTTGGGCTGACTGCTCTTGCTTTCTTTCCTGCCTGTCTGTGCAGTTCAAGAACGTGAGAAAAGCCAAATCTGGCTCCTGCCTGGTAAATTCAGAGGGCTGGGGCAGCATCCAAGAGCAGCCCCACAGCTGGAGAGCAGCTCTCAGCCCTCTGAGGTTTGAGCCAGGGGAGAGAAGCACAACTACAGGTCAGTGAAATGCCAACTTCTTTGAGTATTGCCCTGGGGCTACACAACCCCTCAAAGAAGCCTTTTGAACCTGCCATGGAGTCTCAGAGGACAAAGTGGTGCATTGGTGTTCCCAGCCTGGGGCAGGTTCAGCCTTGTGCAGCATTCTCTGCACCCTTGGCCTCCTCAGCTCTCTGCAGCCCTGGCTGGTGAGGGAAGGGAGGTGGTGCCAGTCTAGAGCAGTCTGGAAGGGTGGCAGCTTTCAAGGAGAAGCCAACCAGTAGCTCAGGTTTCTCACCCACCCTGGGAACTCAGATTTACAGTTGATATGTTTATGTCCAGTGGACATGGGGCTGTCCCCACCAGGCAAACCTTTGTACCTGCTGCTCCTCTGGTGCTGCTGCTCATCATCCTTCTCCACAGAGCTGGGCACCCCTGGCACCTGCTTGGCAGAGGGGCACCACCTCCCCCTGCAGAAGGAGCTCTGTCTACTGGGACAGGAATGGTTTTACTGCAAGTCAGCCCAAGGGATTGACCCTGATCAGCTTCCTGGGACAAAGAGAGAGAGACAAATCTCTGGAGTCACTGAGATGAGTGAGGGACACCCCAGGGATGGCCAAGGGTTCAGAGAATGCTGCACAAGGGTTAAGCTGCCCCAGGCTGGGAACAGCAATGCACCACTTTGTCCTCTGAGACTTCATGGCAGCTTCCAAGCTCTTTGTAGAGGGAGAGGGGACAAAGGGCTTCTTTGAGGGGTTGTGTAGCCCCAGGGCAATAGTCAAAGAAGTTGGCATTCCACTGTCCTGTATTTGTGCTTCTCTCCCCTGGCTCAGGCCTCAGAGGGGTTAATGCCCAGGAAGACACTTTCAGGATGCTTTTCCAAGTGGCTTCATTCCTCTGAGAGTATCAGGTGTCTTTGGCATAATTTATAAAGCTCCTCCCTTCCTGCCAGGTTCTGAGGGTCTGGAAGGTTATCCCACCCTCCCTCCCCCTCTCAGTTCCCTTGAACGAAGCTGAGGCACCTCAATATCCAGCTTTATGTTTTGCTCCAAGGACATTCCAATGTCAAAGCAGAGCATTTGTGCTTCCAGAAAGAGAGAACCAGCTTTGCTCTGGTCTCACTGCTCCCTTCCCTGTTTCAGAGCTTTCTGACCTGGGCTTCCTGCAAGCACTATTTAATTTCTTGAATATTTTTAAGCAGCATTACCTTATTTTTCTTTTCAGTCCCCTTGTGAAGAAGGATACTTTGTACAAATAGCAAAGCTGAGGGGGCCTTGGCATAAGGAGTCTTCCCACAGCTCTCTGGCATGTTTTCCTCCTTCTTGGTGAGGCAGAGGGAAGGAATTGCTTGGCTGGAAATGTTAGGCTGACAGTTGGGCTTGATGAAGAATTAGAAGTCTTTTCCAACCTCAACAACTCTGTGATTCCCAGGAGGGAGCCCGGGGGTCGCTCTCTGTGTGCTGTGGGTCTCTGGGCTGCTCTGCAGGTTTGGATGGGGAAAACACCAGGAACAACAGCCCATTTTGGGGAACTTGAGCCTGAATCCAGACCGAGTTCAGTGATGTCAGGACAAAGCTCAGTTTTATGCCACTGTCTGGCAATTGCCCATCTGAGCATGAACACACCTCGTGGCACAGATCTGAGCTGTGCTGACCACGTCTGCCCCAGACAGTCCCAGAGGCTGCTGAGCTGGAAGAGACCCACAAAGATCATCCAGCCCAGCTCCTGTCCCCTGGGATGGCTCTGGGGTTGGCATGAACCAAAACCATCCCCACTGAGCTTTTTGGATTCAAAACTTCTCTCTGTGGAACTCAGTGGGTGAGGGTGGGGAGGCCCTGGCACAGGTTGCCCAGAGAAGCTGTGGTTGCCCCATCCCTGGAAGTGTCCAAGGCCAGGTTGGAGCAACCTGTGCTGGTGGGAGGTGTCCCTGCCCATGGCAGGGGGTGGACCTGGATGAGCTTTGAGCCCTTCCAACCCAAACCATCCTGGGACTCTGATCCTCTGCCAGTGACCCCTGAAGGGCTGTACAGGCATGTGATGAGCAGCAGAGTGTCACTGAACATGGGAATCTGTCCCAAATCCCAGGGTGATCAGGGACCACAGGATTCTCCTTGGATTCCTTCAGACTTGGCTGCCAGGCATGTTTTTTTTTTTTTAAGTGCAGCCAGCCACATAAAAATGCAAATTAGCACCCAGTAGGATTTTTAAAAGCACATATTCCCTGGTAATTTTGTGGGAGGAAGGTGCCTGAATACAGAGCAGAATGTGGCTGGAGGTTCCCAGGCATTTACAGAATAAATCCCAGTGGATGCCCACCTACTGTAAAGCAGTTTAAACACGAGTCTCCACCAGTCCACAGAGATGCTGCCGGGTTTCAAAAACCCCAAAAAACCTGGAAGTTTCTGTAGAGCAGCATTCCGTGTGATTCCTGCAAGGAGTGTGGCTCTGCCAAAGACACAGGAACAGCTGAAAGTTCTGGCTTTGGAAATTCAAATGACGTGCAAAATGCAGGCACAGTCATTACTCATTAATTAATCTAAATAATTGACTGTTTCAGAAGTGTGTCTGAGCTGCTCCTCCTGCAGCTGCCTGCTTTGCTGGGCCATTGTTCTGTGGACAGATATCAGAAATATTTGTGAAATGCACAAAATATTGAGCATTTCACTATGGCAAGAGTAAATATGCTTTTTATCCAAACACTCCAGAAGCACTTAATTAACATTGTAGCCTCAAAAAAGAGAGCTCTTCATAAATCAGTGTCACTAAACCAACCTCTTCTGGTGGCTGTAACATAATAGTTACCAGTCTTATTTGTACAGGCATCACTGAGTCTTTTAGCCCCTGGATGATCAAAGAAGGAGTTGAATAAGTATCTTCCTTGAGGAAAAAAAGCTTCCAGGCAGTTTACACTCTGACAAGACTTGGTGTACATGTTGTTCTTGCTAACAGAGCAAAAATCTTTATCTTCAGTGAGATTCAGTCTGCAGAGTATGGTTTGTGAGTGTTGCACTCTGTTTAGGAGAGCAGGGCTGGCTCTGGAAGTGTTTCTTCTCCATGGGTTCTGTGGGTACGTGCTTGGGACTTGATTCTGCCAATGGCCCCATTAAGGGGCTGCACATGGGTCAGGACAAACCCCAGGATCATCCAGGCTGGGGATGAGCAGAT
>VYXB01004808.1:34469-59899 GCA_013397135.1 Pachyramphus minor | reverse complement strand
CTGTGAGGATGGTGAGGCCCTGGCACAGGTTGCCCAGAGAAACTGTGGCTGCCCCATCCCTGGAAGTGTCCAAGTCAGGTTCAAGGGTGTTTTCAGTAGAGTGGAACTGGTTTGGAGAAAGGTTAAATGATTATGGTTAAGCTTCTCCTACCATAATTTTGCTTTTCTACCTTCTTTTTTATCATTGCAACCACTATGTGATTATATGATTTTCTTCCTTGCTTTGCAAATGCAGCCCAGTGGAGGGTTTGGGTATGATTTGTGTGAAAATAGACCTATTAGAGTTTGTTACCTGGTGATCCTAGAGCTCTTATTGATTGCAGGGAAAATAATCAGCCTATTTTAAAGGCAATGATCCCTGGTACAAATATCATGGGGAGGGACAGCAAGCAAGGAAATGGTCCCAGATCCAGCACAGCCCGTGGTGGGAAGCCCAGTTGTGGTCATTGCAACAACAAAAAAGGAAGAACACCTTCTTTCAAGAAATAACTCCCTGCAAAGGAAGATACTGCAATTTCTGAAGAGCTTCACTATGTATTTTATACTCAGGTTTGGGACTCCAGCCATCTGTCCAAATATTGAAATTCATCAGCCGTTTCAAGTGGGAGTTCGTCAAGCAACAACCTCCCCGGAGCTCCCACGCCTGCTGTGCTGCTGGGCCTGGGCTCCAGCCAAACACCACTGACACACTTTTCTTGCTTTTGCATCTTAACATTTGTTTTTTGGCTCTAAAGCATCTCAGAGTGGGAGGAAAACAGAGCTGTGAGTTGGGCACAGTCACATGTGGTGTGGAAGTGCTGCAGGTGTGGACTGGATTGTCCATGTGCAGGTGGAGACAGAGAGAAGAAATGTTCCCAGGTCACATCGAGGCTCATTACGGAATCACAGAATCAACCAGGTTGGAAAAGACCTCCGAGATGATCCAGTCCAACCTTTCACCCAACCCCCCCCTGTCACCCAGCCCATGGCACTGATGCCACATCCAGTCTGTCCTTAAACACCTCCAGGGATGGTGACTCCACCCCTCCCTGGGCAGCCCATCCCAAGGTCTGATCCCTCTCCCTGGGAAGAACTTCCCAATGTCCAACCTAAACCTGCCCTGGGGCAGCTCAAGGCTGTGCCCTCTTGTCCCACTGCTGGTTCCTGGGAGCAGAGCCCGACCCCCCCCGGCTCCCCCCTCCTGTCAGGGGGTTGGAGAGAGGGAGAAGGTCTCCCCTGAGCCTCCTCCTCTCCAGGCTGAGCCCCCCCAGCTCCCTCAGCTGCTCCTCACAGCACTTGTGCTCCTTATATCCCTCCAGGAAGAGCTGGGCCATGAGGCTGAAGAACCTCTAAGTCCTTCTGAGGCTGAAGAAGCTCAGGAGGACTGTGGCTCTGGTCACACAGGCATGGCCTCCTCTGCACCACTTCTCTGGCCTTCTTTTCATACCTCCCCTAGAAAAGCCTTTTTTTGGTTTTCTGTCCCAAGTCCTGCTGTCATTTCAAGGAAAGGACAATCATTAAAGTAGGTTATGGAGAACAGGCAGCACAGACACCTTGGTGAGAGGCCTCAGCAGTGCAGACAACAAAACACCATCAGCTTTAGAAATCCTCTCCCTGCTCTGGAAAGGTCACTTCCTTCCCAGCTGGCACCAAGATTTCAAAGCCACAGTTACTGTGTGTGCTGATTTCCACAGGTTTTGACCCAGAAACTGAGCCATTACTTTGCAGACTGGTCCAAATATTCCGTGGTCAGGGATTGCAGGAGACAGCCCAGAAGGAGCCCGGATGGAGGTGTCCAAACCTTGCCATGGTCTGAAGGGAGGGACTCGGTGCAGGCTGAGGAGTGAGCTGAGCTCAGGTGTCAAACTGCAGGTCTGGAGGAGGGATTTGGGCTCCTGTGTCCAGCACAAGGCAAAGGAAGAACAAGGCCAAGGCCTGGCAGGACACAGCTCTGGTGAATGGTGGGATTTCAACCAGCTCCACAATCCATCTCCAGAGAAACTCCTTTTCTCTGCAGCTGTCAGCCCTTCAGCACCTTCAGATGCCAGGTCCTGGTGCAGGAGGACTTGTCAGAAGGCACACTTCTCCCTTTATCTATTTGTTTATTTTTACTCTGAGGATTTGGGAAGTTTATAATGTTTTAAATCTCTCTATAATCTCATAAATATAAATGGCAATGTTGTGATGTACTCAAAAAGGTACAGACAAAGCAGGATCATTAAATCTGGGAATTTTGATGTAGAATATGTTCCTTTATCTGAGACTCTGATGAGGAAACCATCACTTTCTGAAATTTCTCTCTAATGGAAAACTGGGGATGGGAAAAATGATTTGCCCTCAGTGCTGGTTTTGTGCAGCACCAAACACCAGCTCATTCTTAATATTCCTAAAGTTTGGGAAAGTCTGATTAGGGCATGATGGAAAAGCAGCAGAGGAGATTGTCTTTTCACATTATGAGGAACAGATCAGCAACAGCAGGATCTACCTGGAGTGGATTTCACCCACTGGTTTGACCAGGGTTTGGAAAGCCCTTTCACCCCGATATTTCTTNAACAGATCAGCAACAGCAGGATCTGCCTGGAGTGGATTTCACCCTGATATTTCTCTGTCTTCTCTCTTTTTAATAAGGAAAAGCTTCCCTGCAGCACAGCCTGGAGCTGCTCACCCAGGGAAGGTGTGCTGGCAATCCTTGGAAGTTCTTGGGATCCACCAGACAAAGCCACAGCTGAGCTGATCTGCTGGTGAAGATTGTCCTGCTCTGGGAGGAAGAACGGACTAGAGACACCCAGAGATCCTTGTCATAGACTCATGGAATCTCCTGAGCTGGAAGGATCATCCAGTCCAACTCCTGGCCCTGTAAGACACCCCAAAAATCCCACCATGAGCCTTTTCCATGAGCACTTCCATGATTCTCTCAGAAAAGTGGGTGTCAGTCTCCTCTCCCACATGACAGGATGAGAGGAAATGACCAGAGGAGGTTTAGGTTGGATATTGGGAAGAATTTCTGCAGGCATTGGCACAGGGTGCCCAGGGCAGTGGTGGAGTCACTGCCCCTGGGAGTGTTCAAAAAACATGTGGATGTGGCACTTGAGGACATGGTTTAGTGATGACCATGGTGGGGATGGGGGGGTGAGGATTGGACTTGATCTTACAGTTCTTTTCCAACCTTAACAATTCCATGATCCTGTGATTTCAGCAGGAGGTTTGTTCTCCTGTTTCCCAGGTCCAGCCTGTCTCGGTGTTCCCAGGTGTGAAGGTGATGGCCTGGAGAGCTGGGGCTGTGATTTGACATCTGATAAACAGCAGAGGAACCTCAGCACGTTTGGGTGGAGTGACCAGAGCCCAGAGCTGGGTGCAGGTTGTTCTTTTGGGATCAACTTTCAGATCTTCACCAGAAGATCCCAGCTGAAGCTGCAGCGTTCAGGTCTGAGCTGTTCTTTCTCAGCTTCCTTTATGGAAGGAGAAGGAGAAAGAAGGAGAAAGGAAAGGAAAAGAAGAACAATCCAAATGAGAGGCTTTACCTCTATCTTAGGCCTGCAGGCAATGACCACTCATCACTGGTGCTGCACTGGATGTCTCTTTGCATATCAGCAGAGAACCTGCTCTTCCTCTGCTGATTTCAGGTGCTCCTGGAGCTCACACTGACCCACAGGGACAGATGAAGCAGGACTAGGATTGGGCATTCAAGGGAGAAGACCCAAATTCGACCAACTGAAAGTGAAATCTGGACAAGCTGTCACTTCATACACAGAAGTACTTTGTGGGACAATTGCTCTCTGGAATAAATTGCTCCCATCTAATTACACCCCAAAACACCATGGGATGCTCAGGATAATCATGATGAAACACTACAAAGCTGACTTACAGCATTAAATTTGGTTGCCAGAAATCCATTACTGAACAGACATCTGTGCTCTGAACTCGGGCCATGAGAGGGAGATTCATTTCTCTGTAATCTGCCTCCTCCTCCTCCCCCCTGTCCAAACACAGCATTTGCATTGACTTAGGAAGTGCTGCAGCCTTGGAAATTGTGTGTTAATTAAAAATGTTCCATTCAGGAGACAGGAGGGAGGAAGTTTTTGCAGGAATTTCCCCAGGTCTTTCTGCAATTCCAGCCCCACTGCAGGGACTCTGGGGCATCCCTGATCCCTGGGGACACTGCAGGCATCCCAGGAAAGGCTGGGAAATGCTGACACAGCACTTTGCATTGGGATCATCCCAAACTGCCTCTGTGCTGAGCAGTGCTGCCTTTAGTGTCATTGTCATGGAACCACAGACTGGTTTGGGTGGCACCTTAAAGCCCATCCTGTTCCACCCCTGCCATGGGCAGGGACACCTTCCACCAGCCCAGGTTGCTCCAAGCCCCGTCCAACCTGGCCTTGGACACTTCCAGGGATCCAGGGGCAGCCACAGCTTCTCTGGGCAACCTGTGCCAATCTCACCCTCACAAGAAACAATTAGTTCCCACTATCCCATTTAACTCCACTCTCTGTCAGTGTGAAACCATTCCCCCTTGTCCTGTCACTCCAGGCCTTTGGAAATGGTCTCTCTCCACCTTTTCTGTCGCTCCTTCAGGTCCTGGAAGGTCACAATGAGGTCACTACAAAGCTTCCCTCCTCCAGGCTGAACAATCCCAATTCTCTCAGCCTTTCCTCATAGGAACTGATACTGTGCTGAAAGACTGTGTGAAATTACTTAAACAGCATCACTCTGACCACAAAAAATCCTGTGTATTCCTGACACCCCAGATATGTGCCAGTCCCACTCTCCTGGGAGAGGTCCCAGTCTGTCAGTTCTGCTCAGGGAGTGACAGCTTTGTGTGATCACACAAACCCTGTGAAGCTGGAGGTGGTGCAGCAGGAAATGAAGGGATAAAGCAGAAAATGAAGATCCTGATGGTCCAAAGACATGGTCTCAAGGAGGAGGCAGCTCCAGAAACACCTGACTAAAGGAGCACCCACCCATCAGAGCGGGAAAAGTGATGCTCAGAAACAAGTCACCTCCCTCTCTGTCATGTCTAAGTCCTTCATTACAGTCTTTCTTTTGGTATTAATTAACTCTATAATCAGCAGGACATGGGAAGGGGCCACCACAAAGGCAATTCAGCTGCTCCAAAACACACAGAGGTTGGATGTTCCTGGGGAACAGCCACAGGTCCTGTGTTTGTGGGTGAAAATATACCAAGACTCTGAAACTCAGGGAAGGGAGGAAGGAAAAGAGTCCTTCTCTCTTATTAAAGCAAGGACATCAGGTTTGACTTTCCCTCCTGCCCTGTGGGGACAGACAGACAAGGCCCTCAAGCCACAAACTGAACCTCAGGAGCACAGACAAGAGGAAGCCACTGCTGTGAGTTTATCTGTCCCACGGGTTGAGTCACAGCTACTCGGGAGGCCAGGAAATGATTTCTATGTCTTCATTTCACAAGAGGTGCTTATGCAAATAATTCTGACTCCATGGAGCCTTTTAATCCTTGGAAACAGAGTTCTTGTTGCTCATTCTTCATTATCTTCCCATTAAAAGAGATTTCCTCCTCTGATGCATCATATGTCCCCAGGAAGGAGAGGAGGGAAGTCCATCCCACCCACTGCTTGTGACTGAGAGTTATCTCCTCCCTGATCCCACTCCTGCTTTCTCCTCCATTTTCCTTTGCCTCTGGATAAACACATTTCCTTGGTCTCTGGATAAACAGAGGGAGTATCTGCTATTTAGTCAAACTAAATGACTTTGGGGGTAACTTTGGTTACCCCAGTGCTACTCGTTTCCCAGGTCAGTGACATCCCTGCACACAAATCCTCCCTCCACCTGGATCTGCTCTCCCTAAAAGCAGCCACAGGGACATTTCCAGGTTGTCTCCTGTGTCACAACACATAAAAGGTTGCCCAGAGAAGCTGTGGCTGCCTCATCCCTGGAAGTGTCCAAGGTTGGATGGGGCTTGGAGCAACCTGGGCTGGTGGAAGGTGTCCCTGCCCATGGCAGGGGTGGGACTTTTCCACCCAAACCATTCTATGACTCTGTGATTCCAATACAGAGAGGCAGAGGCACATGGAAAGTGGTGGATGGGAGGCAGGGTGGGAAGGAGCTTTGCTGCCAGACCTTCTGCTCACACACCTGCCAGGGCCCGGGACCAGCAGCTGCTCTGATCCCATCCCTGGCAGTGCCCCAGGAGGAGATGGGTCATGAGGAGCCACATGAGGCTTTAGAGGGTTTTGCAAGGACTCTGCACTCACCTGAGAAAGCTGGAGAGAGCAGCTCCAGGGCAGCACTGCCACCTGCTCCTGCAGAAACCCATGGCCCCAGAGCCCCCACTGCCTCCTCTGGGGAAGCTTCGTGGGGAGGTGACCAGTTCCAACCCCTACAGGTGCAAGGACAGTCAGCTTGGCCTCCTGAATGACCAGGAGGTGCTCTGCACATAGAAGGACTTCACATGAGGCAAAGGTGGCTCTGCAGACCCTCCTGAGCTCTGCACTGGTGCTTTAGATCACGGAGTCACAGAATCACAGGATCACAGAATCCCAGAACATGCTGAGCTGGAAGGGACCCCCAAGGATCATCGAGTCCAACTCCTGGCCCTGCACAGGCCCAGCCCCAAGAGTCACCCCCTGTGCCCCAGAGGATCAGCCAAACCCTCCTGGAGCTCTGGCAGCCTTGGGGCTGTGCCCACTGCCCTGGGGAGCCTGGGCAGTGCCAACCACCCTCTGGGGGAAGAACCTTTCGCTGAGATCCAACCCTGGCACAGCTCCAGCCCTTCCCTCAGATAAGCCCAAACGCCCCGAGCTGTTGGTTCTGCTCAGCAGCACAAACATCACACGGGGGGGTGGGATTGGGTGTTCACCAGCCCTGAACTGATCCAGTGAGCTAATATGCTAATTTAAAAGAAATAATGCAAGTGCAGTGTGGAGGAGATTTGTGGAGCTCGTTGGTTGAAACCAGCTCTGACATCTGGGCTCTGTGCAGATGAGACTTTGCTGTTCTGTGCTTGGGAGAGAAATGCTGTAAGGAAAAGGCTTCCAAATGTTCCCAGAGAGCCCATCCTTGGGAGCAGGATCATTCTGACATTATTTTAAAGACCCTGGAACTTCCCTCTGTGTGATAGTTAATGACATGTTCCTGCAGATAGTGGGAGATTGCATTTTATAGTACTGTCCCTCTTAGAGTAACTACCTTCAACACAATGTGTCCGATTCAGATTTTATGAAAACAAAGAGGGTTTTTGAGACAGAAATGTTCACTGGATTACTCCATACTCACATAGGTGTGGTTGTCCATGTTTGTAGAAGCCTAAATTCCAGCAGTTGGTGTCCACTGCTGAAGTCACCAAGTGATGATTCTAAATGATGATCCGAAATGATGATCCTAAAATCATCTTGATCTTAAATCAACATCCTAAAATCATCTTGATTTTAGGAAGAACTAAATTATTTTAGGACAAGACACTGCCTATCTTTAGGAACCACAGAATTCCAGGATCACTGAGGTTGGAAAAGGCCTCCCAGCCCATGGATCCCCCCTGTGCCCCATCCCCACCTTGTCCCCAGCCCAGAGCACTCAGTGCCACATCCAGGCCTTCCTTGGGCACCTCCAGGGCTGGGGACTCCAAACCTCCCTGGGCAGCCCCTGCCAGTGCCTGACCACCCTTTCCAGGGAGAAATTCCTCCTGGTGTCCCACCTGCCCCTCCCATGGCACAGCTGGAGGCCGTTCCCTCTCCTCTTGTCCCTTGCTCCTTGTTCCTAAAATCACCTTGATTTTAGGATCATACAAAAGGGACAGATTTCCCCCCTCTCCCCACACAACCACAGAGCAGGTTTTATTTCTTACAAGGAGGCTGAACCCTTGTCAGTACGTGAGTGGGTTATGTCAGGAGTGTGAGCTGTGTCTGTGTGGAGGAGACCTTATTACAAGTTTATATTTACCCGACTAAAATCAGGCCCTCATTAGGCTACAGACAACACAGCCTCCTGCCATCAGCTGTTTGCTGCAGCCTGTGCACTTTAATTAGACAGGGCCTGAAGAGGAAATCAAAATGCCAAGAGAAAGTGCCTGAGTCACTGGGTTGCAGCTCGAGGCCCAGATGGAAACTTGCTGTAAACCAGGTCTGTGGGAATTTGACAGCCAGGAACCCTGTGAGAAGCAAAGAACACTTGCAGCACTGTGGGAGCAAGAGGCAGGAGCTCCAGGCAGGTTTGCTGGGCCCTGCAGATGTTGGCAGTCATCATCTTCCCTTCCCTTCCCTTCCCTTCCCTTCCCTTCCCTTCCCTTCCCTTCCCTTCCCTTCCCAGCCCTAATCCAAGGTGGGAATGGAGGAAATGATCTCTCCCTGCTGTTGGCTCCTCAGTCAAGGGCTGGAGCTTGGCTTTTCAGGCCACACTGTGTGACTTGAAGCACCAGTAGTGTTGGGAGAGCTGGATTTGCCCTCTCTGCTCCCCTCCAGTGCTGCATTTTTTAGAGATCCTCTTTCTGCTTCAGGAATCACTCCCTTCCCTTCCCTTCCTCAAGCTGTGACTTGTCTAAACCGGGGTGAAGGTCCTTTCCATTGACTAGAGAAGAACTAAATTACTTTAGGACAAGATGCCTCCTGCCTTTTGGAATCATAGAACCACAGGATCCCTGAGGCTGGAAAAGCCCTCCCAGCCCATGGATCCCCCCTGTGCCCCATCCCCACCCTGTCCCCCAGCCCAGAGCACTCAGTGCCACATTCAGGCCTTCCCTGGGCACCTCCAGGGGTTTTGCTTCTGTTTGCAACAAGATGAATTCTTGGACTGATTTGCTTCCTGCTGCAGGTTTGGGGACAGGTTCTTTGCTGTTGTTTGAGAAGGTGAGAATTTGCAGGGTGTCTGGTCAGCCCTGGATGATGACAACAATGTGTGAGCTGCGCTTGCTGAGGTGTCTGTGAACAGATTTGCCCCCCGGCTGGGTGACCTTTAGCTCAGCCTCCAACAGAAGTGTAAAGAAAACAAGCTCTTCTTGAGCCACAACACTGCAAAAAAATGGCTGTGACAGAGGGAACCTACAAAACACTCCTTTCAGAGGTGATCTATAAACCAGAGATGTCCACATGTGTCCCTGGACATCATCCAGCTGCTCTTTGATTTGTAAAATCACGGGAACCAAGCTCCAGACTTTCATTTACAGAACTGATGGAACCTCAGGTTTGGTTTTTAGGAACCAGCAGGTTAAAGGGGCTCAGAGCTCAGCTCTGCCACCCACAGCCAAGGGGTGGGGATGGGCCAAGGGGCAGGTGGGACCACAAGAGAGGAGACAGGACTGTGCCAGCAACACAGGGAAGCTGTTTCCTAAAGGATAAGCAGTTCTGGAGGCAGGAACTGGAGATCCACTGCTCTTAGGCAGCTCTGTGCATGTTAGTTGCTGATCTAAGTAATAATAACAATTAATAATTGAATGCTTGAATTATTGAGAGCAGCAATTAATAATTGAATCATTCAAGGCACTATTCTAGAGCTGCTTGTCAGAGAAATTCAAAGTATTTTGCAAACGTTAATGAATTAATGTCAGGATCTTCTGCCAAAGGCAAAACCCAAAGAAAACACAATTTCCTTAAGCCACTCCACCCTCATATGAGCACTTGGGCATATTTTCCAGAGAGGGATGTGGGCAGGAAATCATCCAGGCTGTGGTGATGGTGCCAACTTGTCAGGAACCCCTTGTTGTTGTCCCATTTTGGGATGAGTTGGGGCTCACAAGCCAAGTAGATGTAAAATATCAGACTTAAACTTGGTCTTGTGGTGTCTGTAGCAGATGTTCTGCCTAAGTGTGGGGGTAAATCAGCTTGAACAACACTCTGTTTGCAACAAATTATCAGTGGTGGATGGAGAAGGGGGGGTTACACTGCTTTGGGTGTTGAAGAAAGCTGGCACCAGCCTGAGCCACCAGTCCCAAAATGATACACCCTGAGGAAGGACAATGTCTCCCGGGAAAACTGGCCCCAGGGAGGGAGTGGGAAAAGCTCCTGACAGAGGAAGCAACAAGTGACAGTGCTGAGAACTGGTCTAAAACTGCTCCAGCTTTATCCTGTAAGAGCCTACTCCTCCTTTTTAATTGGAGGGTTTCTAACACCCCCCTTTTTAGAGTGTGTGGAGATTCCTCCCTGGAGTGGGGATCTCCTCAAGGTCAATCCTCAAGGCTGAGAGATTTGCCCATTTGTTTGGGTGAGTATCATCACCCTCTGCTTAATAATTATTTTCTGACCTTTAATACCATTGTGTCACTTTTCTTCAACAAACAGTGCACTCTACGAGCAGTTATATCTTCCCATTTTGTGCAGGAAATCATTTTGATTAAGGTCTTTCGGACTTATCATTATCATCAAATTAAATAAATCTTTGTTTTAGTCATATATTGGGTTGTCATCCTTAATCCTACAGGTCAAAGTTGTATAAAGTTGTTATATATCTATATAATTCTTCAGAAGGAGGATGGGACCATCTGACTGGGACCATTCCAGCCCTTCACAGGGTGGGAAGTGGGACCATTTCCCACCTTCACAGGGTGGGAAATATGAGCTGCCCTGCTCCTGTTTTAAGTGTGACTTTGAACAAGGGCAAAGCCCAGCTTTTCACCCAAGTCTTTAATGCTGATCCTTTCCCTTTGAAACAACAGGTCCAAACGTGGTCCTTCAGCCCCCTGCCCTCCCTTCATCCCTGTGTGTGTCCTTTGGGTCAGGTCAGCAGAGGATCAGCAGGGCACTGCCCTTCCTGGGGCAGTTATGTTCCAGTTATGATCATTCCCACTTTCCCAGCAGAAGCTGCCTCAGCCCAAAACATCTCAAACATCCCCTGCTATCTGTAATTATTTGCTGTTCCTCTCCCTCCTATCTCTCTTTCCAAGCAAGGCTTCATCTGCTTCTTTTGTGATTCCCAAGGATTATAAATGAGGACATTTATTTTACATTGCAGACAAACTTCTGTTTGGAGTAGTAACAATCACAAGAACAGGCAGTGGCTGTGAAAAGCCATTTTATTTTCTTTCTGAATAGCAAAAGTTTCTCATTCACCTTCCAGCCACTCTGAGAATACACTGCTCTTGAATTAAATGCATGTTACCAACAAAGAATCACAGGGTGAAAGCAGGGATTTCTGGCTGCTCTTGAAAATACATTTCACTGCTTCACAGCAAAATAAAGGGCTTAGAAAATATTGCAGACAAGCCTTTCTGTAGGGCACAGATTGGTATCACACTCTCAAATGTCACAGAGAAAACCCTGCCTGCACTGAGCCCACTCAAACATGACCCAGTTCTTCTGGAAGCCACCAAATACCAGCAGACTTCCAGCAGCAGAGCCCCCCCTGCCATGGGCAAGGGAGAGATGTGGCAGCTCAGCAGAGGGAGGGCTGGGAGTGACCCGGTCAAGCCACCACCGAGTTGGGGTGAACAGCACAAATGTCATCCCTCAGCCCATCACACAACTGTGCAGATGAACCAGAGCAAACATATGGGCTGGTTTAAAATCCATCTGTGTCCATGTCTGGGCATGAACTGACCTTGGGTGAGTCTGCCTGATTAATAAGGAAATGACTTCAGAAATACATTTCCCACTATCTTCATCTCTCTTTTTCCTCCTCTATTTTAGCTCATTCCAAACCTGGAAAGAGTTTGTTGCCAGAACAATGTTTTGCTCACTGCTGACCAGCTCTGCTGTGTGTTTGGGGCACCAGACAGTGGTGATGGGGGACCTGAAATGCTGTCTGGGCTGAAGCTGCCTCTGGGTTTCACCAGAGTTGTCACCCAGACTGTCCCTCCTTGGGTGGCCTCTGGTGTCCCTCTGAAACACGTCCTCCCTCATGTGCTGCAGAGCTTTGCTTTGGAACCTACAGGGAAGAGGGAGAGGGGCTTGGAACAAGGGTCTGGAGTGACAGGACAAAGGGAAATGGCTTCAAACTGCCAGAGTTAGATGGGATATTGGGGAGAAATTCCTCCCTGTGAGGGGGGAACAGCCCAGAGAAGCTGTGGCTGCTCCATCCCTGGAAGTGTTGGAGCAACCTGTGCTAGTGGAAGGTGTCCCTGCCCATGGCAGGGGGTGGAATGAGATGAGCTTTAAGATGCCTTCAAACCCAAACCATTATGGGATTCTATGAAATTCTCTGTGGTTTTCCATTGCTGGTGCCCTGTTTTTGGAGCTCTGCTGAGGTGGCTGATGTTCTGCACCTTCTGGTTTATCCCAGTGCAGGCCCTGATCCTTTCATTTCCATTTTCCCTTGTACTCCCATTGCAGAGTGAAATGGGATTATTTGGTTTCATTTTAACCCTCTTTCTCACCCCACAGCTCAACACAACCTTTTGATTGATTACACCTTTGCATTTTTTCAACAGGATGAAGGTGTCCCTGCCCATGGCAGGAGGTGGAATGGGATGATCTTTAATGTCCCTTCCAACCTAAACCAGTCTGTGATTCCATGATTCTATGATATAGAAGCATTCCATGTGCCAGCAGCCAGCCAGGGAATTTGGGTTCTGAACAAGGAATGTTCTTCTCTCACAGACTGCTCAGCAACTGCAGTGGGAAATCATTTCCAGAACCTCCACACTGAGTGGTTTCAGAAATGTGAGAAAATAACAATGTGCCCACGAGCGATGTGTGAGCAGAGCAGGAGCTCCACGTGGGGAGAAGCTTTGTGTGAATCCTCCCTCTCCCTGTGCCTTCCAGAGCTTTATCTCATCTCCTCAGATATGAGCAGCTCAGGCAGCATCCACAGGCAAGAGGGAAAATATAGAAGAACCCCCTGTTTTGGAAGGAGCAGCCAACACCTGCTGCTTGTCCTTGCTGCATTTGGGAGCTGGAGGCTGGGGACTGTGCAGATGCCCATGGTTCTGTGGCACAGAGCAAAGAAAGGCTGTTTGGCCTTCTCTGAGCATGTGAGAGCAAGGGCAAAAGGCAAGTGGGAGGTGATATTTCCCAGAGACTCAGGAGAACCAGCACTGCCCTCCAGCCTGAGCTGGGCACTGCCCTCTGATGGCACTGACCCCTGTGCTGGCAGGAGATGGTTCAGCAGAAGAGGCCTGGACTGAAAGGGTTTGCACAGTGAGTCCACCCCAGGCATGAAGAGCTGCTGGGCTCTGCCCTGGCCATGGCCCAGCTCTCAAGAGTGTACCCACAGCTCCAGTGCAACGGGGTCCAGGCACCCCTGAGCACCATCAGGGGTCCTTTGTGATCCCTGTCTGCTTCCAGCTCCATCTTCTACTCTTCAAGAAGCAGAATTTGCTCTGAGCTGCTCCCAGAGTTGTGATAGTCCTCAGAGAAATTTTAAAAGGGTTGCTGAGCACTATCTGACTGTTTGGTGCCAGGAAAACCCAAACTTCAACCTGCTGAAGCTCCTCAAGAAGAACTTCCCTGATATGTTTATGTGGCACCAGCTTTCTGTGAGCCCAAAGCTGTCCCTCCTTCACTGCCTCTCCCTGGCAGCTCTCCTTGCTAAAGCAGGAGGATTAGTGGGTATTTGGATAATGAAAGAAAACCTTGAATCCCTCCTGGCATCTTCAGTCCAAAAGCTGCCACTTGAGTGCAGAGATTTTCTCTCAGCTGCAGTGAAGGGTCTCAGGGACTTGTCCTGGTCTGAACTATTTCAGGTTATTTTACCTGTGATCATCATCTGTCCTGGGTTAACTCCTCTGTGGCAGAACCCTCACAAACCATCCTTTGATTGCACAACAAACAACAGCCTGGTTTTGTTTAGGGGAGAGTGGGAAGCTCCTGGGGCTTTAACTGAGACTCAGTGGAAAGGGAGCAAACTATGAGCTGAAAATGTGTAAAACCAAACTCAGGCAGACCCAAGAGCAAGGAGGAAGAAATCCTCATCATGAGCATTGTTTTCCTCTTGCTGAAGGATTCTGGGTGATGGCAAATTACCACAACCCCCTCTGGGCTCCCCTGGGACCTGAGGGTCCCAGTGTTAACATAACCCCAGAACATGGGCACAGGGGAATATTTATGTAATACATTTACCCATCTTATTCAGGGGGTTTCTCTATATTAGATATCCTGGGCTATTAGACTACTAAAACATGATTTAAATGACCAATAAATTCTTTCCTCTGTGTTTCCTTTTGCTCACAAAAACCTTTGACTGCAGCAGTGTGATTTCAAATCCCTCCTGCAGAAGGTGAAGGGATCCTACCAGGAGGCCCTTTGAAGTCAAGACACATTCCAGGCTCAATCTGCTGAGCTGGGCAGTTCTGCCCTGGGATTGCTCCCAGTTTGCTGCTGGTGAAGGGGTCGAGGTGTTAACAAGGCCAAGGAGCCCAGAGATGAAAGGCAGGGAGTGAGTGGCAATTTCCAGGGGCAGGAGCTGGTTAAGGGCAGAGGATTAAGTGTTCCCACCTCTCATGGCATCTGCTCACCTTGGCTTTATCAGGCCCTTCAGGAGGAGGTGACCAGGATTTGCTTTGCTGTGGATCCCCTGGGTGACTCTGAGCATCTTTTTTGAGCAATGCCTCAAAAGGACTTTCCTGTGTCCTGGTGGAGCTGGGCAGGTTGGTCTGTGCTGCCAAAGGGCTGGAAATGCAGGGGGTGTCAGGAATAAATGGGATGTGTGTGTTTGGGAGTGTGAGTGTGTGTGGAGGGGAGTTGGAAGGTTACATATTGATTTGGGGAAGGGCACCCCTTGCTTCATGTCCATATAGCACCCAAAAAACCAGGGTGGGGCAGACACAGCTTCTTCACAGCCATAAGGTGTCCTATTGCCACAACTGAACAGGAGAGCAGGAAGAGCTCCAAATGGAGGGGTTAGATGGGATATTGGGAAGGAATTCTTGGCTGTGAGGGTGGGGAGGCCCTGGCCCAGGTTGCCCAGAGAAGCTGTGGCTGCCCCTGGATCCCTGGAAGTGTCCAAGGCCAGGCTGGACAGGGCTTGGAGCAACCTGGGCTGGTGGAAGGTGTCTCTGCCCATGGCATGGGGTGGGACTGGATGATCTTTGAAATCCCTCCCAACCCAAACCATTCTATGATTCCATGATTCCATGATTCCATGATTCCATGATTCCATGAATACCATAAACACACACAGGGTATGTCCCTGAGTGCTGCTCCACGGTGGGAATGAGACAAGGATTTCCTTGAGTCACCAGAGAGCTTTCCCTAAGGAAACTCAAAACTAACCAGAGGAGGGAGGACCACAGTCCTTTACCTGAAATAAATCTTGATTAAACCTCAGCCTCAGTGGTGAAGCAGTGACAGCTACAGCACCAAAACCTGTGTGGTTCTGGCAACACCCAGTCAGGGGCAGGAGATGGGTTTGTAACTTCTCTAAATCATTTCTGGTCCTGGGGCCTCATTCTATCTGTTCCCACTTTGAAGAGGAAGCCCTGGGTACCATAAACATCAGGGACACCCCCCTTGGTGTGCACAGGGAAGGAGACAGGGCTGCACATCTGCAAATCCCACTGACTGGCCTGAGGAATGAGAGCCCTTGGATGCAAGGGGCAGCCTCTGTGCTTTGGGGGTGTCCTCAGGTACCTAAACCTCAATGCTGAGGAAATGTTGGTCTCCTCCCAGCCCTGTTTGTCCCCTGCTGTGACAGCAGCCAGTCACTGGGTTCTAACTGAATGTGGCCTTAAATCCCAGCTTCATTTCTTGGTCTGCTGGAGTTCTGCTGTCACCTGAGCCACTTTCTACAGGCTTGGTGACAGAGAGCTTTGAGGATGGTCAGATTTCATTATATTATATATATTTATATGACTATATGTTTATATTTTTATATATAGTTCTTATATATATATTAATATATTTATATAAATGATATTTAGAAAAAAATCTAGTGTGAAAAGTCAGGATTGCTCCAGGTGGGTGTATTTTGGGAGCTGTTCTGGTCTCTATCGACACAATCCTCTTTATGGGCTGCCTGCGTGACTTGGGACACCCTGCAGGGGCTCCCAAGCAGAGGAATAAGCTGCCCTGAACTCTCCCAGTGTTGAGCTCCCAGGTCTTCAGAGCAATGGTGATTCCATTAAACACCTGATCTCCATCAAACACCTCGACTCCCTCCCAAATTTGAGGGATATTTTTGGAGCAGTGAATCAAGGAGGTAGAGGAAGGCTTTACCCAAGGCTGGGAGAAGGAGAAACTGCAGATAAAAATTGAGGAGAGTTTTTCAGTCCAGGAAAATGCTGGGCTGGAGCCTGCCCTGCTCCCACACTCAGAGCAGGGGGACTCTGAGCAGTGTCAGCCCAGATTTACCCCAGTGTGAGTGGATGAATTAACTGACCCACCACGTGATGGAGAGATGGAATCAGAGTAACTGCCCTGTCTGTAGCTGATATCATCCCATTTTCTCAGACACTGGGAATCCAGTCTTTACTGTTTACTTAAAAATGCAACATGAACCCTTCCACTGCCCCAAACTGGCACCTTGCCCCGGGTGGGTCTGGGCAGGGGGCTCTTGGCTGCACTGCCACCCTCAGCCCCTCTGCACGTTTCAAGGGCTCCCTGTTGGAACTGCACCTGGATGGCAGTGTCAGAGGGGCCTGTCCCACCCCCAGGATGGACAGGGACAGGTCCCCTCCCTGGAGCAGAGAGACCTGGTGGGAATTCTGCCCCAGATGTCCCTTCAGCCTGGCCTGCCAGGGACAAGTTGTTGAGCTCTGATGCTCTGCTAGGAAAGGAAGATGGGAAAGATGAAACTGGTGTGCTGGGGAGAGAACAGGGCCCTCCTTGCTCCTCTGAAGCCTGGCATGGTGTGTCCAAAGGCTCAGTGTGCCCTGGAAAAGCCAGAGGATGGCAGCAGGACCAGCACAGTGTGGGAGCAGCTCCCAGCCCCACGGGAGCCCCAGAAGCTGCTCTGTGAGCTGGTGTTTGCTGAGAGAGGCTGAACAGCCTCCAAACCTTCCAGGACCCAGAGCCCTGCAGGACCCCCAGGGCCAGGGAGCTGCAATTTAGGGCTGGAGAGCCCTTGGTGGGTGCCCTGAGCCCCCAGTGCCCAGGACAGGACAGCAGTGCCTGGGGGCACAGTGGCACAGCCTGGCAGAGCTGGTTTGTGACACAGGGGACACAGCAGGACCTCTTGGGGACACTGTCATCAGCAGGATGGTGCAGCAACTTGGGGCCACCTCATCTCTTCTGTCACATGACTGCAGAATATTTAGACTCCAGGTACAGCAAATCCAATTCCCCTCCTATGAGGTAAAAATAGGGGAAATATCTGGCAGAGGTGAAGCCCTCGGTGAAGGTACCACAACACTTGGGATCCAGGTGGAGCAGATATTTTCTGTGCTCCAAAGTCTGGTGGCAGGGGAACATCAGAGGAAAGGGATCCAGGTCAGGGATGTTTTGAGAACTGAAAATGCTTTGCTGAGAGGTCATGGACACGAGGACACCCTGCTGGGGTCAGGGCATTTGCTTACACCTCTTAAATCTGCTGCATCAGCTCTTTTTTTTCTTTGCCTGTGTTTCCAGGGGCTTTCAGAGAAGGGATTGAGGTGATGTTGAAAAGGAGGAAGAGTCTTCCATCTGTGTGAAGTTCTGTATAACTGAAGGATTTAGTCTTGACTTTTTAGATGGGTTTTTTTGCCAGTTGTAATAAATTCTCATTAAAATCACTGTGTGGATTTTCCATCAGGTGGCTCTGCCATTTGGGTCTCAGGGTGCTGTGTATTTTCCTGCTATTTAATCAGTTCTGTTCACAGGCATTTTTTCCCCTTTAAGTTTACCTTCACAATTGGCTGTGCTGCTCAGAAAAATACAAGTTTATTAAACAAGCAGGGAACTCAGGGGACCAAAGAAACCCTGCAGCTGCTGGGGATCATTTTCAAAGTGTACATTACCCAGAGCAGCTCACTGGAAATGCAGCACAGGGGGGAAACTCCTCACTATCATTTCAGGAGCACAATGTGCAGCAGAGAAATTGCAGCCATCAGTGCAGACAGGGCTCAGCAGAACTGGGGGCACTGAAGTCCAGGGATATCTGGAATTGTCCTCCGACTCAGGTGTTTGATTTCCAGCTGTGGGAAACTGTGGGAGCTGGCAGAGCTCTGGCTGAGGAGCTCAGTGCCTGCACAGGGTTTGTGCTGGAGACACATCCAGAAAGGGAGATTTGGAGTGGGAATTACATGTGTGGAAGCCACTGGGGCTGTGCTGGTGGAGGAGCTGGGGAGAGCTGCCTGTGCTGTGGTGCCATGGTCTGACCTCGTGTCCTCGGGTGTCACCACACACTGTGACCCAGACTGAGCTCCCAGCTCTGTGCTGGGACACCAGGGAGGGCTTTCTGCACTCTCTGAACTCTGTGAGGAAAAAGACAGAATTTGGCTTTGATTCTATCTGGCCTGGAAACCAGTTGGAGCCACCCCCAAACACGGAGCCACTGGAACAGCACATCATCAGCAAAGGTCCTGCTGCGTTTCTTTCTGTCACGAGCAGCTCAGCCTGTTTTGGTGCAGCCAAGGGGACTGAACCCCCTGAGGGGTTTGTACCCCTGGAGGGGTCTGTGGGCAAGGTTAAACACCAACCAGAGGGGTGGATGTGGCACAGCCCCTGCAGGGATCGAGAAGGGACAGGGAGGGGGACTCAGGGCAATGAGGGCAATGCCAGAGAAGAGTCCTTTTGCTTTTGTCTGTTCAACCACAGCCAGAGCACAAAGCAGAGGCANATGTGGCACAGCCCCTGCAGGGATTGAGAAGGGACAGGGAGGATGGGGGGACTCAGGCAATGAGGGCAATGCCAGAGGAGAGTCCTTTTGCTTTTGTCTGTTCAACCACAGCCAGAGCACAAAGCAGAGGCAGTGAGAGGGGGAGAGGTTCAGTGCAGATGTGCTTGGTGAATCTCACAGGAGCCACTCCCCAGGCCCAATAAACACTGCATTTCACCAGGAACTGTGTTCCCCACATCTCTGGACTCTCACTGTGTCACTCCCCATTTGCTGTCAGACACTGCTCCATGCTCTGAGGGATGTTGGGAGCAGGTTTGGTGGATTCTCACATCTCCCCTCAGGCCTTTTCATGTCTCTGAGCCATGCTCAAACAGCAGCTCTGCTCTGCAGAGAGAGTTGGGATTGTTCAGCCTGGAGAAGAGAAGCTTTGGGGTGACCTCATTGTGGCCTTGCAGGACCTGAAGGGACCCTACAGGGAAGCTGGAGAGAGACTGTTTACAAGGCCTGGAGTGACAGGACAAGGGGGAATGGCTTCCTACTGCCAGAGGGCAGGGTTAGATGGGATGTTGGGAAGGAATTCTTCCCTGGGAGGGTGGGGAGCCCCTGGCACAGGTTGCCCAGAGCAGCTGTGGCTGCCCCATCCCTGGAAGTGTCCAAGGCCAGGTTGGATGGGGCTTGGAGCAACCTGGGCTGGTGGAAGGTGTCCCTGCCCATGGCAGGGGTGGGATGAGATGCTCCCTTTCAACCCAAACCAGTCTGTGATTCTATGAAATGCTCATGGGACTTCCATCTCTGGTGTCCTGTGTTTGGAGGTGGAGGAAAGCTCTGAGCTCTGCTGAGGGGGCTGATGTTCTGCACCTTTTGGTTTTTCCCAGTGCAGGCCCTGCCCCTGTTTGTTTGCATTTTCCCTTTTAGTCCTATTGCAGAGTGAAATGGGATTTCTGGGTTTCACTTTAACCCTCTTTCTGCCCCCACAGCTCAGCACAACCATCAATTATACATTTGCATGTGTTCAACAGGATGAAAACCTTTCTTATTCATGAACCATATGGGGTTTGGCTTTGTTTAACAAAGCTGAAATTTGAAACTGCAGATACCCAGTGCCTTCCCACAGCACACACAGGCAGCACATGGCCCTCGCTGACAACTCAAGCAGATCAAATATTATTTGCCAAGAGATTATTCATCCAATATGCCTGTTATTCACTGAGCAACTTTCCTATTATTCACCAAATTCTCCTGCCCTATCAGCTGAGTTCCAAACCTCGCAGCTCTTGGTGCTTTTCAGTGTCCAAGCAAATGATTCCATCTCCACCAAACCACCCCTGGTCCAGGAGAGGTGTTTGCACCTCTGACCACCCCAGTGGCACTTCAGGAGACCCAGAGACAACCCTGACCCAAGCTGTGTCCTCAGCTCTGCTGAGGGACAAGATCCTGGAGTTCTGCTGCTCCAAGTGCCATCAGACGCCCCCCATTTTGGGGAAACCCAGGCTCAGGTTGTGGTCCAACTGCTACAGAAGAAATCCTTCAGTGTTGAGACCCTGAGGGACATTGGGGAGAAGTTCTCCCAGTTTGTGTTAAAAGCAAAAGATCATTTCTTTCATCTAATATTACTGGGTACAAATCCAACATTCTCGCCCGGGTTAAAACACTCTTCTGGCCGTGGTTATTTTATTAACATCTTTTTTTTAACATCTTAATTCTTAGATCCGTTTCTTGATTCATTTAGAAGCCCAATTGTCATGCAGTTAATGAAATAAGTAATATTTTCTCATTCCAAGGAATCTCGTTAAGCTAATTAGCATGCTCTGCTGGCAGATGAGGTTGATTTTCCTCCATTAAATGCGTGTGTTATTTATTTCTCCTCCTGTCTCCTCCCTCCCCATCTGAGGCTGAGGGAAGGAGAAAGCAGGGCTGTGTGTCCTCCTTGGAGAGGAGTCACTGTGTGAGGGGTGAGGTGGCCATGGCCACAAATGTCTGGTGTGACAGACCCCTGTTTAATGTGAGAGACTGAAGTGACAGCTCAGTGTCCCCTGTCCAGATCCTTGTCTCTCCACTCACCCTTCCAGGTGCCAGAGTGAGGTTTTGGGGAGGTTCTCACTCTCCAGGATTTTTGCTGCCTGAAGATGTCCAGTCCAATGTCACTCCTGATGGAAAGGACTGTTTGTGCCTGTCCTTCCTTGTGGGGCTGTGCATAAAGCAGCCCCAAATTAAGCAGAGCAACGTTGTTAAACTATGCAAGACTCTGTCTAGACACCCTGGTTTGTGTTTGATTATAATTCAGCTGAGATCAGTTACTGACAGAGTGACATTAAGTCAAACACAAAAAAATACTTGGATGCTGCTTCCTCCATGTGGAAATCAAAGCCAGAAAATCAATGCTGAAAACCACTCATGGGGGGCTCTGACATCCTCAGATTTCATTTGGAGCTTCAGCTTCTCCCAAGGGCCAGTTTGCAAAGGGAGGTGCAGGACCCAGCCTGAGTTTCAGCTCATTTATTACAGTGAATTCCAGGACCCAACCTCAGTTTCAGCTTGTTTGTTCCAGTAAATTCCAGGATCCAACCTGAGTTTCAGCTCAAAACACAAAAATCAAACACCTGACACACTGCTGGGTGCACTGGGATCCTGCCCGGGCCTTCTACAAAAATCATTGTGCTTGGCAGGAGAGTCCCATCTTTAGCATCTCAAATTAAGGGAGTAAGATCTTCTGAGAGGTCTCAGAAGGCAGGAGCAGGAGGTTTTGCTTGTCCCTGCTGGCTCTGTGTGCCTGGCTGTGTCTGGTGTCCCACACATGGATGGATCAGAGCTGATGATCTAAGCCAAGACTCTGCAGAAGGGCCAGGGGTGCTCAGGGTAGGAGCAAACACCCCCCTTTTCCACAGTAGGTCAAGGTTTGGTCTTTCCTGGTCCAGCTGTTGCTTTTCAGCCTCCCCAACACAGGGAACTAAGGCAGGGAGAATCTGCATTTTCACCACATTCTTCAGGGATTTGACCAAAGNTCAGCCTCCCCAACACAGGGAACTGAGGCAGGGGGAATCTGCATTTTCACCACCCTTCCCACACCTGCCATGAGAAAGCTTTGAGCACTCTGAGACAACAGGGAGAGAGATTTCAGCTCAAATCCCCTTCCCAAGGCAGGCTGGAATTCCCTGTGTTGATTGCCAGTGATATCCCTGCACCAGCCCAGCACAACCCCCTGCTTTTTCTCTGTGTCTGTTAATTATCATCCTGGCAGGACCCTGACAAGGCCAGAACATCCTTTGCCACTGATTTAAGTCATGGAATCACAGCTGACAATTTTGCCACCCCTGAAGCTGGAAAATGTCACTCCTGCCTATGCAAATGATGAAGTAAATTCATATAACAACGTTTCATAGGCACTGAAAACCTATTTCTCTTTCCCCTGCCCAGCTGAAAACCCATCAGTGTCCTCACAGGAGGGGCAGGGGATTTGGTCCAGAGCAGCTCCTGTCAGATATCAGCAGCAGAGAAATTCTGTTTGACAGGATTCTGAATTAATTTGATACAAAGCATCTCAGTCTGAATAAAGAAATCAAATAATCTCATGTAGGTCAAATATCTTACCCCGAATCCAAGGGAAAACTGAATGTCTTTTCAGAGAAATGAAAACAGGTATTGGACTCACATCTCCCAGTGGAAAAACATTTGACAGAAGGTCTTAAGCAGGTCCTGCTTTGTGGATTGTGGCCAAGGAAATGTCACAGGGAGAGCAGGATCATTTGGGCTCACACTTGTTCACAGCACTGTCCTGCCCCGCAGTGACAAGTGTTTTACTGCTTTTACTGCTTTTTACTGCTTTATTTTGCTGTCCAGCCATTCCTGCTGGAAGTGTTGCCAACATCTGCTGCTGGACATTGGTGTTGCAAAAAGGAATCCTGTGGACTTCATGCTCTCCCTGGGAAAACATGGGATGGGGTGTAAAGCATTTAATGGTGTGCTAAAGAGGGTGGGAAAGGGAGGGACTTTTGCTCCACATGAGCTTCATAATTAAGTTGTTTCTCCACAGGAGAACACACTTTGCAACTCCCTGGTGAGGCCAAAGGGAAACCACTCCTGAGCAGAACATCCCTCTCCCTCTGGGGTTCATTACAAGGTGAGGGATGGTTTCCCTCCTGCAGGCAACCAGCAAGGAGAGTAATGAGGCCCCAAGGAAGACATTTCCTTCAGAGCATTTTGGGGTTTTTTTGAAGCTGAAGCTCAAGGTTTTCCATTTATCATGGAGCTAAAAAGAGTTTCCTGTGCTGTGCTCTGTCAGAGCTGCTGGTGTTGAAGCACAGAGAGCACGGACCTGAGGGAGTGTCTGGAGCTGTGCCAGGGCAGGGGCAGGTTGGATCTCAGCAAAAGGTTCTTCCCCCAGAGGGTGGTTGGCACTGCCCAGGCTCCCCAGGGCAGTGGGCACAGCCCCAAGGCTGCCAGAGCTGCAGGAGGGTTTGGATGATCCTCTGGGGCACAGGGGGTGACTCTTGGGGCTGGGGCTGTGCAGGGCCAGGAGTTGGACACGATGATCTTTGGGGGTCCTTTCCAGCTCAGTCTCAAAGGGAAAGGATGGTTCAGCAGGTACAGCAAGGGAAGGGCATTGGAAGGTTCCTCCAGGGGACACATTGATGTTTGCACCTCATTTCTGGCCCAGATTTGCTTGACTGACATTGAGCTCCTGGTTCTGGTCACACCTGTGTGCTGGAGAGTAAGGTTTGTCCTGATGCCACACAGAAAAGGGGCACTGAAGTTGTGTCTGGGGTCTGAGAGTCCTGGGTAGGAGTTGGGTGCTGTGGGACTCAAAAAAATGGAGTGTGGTTAAAAATGAAATCAAAACTGGCCACTGTCACAAAAAGCAGCAGTGGAACCAGGGCCTTCTAAGAAAAGGCCTCTGTTCCTCACTGTCAGTGGGGAGGGTGAGATGGAAACACAGCTTGTCCACCCAGGGACACAGGAACCCCCCAGATCCCTTCAAAGGCACCAATCCCTCCCATGGTGATACAGGAAACATAAATATCTTCTTCAGGAGGGCTGGGTTGTTGGGTGCTGAAGACAAGGACAGAGCAGGGAGGTTAAAACACACATGGGAAGGTCAAGGAGAGACAGCCCAGACATCCCAATCTATGCTAAGGTCTGTAGGAGGCCTTGCCCTCTTGCACAGGCAAACCAAACAGTCCTTGCAGAGCTGTTCCACCATCAGGGGTTGCACTGCAAGTGTTTGGGAAAGTGCTGCTGACAGAATGAATAGTTTCCTTTCAGCCCATGTTTTGGGAACGGGTGTCCATGTCTGAGAGTCCTGAGAATGGGTTTGAACCTTTGCTCCTACTCCAGGACTGGTGTCACTGTGGGATAAAGGAACTTTAGGGTCACCTCACTTGATGTTGGTGATTTCTTCACTGGTTTGGTCTGTGAGGCCCATGTTTCTGGTTTCCAAATTGACCACTTGGACTGAGGGCTGGCATCAGTTTTTCTTGGAAAGTTCATAGAACTGTTGCCCTCCAAACACAAGGTTAAGACATGAATTTTGCTGCCGAGGGGTCCAGAACTAGTATTTCACCAGGAAGCAAAAGGTTAAGCCAAAATTCACGTGAGGGTCTAGGAAAGGACCAAGAAGGTGTGAGTGAAGGTAGATGAGACAGAAGGTGTAGATGGAGCACATGTGATCTTCAGTCAAGCATGGAGTTTGATGTGCCCCCTCCAGAGAGAGCCCTGTGACTCCAGATCTTCTCCAGGACACAGAGGTGGCACATGGCACTCAGAGGAGCAGGGGCTGCCTGTCACCCTCTGAGCCACTGCCACCCACCATTCACCCCCCTTTCCTTTCTGGGGCAACCCAGATGCAGCAGGGCAGTGAGGAATATCAGCCACACATGAATTAAATTATTTTCTATAAAAATTATATTGTATTTATTATTATATAGAAGATATATGATATTCTATATATTATCTATTATACATAATAGATATTACATTATGTTATTTTCTATCTGAACTCCCCAGCACTGGGGTGTTTCTCATTCCAATGCTGAGGAGGAAGCTGTGTTTACTCTGCTCCACACACTCCATCATCATCTGTCAGTAATTAATCCACCAGTACAGGGAAGTGTTAGGGATCCTTGCCCTGCCAAAACACATTTCTCCCTCAGCTCCTCTTTAGCCAGAGTGAGCAGAATCATATTGGCAGGGTGATTAAGGATTATGAAGAGGAGACATTATCGTCTCTGAATAATTGAATGAATGCACACTTCACATGAATTGTGTGTAAAATCAGCCTGGCTGCGTGTTGGGAAGGAATTCTTTGTGAGCACATTTATGGCTCCTTTACTGCCTTGTGATAGCTCCAGGTAGGACCATCGGAAAGGCTTCAAAATGTTGTTGTAACTCACCACAAAAAAGTGCCATTAGTGCAGATTTAGTGACACTGCTCCTGGGGTGATTTCTGCTGTTCACAGACAGACTTTGGAAAGGAGAATTAATGCCCCCAAAAGCCCTGACCCCACAAACTGCCCTGCTCCATCCAGGGTGGTGCTGGAGCTGTGGCCTGGCCAGGAGTTAAAAAAGGGATAACCTGGGCTGTGCAAGGAATTCCTTCAGCACATCAATGATCAAACCAAAACAAGACACAGGAATAAAATTATTATTTCCCAGTCCAGATGGAGCAAGACTAATCCAGACAATTTTTTTCTTGGTTAAGAGAGAAAGAAAGGAGAGCAAAGGAGAAGAGAAAAAAGGAAAGGAAGGGAAGGTTTGGGAAGGGAAGGTTTGGGAAGGGAAGGTTTGGGAAGGGAAGGGAAGGTTTGGGAAGGGAAGGTTTGGGAAGGTTTGGGAAGGTTTGGGAAGGGAAGGTTTGGGAAGGGAAGGTT
>VYXB01004808.1:0-34190 GCA_013397135.1 Pachyramphus minor | reverse complement strand
GGAAGGGAAGGGAAGGGAAGGGAAGGGAAGGGAAGGGAAGGGAAGGGAAGGGAAGGGATCTCTGTGGATCAGCCAATATTCTTGGCTCTTCTGCAATTAAACTGCATTTCGGTTTCCCTTTTAAAGTCTTGAACCTCAGCCTGTTCTGCAGACTGGATTAGATCAAAATCCCAGAGGTCTCCTGTTCCCAGGTATCTCCGTAGGCAGCAGGTCAATCCTGGACTGGAGAAAGGGATTGGGATATGTGCCAGGGGCATGGGGCATCCTGGTGTGCTCTGGTGTCTTGTGAGGACCAATGACCCTGGGTTTGCTTCTGCTGCCAACAACCAGCTCCAGAGAGCAGCCTGGCCCAGGGAGGGCACGTACTGGGACTGTCCCCTCCTGCCACTGTGCCATGGCCCAGCAGGGCCCCTGAGGCCCAGAGAGCTGTGATGGCTGTCAGTCAGCTCCACACAATTTCTCCACGCTTTTCACTGAAGGACACTCTTCCTCTGAACATCAGCATCTGCTGGACAACAAATGTAGCTCTGGTCAAACCCATGTGTGTCTCAAACTACTACCTGAGGGCACTTGGTGTGTTCAGCTGGAGCAGAGGAGACTGAGGGGAGAGCTCAGTGCAGTTCCAACTCCCTGGGCAGGGGCAGAGGAGGGGCAGGACTGAGCTCTGCTCTGGGGGGACCAGGGACAGCACCCAGGGAAGGGCTGGAGCTGTGTCAGGGCAGGGGCAGGTTGGATCTCAGCAAAAGGTTCTTCCCCCAGAGGGTGGTTGGCACTGCCCAGGCTCCCCAGGGCAGTGGGCACAGCCCCAAGGCTGCCAGAGCTGCAGGAGGGTTTGGACAGCACTCTGAGGGACAGGGGGTGACTCTTGGGATGTCTGTGCAGGGCCAGGGGTTGGACTGGATGATCCTTGTGAATCCCTCTAACTCAGGAGTTTCTGTGATTCTGCTCTCAAATGACCCATCACACTGTGTGTCCTGGAATATCCCCCTTCTCACCTGAGCCCTGAGCTGCAGCCCCCCAGCCCAGCCTGTGATCTGCCACAGGATGTCCCACAGCAGGAAACAGAACCAGAGCTCAGACTCCAAGCAGGAGCATATCCTAATTTACCATGTTCACGGCAGTGAGATCCCTAAGTTAAACACTCCTCCCTCTTGCCTGTCCTGCCTCACTTCAAAGACAACTCTCACAGCTGCCTTGCTTTCCCAAACTGCTGCTGGTTTAGATCTGCCTATTTTTCTCTTTTTATGTCAACTAATAACTGCTTTCTTCTTGCCTACTTCATCAAAGCCAAACCCCAAATGCAAGTCTCCTCTCCTTCCAAGCCTTCTCCCCACGGAAGGCCCCAGATGGTGCCTGACAACGAGCAGCAACTTCGCTTCATCCTCGTTACCCACGTGAATCCCTGAGGGTGATGGGGAAAATCAGGAGCTGCTGCAGCAGCACATCCCATCCTCACCAAATCACAGAGGGTGGGAGGCTTTTCCTGTCCCCACTGTCACAGAGCCCCCAGCACAGGAACACTGACAGCTGGAGGGCTCTGGGAGCATTTTCCTGGATTTCCTGGGTTAGAAATACGGGCAGTATTTATTGCTGGGCTGTGTCTGGCACAGTGGGGCAGTGAGAAGAGTGCACTATCAGCTTTCTTGCCACTGAACTGGGGATCAGACCTGTGTGGTCCATCCCACAGGCACAGCTCCAGCTCTGCCCTCAGGGCTCTCACTGAGCAGAAGCACCAACTCCTCTGTGTCTAGTCCTGGAAAAAACCCCATCTCTCCTGTATCCTCCTCTGACAGACCCCAATCACTGCCCTGGGTTTGTTTCCCCACCAGATCCAACCTGAAATAAATCCAACCAGCAATGTCTTTCTCTCAGCACCTCCAGGGTGTTGGGTTGATGGTTGGACCTGATGATCTTAAAGGTCTTTCCCAACCTTAACAATTCTTTGACTCTAAGGAAGGAGAACACTGCAAAAGCATTGGAGAAGATGCTTCCTTTGCTCTACAGCTTTGGAAGTGTCCTGTTATCTAGGCAGAAAGTAAAAAGCCTCTCCAAAGTTCCTGGGGGTTCCTCAGCACAGGCAGGAGGGACCTTTGGAATAGAGGGGGCAAAGAGAGCAACTGGACCCTGTGTGCAGCTTCCTGCAGGTCCTGAACGGGAGCTGGGACTCTGCTTGTTGTCTTTAGGGAGGATATTGGGGTTGTTTGGTGGGGATAAGACTTCAGGGCAACCTGTTTGAAGCTGCAGTGGGAACAATAACATCAGATTTGGGTAACTCCCCAGGAGCTGGATGTGCTTCTCCCCAACCTCTGGGTTTTTTCAGCCCCTCTGCAGCATCAGCACGTTCTCTGTGTTGGGTGAGATCAAAGGCACAGGTTACAGGGACTGCAGCAAACCCAGGGGTTCTGTCACGATGGGAAACCTTGTGACTCCATGTCTACACCCCCCAGCCCACAAAGAACATGGAGAAGACCATGGGAGGGAACACCCAGGAAAGACAATGAGCAGGATTTCATAGCCCAGGTAGAGCTGGATGGACTCATTTGGATGTGGGGGTTACCTACGTTATAGAATCATGGAATCATGGAATCATGGAATCATGGAATCAGAGAACGTTTGGGGTGGGAAGATGCTTTGCAGACCAGTTAGTCCCACCCAATGCCATGGGCAGGGACACCTTCCACTAGCCCAGGTTGCTCCAAGCCCCATCCAACCTGGCCTTGGACACTTCCAGGGATGGGGCAGCCACAGCTGCTCTGGGCAACCTGTGCCAGGGCCTCCCCACCCTCCCAGGGAAGGATTTCCTCCCAATATCCCACCCAACCCTTCTCTCTGTCAGTGTGAAGCCACTCCCCCTTGTGAGGAGTCTTTTCTTGAAAACCTTGATACAAGGTCTGATGCCATTCAAAAGCTGGTTTCTTCTAATTCTTCCCTCTCTCAGGACTTTCCAAATTTCTCAGAAAGCCAACCCACCAGTGTCAAGGGCAGCTTAAGGCTTGGGAGCCTCCTGCTCCTTTTTTCAGATCATAGGGTGATAAAGACACTTTAAGTTCCTCTTTCATGGCCAAAGTGGAGATGCCCAAAGCCATATCCCAGCAAACTGGTTCCTCTATGAAATTTGGGAATAACAAGTTTAGGATCAGCAGAAGATTGAGAGCCCAAGTCAGGTGGGTTTGTGTTTTACACACATTTAGGGAACCTGAGGCTACAATTTTTTTATTTGGATTTCTTCCAAGTGTTTACTGGAATGAGAAAACCTTTAGAGATTCTTCCATCACTAATAGGTTTTCAAGTGAATTAACATGAACTCAAGGAGCAAAGATACCATATTCATAAAATTTTATAACCCTTGTAATTAAAAATTAAAAAAAATGAAAATAAGAAAAGAAACAAAAGAATTAAAGATAAAAAGAGCACCTACAGCAGTGAAAACATTGCTCTAAATGATACAGTTTGAATCAACCACCCCCTGCAGCTCCAGGCCTGGGGCAGAGCAGCTGGAAAGCTGCTGGTGGGAAAAGGCCCTGGGGGTGCTGGGGACAGGGGCTGAACATGAGCCCAGGGGGGCAGGAGGTCAAAGGCCCCTGGGCTGTGCCAGCCATGGGGTGTCCCAGGCCCAGGGCAGGGACTGTCCCTGTGCTGGCACTGCTGAGGCACCTCCAGGGCTGGGGCAGCTCTGGGACCTCAGACAGGAGAGACACTGAGGGGCTGGAGCGTGTGCAGGGAAGGGAAGGGAGCTGGGAAGGGGCTGGAGCAGCAGGAGCAGCTGAGGGAGCTGGGGGGGCTCAGCCTGGAGAAAAGGAGGCTCAGGGGGGACCTTCTGGCTCTGCAACCCCCTGACAGGAGGGGGGAGCTGGGGGGGGTCGGGCTCTGCTCCCAGGGAACAAGGGACAGGAGGAGAGGGAACGGCCTCCAGCTGGGCCAGGGGAGGGGCAGGTGGGACATGAGGAGGAATTTCTCCCTGGAAAGGGTGGTCAGGCACTGGCAGGGGCTGCCCAGGGAGGTTTGGAGTCCCCAGCCCTGGAGGTGTCCAAGGAAGGCCTGGATGTGGCACTGAGTGCTCTGGGCTGGGGGACAAGGTGGGGATGGGGCACAGGATGGATGATGTTCCAGTCATATTCGATGATCCTGGAGGCCTTTTCCAACCTCAGTGGCCATGGGAGTCTTCAAACCCTGCTGAGCAGCAGTTCAGCCCCTCTGCCCTCAGCTCACTCCATGTGCAGCACCTGAGGGTTTGCTCTGGTTTTCCCTAAGGTGAACCATGAAGGAGCAGCATCAGGACCTGAGCAATGTCCAGGTAGATATGACTGAACCCAACTCCCTCCCCTGCAGCCTGCAGTGCCCTGGGCTGTTCCTGCCCTTTGGAATCATGTGTGATCAACACAAGCAGCAAGAGAGCTCCTGCAGCCACCACACAACACCTGCACCTTCCCCTGCCCCCCAACCTTCATTTAATGAGCAGGGACTGTTTTTATCTAATATCCAGTGTAATTACAGTTCATTGTTACCATTTATCAATAACTTTACTCCATAAATCATCTTTCCTAAATCATCTTTACGTTCTGTGAAGCCTGAGAAGTTATGGAACGCCCGTGAGGCTGTGACAGGTGATTATCCAGCACTCTCAGATTTATTGCAGCAGTGAAGAAACAATCAGCTCAGCCTTCCTGGAGGATTTGGTGAGGAAAGGCAGAGCTCTGCATGGAGGTAACTCTCACACAGGCCCTGTTTGTTGTTGTGGAGGAACATCTTGGGGCTGGGCCTGTGCAGGGCTGAGGGTTGGACTGGATGATCCTTGGTGGGTCCTTCCCACTCAGCAGATTCAGGGATTTTGTGAACCCAGGGTTTAATCACTGTCCATCTTCACTGCTGGGTGACTCCCCCCTGCCTTTGGAGCTGGGATTTGGGTGCCAGCTCCACACTGATGTTATGTGACAGAAGTCCAATATCAGCCAGGGCTGGTGGAAGTGTGGGAGGGCACAGAGGGACCTGCAGGACTTGGGCAGGTTCCTCTGGTGCTGCTCTGCTGGCAGGAGCAGAGCCAGTCACAGCAACTTGGGAGTGTGAGTTTTATCACGGACTCACCATTTTGTCAAATTGAAAATATTTGTGGTAACATCTCCATCTCCACTGGAGAGGAAAAGGGAGGAATGACTTTCTGATCTCATTTCAAGACTGATAAAACAGTCCTTTTGTATTTTTTTTTAAGCATTCTGCTTAAATACAGGTTTGTATCCCCAGACCTTGTATCTGAACGCTGTCAAAAGAAAATGTTTGCATCTTAACGAAGGAACAAGTTTCAATTAGAACTGGTGGGAACATTTGACAAAACACATTTCCATGAAAACACACTGCTTGGTTGAGAGCCTGAATATTCTGTGGATATATACTGGATTTAACACAGTTTTGGCAGAGGATTTCTAAATTTCAAGGTTCCCTTAGTGAAGAAAATCATATTGAAACCCCCCTTTTCACTTTGCAAATGAATATTCAAGCAATTTGAATCAGCAAAAAAATATCCAAAGGTTTGGCGATTTTTTTTTCCCTTTCATTATGATGTAAACAAAAATTTTGAAACCCAGAACATTACCAGAGTGTTGTTACCCACTGGCTGGGTTTAATTTCTCTGCTACTGAAATAGAGCAATTTGGCTGGTTTTCTCAGTGAAATCATAGACTGGAAGGGATCTTAAAGACCACCCAGTGCCACCCCTGCCAAGGGCAGGGACACCTTCCACTAGCCCAGGTTGCTCCAAGCCCTGTCCAACCTGGCCTTGGACACTTCCAGGGGTGGGGCAGCCACAGCTTCTCTGGGCAACCTGTGCCAGGGCCTCCCCACCCTCACAGGGAAGGATTTCTTCCCAATATCCCACCTAATCCTGCCCTCTGGCAGTGGGAATCCATTCCCTGTGTCCTGTCACTCCAGGCCTTGCCCCAAGTCCCTCTCCTGGTCTCTTGGAACCCCTTTAGGCACTGGAAGAGGTCCAAGGTCTCCCTGGAGCCTTCTTACCAATCCTGCTCCATCCTCATGGACAATGTTCCTAAGTGGTGTAGTTGACCCTCCAGCCTGATAACACAGGACCTGGAGTGGTCACAGTGGGTGGGATGGTTTCAGCACCTCTTTGAAGCTGTGCTGCAGTGCACAGAATCCAACTTCTGCAGGGTGTTGAGTGAGTGTAAATGCACTCCATGAATTCATTGTGGTGCTCAAATTCTGCTGGAACTGTTGACACCCTTCCTGCTTGTCACACACCTGCTCTGGTGCCACCTCTGGACCAGCCCAGCATTCCCTGACAGCTCCCTGTGCACACAGCCAGACCCCAGACCCATCCAGCACACCCTGCCCTTGTTGCTGAGGGGAGTCTGGCCAGGCAGCTGAAGATCACTGCAACACCTCTCCACTGTTTCCCAGAGGTTTTAGGTTTGCTTGCTGCAGATTTGTGATTTGGCTTCTTCAGACTCCACCTGAAGATCTGTAGATTTATCTAGAAAATAAAATAAGGCAGGATGCCCTTAGAACCAGAGCTTCCCACAGCTCCCTTTCTGGGTAGAAAGTTATTCTCTAATCACAGAATCACAGACTGGTTGGAGCTGGGAGGGACCTTAAAGCTCATCTCATTCCACCCCCTGCCAGGGACACCTTCCCCTAGACCAGGTTGCTCAGGGCTCCATCCAGCCTGGCCTTGAACACCATATTTAAGAAGTAATTAAATTTCAGATTCGAAATGCTTCCCTTAAAGGCTGTTCTGTAGCTGTTGTTTACTCCAATTCAGGAGCTGTGTCAGAGGAGAGAAATCAGTAAAACCTCTTGCAGTGCAACCACTGTTTTTCAAGGGGGAGAAACATAAAACCAGGGAAATTTGTTTAGAGGAAACTACAGGGAACAGCTCAAGGGTAAGAAATACCTATGGGTGGCATGAAAATGCTTTAAAGACAGTGTGAGGAAGGCTCAGAGGAAACATCTTTCACTTAACAGAGGTACCAAAACTAGCAAAATAGGTGTTCAAAGACCAGGAAATGTTAGAGCCAAAATAAGAGTTTGAGGAACACATTGCTACAGGCATCATAAGCCACTAATAAATCCCTTTTAATTCATAAAGAACAGAACAACAGCCAGAAAATGTAGCACCAACAGCTGGCCAAGGGTTAAAAGCAGCTGGGAAGGGAAGGGCTCAGCATTAAATGTAAATGAAAGTACTCAGGGATGTGAAGATGAGACTGAGGAGAAAAGCCAGGAATAAGAAGTACATAATTCCTTTTAAAATTGTATGACAAGAGAAACTGCTGGGCAGGGCACTTGATGTCCACTGCAGGCAGAAGGGAGGGTGATGGAGAACAGAATTGGCAGAGAATTGATAAACATGATACAGGAGTGAAGAGCTTCGATGCAAGGAAACCCACTGGAGGATTCTGGAGGAATCAATGGATAATCGAAGCAGGACTGGAATTTTCAAGAAGCTTTTAACAAGCTGCTTCACTGAAGCAGTGGGATGAGAGGGACTGCCCTAAAATGGTTCCCTGGTCTGTCTTCAAACACAGGGGCCACAAGGCCAGTTTCAGAATGAAGCAGTGAAGTCTGGATTGCCCCCAGCTCTGTATTTCCAGGCTTGTTTTCCCAGTTTGCACTACAGAACTTGGAGAAAAACATCCCCCTCTATGATGCCTCAGTTTTTGGAAAAATACCTGAGGACCAGAGACACAAGGAGCTGTGTGACAGACAGGGAGCAAAGCCACCAGCAGGTGAACCTCCTGTCCTGGCTGACAGCCCCAGGCTGGAGATGTGGGGAGGGATCCAGGGAGCTCTGCTGTGGGTCTGCACAGCCTCAAGAACTACATTTGCTGCATTTTATCTCAGAGGTCCCACCTGAGCTCCCAGGGCAGCTCTACCATGGGGGAATGAGGTGTTTGCATATGGAAATGGAGGTAAAGGAGAAGAGAGGGCATTTCTTCTCCCTTTAAAGCAGCAGTGGTGCTGCTGTGCTGCTCTCAACCTGCATTTCACGAGGGAAATACAGAAAGGGGGGATGAAGAACATCAAAATATGTGAGAAAAATCTCTGGAGCGCTGTAAAGTGCTCAATCTGGTTTCCTTTTGGAAAACAGATTAAAAGCAGTCTTGATGAAGCATAAATTTACTTTACAGAGAGAAAACACTGAGTGCAAATGAGCTTTTTTTTGGTCTTGAAATGAAAGACAAAACCTGAATCCATTCCTGGAGGAAAAGCCTTTCAATGGGAAGCCAGACATGGAAACTCAGCAGTGAGAGAGACCTGGCATGGACATAACTCCGGGCAGTTAATCCCATAACTGGGATGTTGTCTTTGCTGATGTCTTCAAAGCATGATGTCTTCTGGAAGGTTGAGTCTCTGTGGGGACTGGTGGCCACAGACCAGGGCTGAGGGCTGGCCCTGACTGTCAGTGTGGGGTGAGGGCACAAAGGGCACCAGCACATTCCCCTCTCCTTTGGGAAAAGAGCTAAGTGCCCAAAGGCCTTGTCCTTCCCCAGAGGGATTCCAGCAGCAGGTGAACCCCCACCTGGGTCAGATCAGAGGTTCCCTGGGCTGCAGAGCTCCTTCAGCCCAATCTCCACGTGCTGCCCTGGGGAATCTCCCATGAGGGTGCTGTCCTGGCACTGAGCTTTCACCACTGGTCTGATGGGAGGACACAGAGCATCCCACATGGATCAGAGCCCTGTGCTGAGGGCTGGGTGTCCTGGCTGTGGTTTGGGGGATTTCACAGAATCGTGGAACATTCTGAGTTGGAAGGGATCCATTAGAATCATCCAGTCCAAGCCCTGGCCCTGCACAGACACCCCAACAATCCCACCCTGTCCTGAGAGCATTGTCCAAACCCTCCTGCAGCTCTGGCAGCCTTGGGGCTGTGCCCACTGCCCTGGGGAGCCTGGGCAGTGCCAACCACCCTCTTCCCTGCAAAGGCAGCACTAAGCCCTCACCACTCATCTCTCAGCTGTTCTCTCCCAGCTCCACACACACCGTGTTTGATTTTTTTCTCCTTGTTTAACCAAGCAGAAGAATGAGGAGCACTTGTCCCTCTGCTTGTTAGGGATGGGAAGACATCCCTGTCTCCTGCAGCAAGACCATGTGCATTAATGATTCCCCTGCCAGTTCAGGGCACGTTCTGCATAATGAAATCAGTGCTGGATGCTCAGCAGACACAGGCACACACACACTCTCATAAGCTGTCGGGCATGAAATGGCAACATGCCCTCAAAAAATACAATTTGGAACTTTAAAAGCATGAGTGAATCTTTCAGTTCCACATCAAGAAATCCCCAGATGTTTGGATCCTTCTTCCTTGCTGTTTGTAACCGAAGGGATTCATTGCACCCCCACTTGCAGCAGCTTCTGCCCCTTGGGATCTCTCTGGGACCCTAAAAAAAATCCTGTTCATCCTTTCTGGAAGCAGCAGCACCAGCAGGTGTGGGCTGAGCACAGATGTTTGCCTGGGCTTTCAGGTGTCTTTGGACAGACAGGGAGAAGAGGGAGAGAGGGGTGAGCTGAGAAGCCAAGAACTGCATGAGGACCTTCACAACCACAAACCATCTCCAGACACCACATGTGCCATGTCCTGTGCATATTCCTGGCAGGAGAGTTAAATGGCAGAGCTCTGCCCAAGCTCTGGGGAGCTGGATGGCTGGCACTGTAAGAGGTGTTCCAGTCAAGTCTCTAGATGAATCCCCAGATTCCCTCTCAGGGGTCTGCCCACCATCCTCATGGTGCAGCTGCAGGAGGTGGAACCAGCTGCTGGGAAAACAGCTGGGGGAAAAACCTCCAGGAGCAGCTCCATAGGCTGCTCCCCAGTGAGGTGAGGCCCTGGGTGAGGGCTCTGTTTCTGGGGACTCCACTGGTGCCCCAAGTGCTCACTTGCTTTTCAGCTTTACCCCAGACCTGCTTTACCAGCCCAGACTTTTGTGGCAATCCCTGGACTCTTGGCTGATCCTTGTNCTGCCTCTGTCCTGACAGTGCCCTGTGCTCACAGGTGGCAGAGGGGTGGAAGAGGAAACTCTGTGCTTGCTTTTTAGCATTTATAGAACTTTTAGCTAAATACCTTTTGCCCTAAATTCCAGAAATACTGTTTAATGTTCCTCATCAAGAATTTCAATGGGTAAAGATTTTAGCAAGAACGTCTAGTTTGTGTAAAATGTACCTAGAAGAACATAATTGTCATATTGTTTGATATGGCCTAGTCAAAACTATTCAGAAGGCCCAGAAGCCTTGAAATGGCTCCAAGCAAGACCGAAGGTGTTGATGGAAAAGAAGGTGCAGGAAGGTTGTAAAAGACCCACCCAATTTGGGGAGGCAGGGCTGAGGGAGGTCCTGGGGGGCAGGCAATTTCTGGACTAGGTATCCCATTAGCTAATGGCCAGATATGCTAATTAGCTAGTGTTATAAAGTTGTAAAAGCTATGCTGTGCAATGTGTTTATGTATTTTATGCAACTGAAGGCCTTAATTAAAGGAATTGCTCTCTACCTTTCCACACTAAAATTGTCCAGAGAATTTTTAGTTCAGTATTGGACAAGAGGTGTTATCTGCTCTGGTCCTTGTGTCCATCCCCACTCTGAGCCACTGGCCATTCTGGGGCTCCAGGGCAGGAAGAGGGGCAGTGATCTCACTGTCCCAGTCTGAGCTGGGTCAGGGACTGCTCTGGGGTGTTATAGGGCAGTGTCCTCACTGTCCCAGTCTGAGCTGGCTCAGGGACAGCTCTGAGGTGTTATAGGGCAGTGTCCTCACTGTCCCAATCTGAGCTGGGTCAGGAGCTCCAGGAGCTGTGGGTGGTGAAGTTTTCCTGGGCTGTTTGTGACTGGCAGCTGCTCCAGGGCTCCAGGGGCTGCCATGAGGGATATGACACCATCTCACCTCTGTGAGGTTTCACCCATCCCTTTGCCCTCCACACACCCCCCAGGGTGGCTCTGCCCCATCAGTTACTGACCTGGTGCCTCCCAGGCAGAGCCCCTGCCAGGCTGCACCCCCCAGCACAGCCTGCCCAGCTCTGCTCTGGCTGCTCTCTGAGAGGGGCCTTTGCAGGGCTTTGACTCATTTAACACAACTTTCTTTGTGCATAATAACAAATAGCAGGAGACTGAGGCAAACATTAACTTGGTCACAGTATTTATGGCCATTATTTATGGAAAGGCTGCACAGCCACAAGCAGACAGCAAGTGTGACAGATGTGCAGTGCTTTCTGCTGTGCTTTGTCAACACCAAACCAAAGTGTGGAGTTGTGAGCTGTCCCTGCAGGAGAGGGAACAATTCACATTCATTTCAGTCCACGCTGACCTTCAGTGGCCTCTGCCCAGGGTGCCCACAGGAGGCTGCAGCTGCACTCATGGCCTTTTCCTGCACTGAAGATGTGGTTAATTAGGCCAAAGTTACCTCCCTGCCCTACTTTGGAAGTGACATTTACTCCTGGAGTGTCTTTGGCTGCGGATCTTTAGCTCTAATTAATTCCTGTGCTCCATTGCTGGGGGAGCCTTCACCACCCACAGAGCTCAGCCATCCCCTGTCCTGCCACTCACTGAGGCACCAGTGATTGCCCTGACTCCCTCTGCCTCTTCCAAAGATGTTTCTACATCTGCAAAGCTTGAAACAATGACAAATGTTAACATACAACTGAGGGAGCAATGGGAGTTTCCCCCAGGGTGCTGCTCAGTCGGGCAGTGGTCACCAAGCACAGGAGAATTGCTTCCAAATCCTGACCTGCCAGAGAAATGCCTAAAAAATTGTCCCTCCTGAGTACCCCTAATTGCTGAAGACAGAGCAGAGCAGAGCAAAACAGTCATGACCACTTTGCTGCTACACAACTCAGGAGAACTGAGGGGCTGACAGGGAAAATCCTTGGGAGCACAGGGCAGAGAATCCCAGGCCCTCAGAAGTCAAATGCAGTGATTCATCCAGAACCTTTAGAGCCCTCTGCAGGGTTTGGGGGTGTTGTCATGTCCTGAAGATAAAGAGCAGGGAAACCCAATTTCCAGTGAAGGGAAATGAATGTTCTCCAGTGGCTCCTGAGCTCCCGCATCAACACCATCAGCACTTGTCTCACTGGCTGTGGCCTCTGCCAGGCACACTTGGGCTGTCTCACAGCTGTGTGGTTTACATTTTACAGATAGCATTTTATTGGGAGGGAGAGGGAGTCTCCCACAAATTTTGAATGGAAGCACCCACTAAA
This sequence comes from Pachyramphus minor, assembly GCA_013397135.1. Classification (NCBI taxonomy): domain Eukaryota; kingdom Metazoa; phylum Chordata; class Aves; order Passeriformes; family Tyrannidae; genus Pachyramphus; species Pachyramphus minor. The sequence continues at coordinate 22,008 of VYXB01004808.1, read as the reverse complement.
TCATGTGGGGAAAGGAGGGAAGTTGCAGCAAACACTGTCACAAATCCACGGGGCTGTGACACTCCACTGCACTGAACATTCAGGTGTTTGCCCAAGTGACTTTGTTTCTGTGGGCTCAATCTTTAAATCTCCACTGCCTCTGTCAGAATTCCTGGATTCCATCTGCCCTGTGCCAGCAGAGCTCAACAGCTGGGGAGGAGAGAGTCACAGAATCACAGAATGAACCAGGTTGGAAAAGACCTCTGAGATCACCAAGCCCAACCTTTCACCCAACCCCACCCTGTCACCCAGCCCATGGCACTGGTGCCACATCCAGTCTGTCCTTAAACACCTCCAGGGATGGTGACTCCACCCCTCCCTGGGCAGCCCATCCCAAGGTCTGATCCCTCTCCCTGGGAAGAACTTCCCAATGTCCAACCTAAACCTGCCCTGGGGCAGCTCAAGGCTGTGCCCTCTTGTCCCACTGCTGGTTCCTGGGAGCAGAGCCCGACCCCCCCCTGGCTCCCCCCTCCTGTCAGGGGGTTGCAGAGAGGGAGAAGGGCTCCCCTGAGCCTCCTCCTCTCCAGGCTGAGCCCCCCCAGCTCCCTCAGCTGCTCCTCACAGCCCTTGTGCTCCAGCCCCTTCCCCAGCCTCGTGTCCCTTCTCTGGAGCTGCTCCAGCCCCTCCATGTCCTTCCTGAGCTGAGTCCCTCGTATGGAAGAAGGCTCTGGATAGAGGAGCCGTGATCCCTTCTCTCCTGCTGATCAGAGCTGAGGGCTCTGTGCATGTCTGAGCCTGAAATACCTCCCAGATATCAGAAACCTCTGAGTGCAACCAGTTTAGAGACCTGCTAACAGGGGAAGGAGCATCCCTGGAACAGCAGCAGAGGCTGGAGGAGCTCTGGTGAGGCCAAGCCAGGCACCCACCTTGCCCACAGTCACCCTCCTGTGCACAATCACCTCCTTCTGCAGGACCAGGGGGCAAAGCCATTAAACTAATGAGGATTTAGGGTACAGAAAGGATTTATTCATCCAGACCTGAATATCACATGTCTAAATGCCCCATTTCTCTACTTGACACTTGGGGTTCCCTGTGAATTAAGTGTAGATGGACAAATGATTTTATGAGCTTGATTATGGAATTGTGGAATCATGGAATGATTTTGGTTGGAAGGGACATTAAAGACAATCTCATCCCACCCCCTGCCATGGGCAGGGACACCTTCCACCAGCCCAGGTTGCTCCAAGCCCTGTCCAACCTGGCCTTGGACACTTCCAGGGATGGGGCAGCCACAGCTTCTCTGGGCACCCTGTGCCAGGGCCTCACAGGGAGGAATTTCTCCCCAGTATCCCATCCAACCCTGCCCTCTGGCTGTGGGAATCCATTCCCTGTGTCCTGTCCCTCCATCCCTTGTCCCACATCCCTCTCCAGTTCTCCTGGAGCCCCTTTATGCCCTGGAAGGGGCTCCAAGGCCACCCCAGAGCCTTTTCTTCTCCAGTTGAACCCTCCCAGTGCTCCTTCCCCACTGCAAACCAGTTCACCCCAGTGGTGTGAGCCCTGCCCAGCACAGGTAGGAGCATCCCTGTGCTGTGCCAGGGGCTGGAGAAGGGGCCAGGCGAGCTGGCAGTGCCAAGCTGACCCTTCCCAAGCCGTGACAGGCGTGTGGGCCTCTCCCTCCCCACACCCTGCAGCGAGGAGGAGCTGGGCAGGTCCTTTGTGCTGCTCCTGCTGCAGAGCCAGCCTGCAGCCATTCTTCTTATTGCTGATGCTGCTTCCTATGGAAACAATTTCGTGCTAATAAGCTCCATTTATAATAGTAAGAAATGGTTTTTGGTGGAATAATTGTCACTAAATACCATTCATGGCTTTGTTGCTTTTCCTGCATGTTGCTAATTATTCTGAATCTGAAATAGCACCCAGAGAAACCACTGAATGCCAGTGAATTGGGTTCTCAGCACTCAAAGAGGATGAGGCAGGGTATGATTAGAAATATCAAGGCCCTAATCCAGCAGACAATGCCCTGCTCCCTGTGTGTGTCTGCAAAATCACAGCCTTTGGAAGCTCTGGGGAAATGCAGCGTTCACTGAACCTCAGGGGCCCTGCAAGGATTTGTGCCCTGCAAGTTTTTCTTTGCTCTGCAAGTTCCTGTCAAAGGGGCAAAAATCACAGAATCACAGAATGGTTTGGGTTGGAAAGGACCTTAAAGTCAGTCAGTCAGTGCCACCCCCTGCCATGGGCAGGGACACCTTCCACCAGCCCAGGTTGCTCCAAGCCCCATCCAACCTGTTTTTGGACACTTCCAGGGATGGGGCAGCCACAGCTTCTCTGGGCAACCTGTGCCAGGGCCTCCCCACCCTCACAGGGAAGGATTCCTTCCCAGTATCCCATCTAACCCTTCCCTCTGGCAGCCTGAAGCCATTCCCCTTGTCCTGTCACTCCAGGCCCTTGTGAATATTCCCTCTCCGTCTTTCTTGTAGCTCCTTCAGGTCCTGGAAGGCCACAATGAGGTCACCCCAAAGCTTCTCTTCTCCAGGCTGAACAATCCCAACTCTCTCCCCTTTCCTCCCAGCAGAGCTGCTCCATCCTCTGCTCATCCTGGTGCCTCCTCTGGACTCTCTCCAGCAGCTCCATGTGCTCGCTGTGCTGTTCCCAGGGCTGGAGCAGCTCTGCAGGGGGGTCTCCCCTGAGGGGCAGAGGGGCACAATCCCCCCCTGCCCTCTGCCCACGCTGGGGATCAGCCCAGGGCACGGGGGGTTCTGGGCTGGGCCATGTGCAGCCTGTGCCCCACCAGCACCCCCAGGGCCTTTCCCAGGGCTGCTCCATCTGCTCATCCCCAGCCTGGATGATCCTGGGGGTTGCTCCAGGTGCAGCACCAGCACTTGGCCTTGTTAAAGCTGATGATATCACCAGGTGTTGCAGGATGGGAGGTGGTGATGTGGATAAATCAACCCTCCAGCAATGCTTGAGTCCAGGGCTGAGAATAATCAGGAGAGTTTTTCTGTGTTGAGGGAAACAAGAGGGAACACAATGGCTCAGATCCCTTAATGCTGCAGGGATTCATGGTGAGGAGTCCAGGCAGGAGCAGATCCACAATCCATGGTGCCATGTGGTTGCTCTGAGCTGATGTTCTTTTCCAAACCCCCTGGACAGCACAGAAATGTGCTCTGCAAGGGGGGCACCCAGGATTTGGCTCTCAGTCATGGATGGCAGGTCCCTGCTGCTTAGGAAACATGGGATGAGGATCCAGGGCTGTTCTCCTGACCACAGCCTCTGCTTGTGGGAGATCAGATCCAGTGGCAGGAACTCAACCTCAGAGACCTCCCTCACCTCATCAGGTCTTCAGCTGAATCCTTGATCACATTATAACTTGGGAGGTGACACTTTCATGCAGTGAGGGAGGTTTCCACCAAATGAAAAGCAGCACTTTGCTCTACTTAACTTTAAAATGCAACATTCTGTAGCAGTAAATGCTGGTGTGGTTTGACCAACACACCAATAATCCCATCAAAGCAGCTACAGAGCAAGTCAAGGCTTCAAACTTGAGCCCATGCAAGTGAGAAATGCACCAACCACCTTTTATTCTTGAAGGTCCTGCCAGTGGTGGGACCAGCTGGTTGTGCAAAAAAAACCAACAAAACCCCCAAACAAAAGAAAGAAACAAAGAAACCAAAACAAAACCCAAACCCAACCAAAAAAACCCACACCAAAAAAAGAGGAACATTGGCCAGTTGGTCCTAAAAATCCCCTGGGGAAGGTGTGATTGCCTCATGATTGATGCCCTGTGTCTCAAGGTGAATGCCACTGTTACAAACATTTTTTGGCTTTGAATTTCCTTCCCATGTAGCTGAAATGGTTTTTCATTGTTCCAAACAAAGGGCAAAGGCTCAGTCCCTCTCCCTGTGTGAAACAACCTGGCTACAAATGAGAAGTTTGTACTGCAGGAAACCAAACTGCTCTAACACCCCTTTTTACACCTCAGCCATGCCAAGGTCCCTCTAAACATTGTCAATCCTCTCTGCAGAGCTGTGGTGCTCAGTAATTCCAGCTGCTCTGGGAAGCTCTAACGAGGCTGTGAGGAGACTTCCAGCATCAGCTAAAGAGCTCCAGACAGCCCCAGCACCATCACCCAAAATTAAATATAGCCCTGAGCAGCTTGAACAGCCCAGGAATTTGAATCCCTGTTTCAGCAGCATCACTGACAGCACAGAAATGATGGAATTCTGGAAAGCTTCCCATGGGATGATGTTGTGTCCAGCATGACAGTTCTGAAGCTCCCAGTCCAGCTCCTCCTCTGGAACCTGCCTGAAACATTGAGCCTGGGCTGAGCCCAGGTGGGAAGAGGTGCAGGTAAGCAGGACTTGGCAAAGCCTCCTCAGTCCCACGAAGGGCAGTGCCAGGGCAGTGCCCAGGAGCAGGTTCAGTCCCTCCCACTGCCCCCAGATCAGGCAGAGCAGCTGATAACTTGTCCCTGACCCCCCACCCCTCACTGCTCATCTACACACAACACATTTATCTCTTTGAATTTAGCAGCTGAGGTGTCATGGTCTCTAAAAATGCTTTGGCTTCTCGTTGGGGCCTTGCTTCAAAATAAGATTAGGCAATAGAGATTTCTCTAATTAGCACAAAGCAGATCCAGTCCTTATTAGGGGCTATGAGAGTGAAAAGCAGCTCCCTGTGAATTTCCCTGTGCTGGCATTTTGAACAGGAGTGTTTGCTCAGAGACAACTTTAAATTGCAAGTAAGTGCTGTGAAGTTGCTGGAAACTTTCAAATTAGAACCTTTTAAAAAATGATAGAATTGCTTCCTTTGGAATTAAGGCTGGTATTCTACTTTGCCTGGTGCTCTGTTTATCCATAGACCACCATCAGGAGCCACACCATGTGTTTCATATCAAGATATCACTTCATTTGCTCCCCAGGTGAGTATTTTTGCAAACACACCACTTTTTATTCTTCCCTTTGCTGCACAACATCCCTGGGCACTGGGCAGTGCTTTGAGTCAGGACAGAAGGGACACAGCACACACCTCATGGGCCTGACAGTGTGAAGAAAATAGGAGATTTTTAAAGTGGTTGTGACCATCCAGGTTTCACTCCAGGGCAGCTGCAGTAGCTGAATTCTTCTCATCACATCTGCAGCCACCTCGTTATGGAACTTCCTCCAGGAAAACAGAAGCTGCTGCTTTAAAAACAGGGGCTCAGCAGGGACCTGTCGTCTCCCTGAAGCCGACACAGGAGCAGTGTGAGCTTGTCAGAGATGTTTTGCAGGAGTTTGAAGGAACATCATCCTTCCAGACTCCCCATGTGGATGTTTTCCCATTGTCCTGGCTCTGGTCTGCACTCCAGGCTTGAACAAATCCTGGATCTCTGAACGACTGACAAAACTGGCAGCACTGCAACCACAGGACTCTGAGGGGCTTCAGGAGCTGGGTCTGTTTATCCTTTCAGTAGTGCCCGGTTGGAAAAGCAGCCAAGGGAGGAATACTGAGCTTTAAGAACAGAGCATGTCCCTTGGCACTGGGTGCAGGGTCTGGAAGGTGGTGTTGGGGCCCTGGATGCAGCCCCAGGGTTCAGTTCAGCTGGCTGTGCCTGGGGCAGCTCAGTGGGACCTGTCTGAGAAGCTTAGACCCCTTGGAGAAAAAGCTCAGAACAGATTGGCTCCAAAACCTCAGCAGGGTCTCTCTCTCCTGGTGGGAGCTGCTCTTAAGCTGAGGCTCCCATGACTCCAACTTGGCAGTTCCCAGTTTGACCTCAGACTGTCCTTGTCCCCTCAGGTTTGCCTGGGGAGCACTGCAGTGTGACTGCTCCTGGACACTGATTGGTGTCAGACTGATCCTGGCTGATCAAACCTCATCCTGATCCTGTTCCCAACTTTTTGACTTAATTTCCAGGCTTGCCTCACATGCTGCTCACCCCCATGGTCTTTTCTGGAATTCCAGACTCATGGCTGAGCCTGGCCATGATCAGGGACCTGCTTTGGTCCCCTTTTGTTCAACATTGTGAGAAAGACTCATGTGACGGTGAACCCACCACTCTTGTGAGATTTGCTCAGCTCCTGCCTCTCCTTCCCCTGTGGAACAGCCTGTCCTGCTGCTCCTGGCCAAGGAGAGCCTTTCCCCAGTTTCCCAGCCAAGACACAGGCTGAGCTGTGCATTTACCACGATCCATGAGATCTGTCTGGAGATGCTGAGCCATCGAGACACCTGGGCTGGGCTGTTGGGCAGCACTGGGCAGTGGCAGGAAGGCAAAGAACAGACAGGAATTGATGCAAAGCTGGTATTTCCTCCCCCCCAGCAGGATTCCTTGCAGCAGAGCTCTTCTCTGGGCTGTGTTACACAGCAGCACAATAAACCCTCCACTGCACTGGAGTCAACTCCACCCGTGAACTCTCTGTGTGACAAGTGCAAACACCTCTGGGGGGGCCTGGCACCAGCCTGGGGACTGTGTCACACACCTGGGGGGACCTCCCAGTGCCCCACACTCAGGCTGAGGGGGACCATCATGTGCTTTCAGCCCACAGCCCACAGCCATAGAATGGTTTGGGTTGGAAGGGATCTTAAAGCTCATCCAGTCCCACCCCCTGCCATGGACAGGGACACCTTCCACCAGCCCAGGGTGCTCCAAGCCCCGTCCACCCTGGCCTTGGACATTTCCAGGGATCCAGGGGCAGCCACAGCTTCTCTGGGCAACCTGTGCCAGGGCCTCCTCACCCTCCCAGGGAGGAATTCCTTCCCAATATCTAAACTCAATTTCCTCTCTTTCATCCTGAAGCCCTTCCCCCTTGTCCTGTCACTGCAGTTCCTGTAAGTCCCTTTGAGACACTGGTGGCCAAAGAGCAGCTTCAACACCCCCCAGTCTGTCCCTGCCTGGTGAAATGTCCCTCCCAGGTTGTTCCTTTCAGGAATTGCACAACGACAATGACCTTGAGCTCTAGGAATTGAAATCTGTGCCCTGGATGTCCCATCATGGTCAGATGGGTGAACCCATGAGTCCCTCAGATGATTTGAGAGTCACCTTTAAGACTCACCCACGCTGACAAAAATANAGAGCTCTTCTCTGGGCTGTGTTACACAGCAGCACAATAAACCCTCCACTGCACTGGAGTCAACTCCACCCGTGAACTCTCTGTGTGACAAGTGCAAACACCTCTGGGGGGGCCTGGCACCAGCCTGGGGACTGTGTCACACACCTGGGGGGACCTCCCAGTGCCCCACACTCAGGCTGAGGGGGACCATCATGTGCTTTCAGCCCACAGCCATAGAATGATTTGGGTTGGAAGGGATCTTAAAGCTCATCCAGTCCCACCCCCTGCCATGGACAGGGGCACCTCCCACCAGCCCAGGTTGCTCCAAACCCCATCCAACCTGGCCTTGGACACTTCCAGGGATCCAGGGGCAGCCACAGCTTCTCTGGGCAACCTGTGCCAGGGCCTCCCCACCCTCACAGCCAAGAATTCCTTCCCAATATCTAAACTCAATTTCCTCTCTTTCATCTTGAAGCCCTTCCCTTGTCCTGTCACTGCAGTTCCTGTAAGTCCCTTTGAGACACTGGTGGCCAAAGAGCAGCTTCAACACCCCCCAGTCTGTCCCTGCCTGGTGAAATGTCCCTCCCAGGTTGTTCCTTTCAGGAATTGCACAACGACAATGACCTTGAGCTCTAGGAATTGAAATCTGTGCCCTGGATGTCCCATCATGGTCAGATGGGTGAACCCATGAGTCCCTCAGATGATTTGAGAGTCACCTTTAAGACTCACCCACGCTGACAAAAATATTTTCCATTTCAGTCACAGGTCCTGATTGGTTTAAGGAGCCCAGAAAACAGATCCTGGTCCATCTTCAGTGACAACTCACGGGGGGAAAACAGATCCCTTGGATGTTGTAACCGTGTATCACTATGGCAACATTATAATTGACATTTCTGGGGTATTATAGAGTCTGAAAGTCATAAACTTAATGAAAGTCTGTTTTTATTGCACTTCAGCTTCATCTCTGATTAAATCAAATTTGCATAATGGAAAATTATTACATTTCCACGTTTCTAATTTCCCTTCCACCCCCCCTCTCCTTTTTCCTTCTTTTGCCAAGTGTGGCTCAGGTTTTGTTTGTAGGGAGGGCTCTGAAGGTCACCCAAGCCACAGCTTTGCTGAAAAATGTTTTTAATAATTTCTGTCAGAGGAGCCCAGGAAGTGAAGCCCCAAGAGCTGAAAGCTTTGTGGTGCTTTGAAATGCCTCTTGTTCTCCCCAGTAATGAGAGGGCTGCAGCACCAGCATGTTATTAAGTGCCTGTTGCAAGAGAGAGGTGCTGGGAGCCCAGTGAAAGGTAATTTATCAAGGAGAGGAGAAGCTGCTCGTCCCCAGCCCTCCCCTTGTGCCACCTTTGCAGAGTGTTTTAACTGGAGTGTGTTTTTATTTTCAATAAACAAAAGCTCCCATCTCTGCCAGCAAGGAAATGGTAACGAGTTCCTTGGTGGGTTGAGTGACGACTGTTCCTAAACTCAGCTTAAGCAGAACAGCCCTGGGAGAGGGTTTGTGATANCAGTTCCAACTCCCTGGGCAGGGGCAGAGGAGGGGCAGGACTGAGCTCTGCTCTGGGGGGACCAGGGACAGCACCCAGGGAAGGGCTGGAGCTGTGTCAGGGCAGGGGCAGGTTGGATCTCAGGGAAAGGTTCTTCCCCCAGAGGGTGGTTGGCACTGCCCAGGCTCCCCAGGGCAGTGGGCACAGCCCCAAGGCTGCCAGAGCTGCAGGAGGGTTTGGATGATCCTCTGGGGCACAGGGGGTGACTCTTGGGGCTGGGCCTGTGCAGGGCTGAAGGTTGGACTTGACAATCCTTTCCAACTTTCCATAGTTTGTGATTCCATAATTGTCTTTTCCAGGAAGTGGAACAACTTCTCACTCATTTTCCTGTGGAAACCTTCATCTCCAGAGAACTCAACTGAGCCATTTGTTCCAGGGCTAAATGCAAGCAGAAGGTGAAATTCCTGGCAGGCAGCAAGAAATGTGTCTGGAACCATTCAGGTCAATGAGTTGCCCTCATCGAATCTCAGAATGGTTTGGGTTTGGAGGGACATTAAAGCTCATCCAGTCCCACCCCCTGCCATGGGCAGGGACACCTTCCACTAGCCCAGGGTTCCCCAAGCCTTGGACACTTCCAGGGATGGGGCAGCCACAGCTTCTCTGGGCATCCTGTGCCAGGGCCTCACCATCTCTATATGAAAGAATGTCTTCCCATTATCTCATCTAAATCTTTTCTTCTTCAGCTTAAATCCATTCCTTCTTGTTTTATCACTCCAGGTCCTTGTCCCAGGTCCCTCTCCAGCTCTCTTGCAGACCCTTTAGGCACTGACAGGGGCTCTGAGGTCTCTCCAAACCCTTCTCTTGTCCAGGCTGAACAACCCCAACTCTCAGCTCTGTGCCAGTTCTCTCAATCTGTGCCACTTGGTCCTCAGTGATGCCCAAGCCTGAGCAGCAAAGCTGAGCCCTTGTGCTGTGCCAGGGGCCTGGCACGTGCTGCCATCTCTGCCACAGTCAAACACCTCCTGCCATGTCTTTGTTCACTGTCAGGTGAGGCCCTTTCAGAGGCCCCTTGGACAGAACTGCTCTCCCTGAAGAGAGGAGCTGCACGAGAATGTTCACCCTGCTGCTGTTCCATGAACCCAGGGCACGTTGTTTCCATGAACATGGAAATAAAGTTGAGTTTTGGGCAGGGATGTGGGAGCCTGAGGTTTTCCTGGTCAAAACAAGCCAAGTGCTCTCCGTGCCCTGTGCAGGTGTCTGCCCGTGGCAGAGATGGCAGCACGTCCAGGCCCCTGGCACAGCACAAGGGCTCAGCTTTGCTGCTCAGGTTTGGGCATCACTGAGGACCAAGGGGCACAGAGAGAGAGCTGGCACAGAGCTGAGAGTTGGGGTTGTTCAGTCTGGACAAGAGAGGGTGGATTTTCCTGGGTCCTGGCTTGGTGGTTGCTGCTCTTTCCTGAGGGCAACAAAGCAGGTTTGCAACTGTTCCTGCAAATCTCTGCATGAGGGGGAGGAAAAGGCCAGAACAACACTGACAACTAATCCCTGCCAGTTCCTGGGGACAAGGGACGGTCTCCTGGGTGGGGGCAGAGGTCTCATTGTGCCCCTCCTGCCCCTGCCCTGCTGCCAGACCTGCCTGTACCTGGGTGAGGGGCCCTGGCTGCCTTCTCTGCTCTTGGGATTACTGTTCCCCACCCAAATTTCCCACCCTACACACCCTCCCTTCTCCTCTCACTGCTCTCCTCCTCCTCTGTCCTCTCCACAAACACTGACACCTACTTTTTGTAGGAACAGTCTTTATGATTTCTGCCATTTTCCCCCCAAACACTTCCCCATAGGTAGGATTTGCTCATCAGAGAGTTGTGGGATGAGCTGCTCAGGGCCAAGTCTCAGCCTTTGGATATGTTGATTTTTTAATCCTCACCCCAGTGGAAATTACAAACCTTTAGATTTCACAGTTTAGCTGGAATCCAGCCTTATATTTTTATATTGCTCAGATGTATTTCTGTATTCCTCTGTGAAAAGAAAATGTCTTTGAGAATTCTTTGTATTTTTTTCCCTGAGAATCCTGACAGTATCTGTTAAAAAAGTGCATCTGAAAATCCAGTTTTTCTTTTCTTGTTGGAAAAATGTTGACAGCCCTCATCATGAAGCCATAAAAGCAACTCTCCAGGGATTGTGGGCAGTGGGTCTGGCACCACTATTGAAAATAAACAGGCATTTGCAGCAACCTTTAGCTAAAGACCTGTCCTGCAGGGAGGCAGAAAGTCTCCTCATAGAAATGGGGAGGTAAAAGGCTGTTCCATCATCTGACAGGCCAGGCCTGAGGAGCAACAACAGGACATGGGGTATGAAAGTGCAGCATGGGGACAGGGAACTGGTGTTTGCAGTAAGGAGCTGCTTTGAGACAGATCTCACCCCTGTGGTTGAGGCTCTGCTGGGACCAGGAACATTCTTCCAAGGGGTAAGAGGGTCTGAGGTGCAGGATTTGAGGTACAGGATGTGCTGGAGCACGTGATAGTGCTGCATCTCCTCTGTGGTGACAGACACCCCTGCACCCTCTGAGAGACCAAGGGCTCCCCAGGACCTGCAGGAAGGACCACACAGCTCTGCCCCGGGACCTTGGGTATGAAATCCAGGGATGTGGGAGCAGCTTCCTGCCAGATATCCAAGAAGGAATCTTCTGTTGTTCCTGTGCATTTAACAGACATGGAACATCACCAGTCCCTGGCCAGCTCCAGAGCCAGCCACCTTCCCCACCCCTGCACAGGATGAGGTTTGCAGTCCCCAGAGCTGCCCATGCACAGCTGCTTTGTCCCTTTTGTGCCTTCAGAGATGGTCCTGCACAGCTTTGCTGTGGGCATCTGCCTGGACACATCCCAGACCTGCCCCCCCAGCCCCACAGCAGCCCCACAGCACTCTCCAGCCTGTGCTCCCCAGCTCTTGGGGAAGAGCTACACCTGCAGCCTGTATCCTTTGGACATCCCATGGCAGATGGGACAGGGAAGGTGTGGAGTCAAGAGGATGAAGGACTCCCTTAGAAATTAATGTTCATTTATTCTTAGTTATACAATTCTCTGGCATTAGTGAGGATTCTACTTTCTGTTGGTTATTGATTTCTTGGGGGTTTATGATAATTAATCTTTAGTCTGAATATCTTTTTTTGCCCTGAAAGGCACTTCCCATCCCATATATTGAGTCTTTCTTGGCCTTCTTACCTGTTGATTTCTGCAAAAGGTCCTTGCAGTTCATAACTGGGTTGCAGATGTGCAGGTCAATACCACACCAGTTTGGAAGGACCTCACCAGTCCAGGCCACCAAGCTGAGAGGGGAAGGTGCTGAATCCCACAAGGACATCAAAGGGTGAAGCTCCTCCTGAAGGTGACCTTGTGGACATCCCACAGCAGATGTGACAGGGAAGGTGTGGGGTTAAGAACAGGAGGGAATCCCAGAGGAATCAAAAAGCAGTGGCCTGGGCTGAAGGACAAACTTAGTGGAGACATTTTGGAGCTCTCCAGAGCCTTGCCCAAGCCTCAGCCATGAGGGAGGCTGGGGTGCAACCCCTGTGTGTCTGTGCTGGGGGCAGTGAGCTGTAAATCCAGGCCAGCACAGCATTGCTGGGCCCACCTGGTTTCCCATCTTCTTCCTCCTCCATCCCTCTGGTTCAGTCTGGTCCCAAGGCTGAGATCCTCTCCCAAGCTGTGAGTTCCAAACCACGGGCTCCTCCTGACTGTCCCAGTCAACTCCTCCCAGAGCTGCCCCTAATCTCACTCTTGCTCATGCACCAGAGAAGGGTAAAGGAGCTCAGATGTCAGAACCTCTCCTGCCTCCCACTGCCCTCAGTCCCTTGATTATTTGTTTTGGTTAAAAATCGAGCCTCTGGTCTCCTCCTCACCAGGGTTACACGAGCAGAGTTCGCTCCTTCCTCAGCACCTGAGCAACAGGAACACTGCAGTGAACAGGAAAGAATCACAGAATGTCCTGAGTTAGAGAGACCACAGAGATCATCCAGTCCAACCCTCAGCCCTGCACAGACACCCCAACAATCACCCCTGTGCCCCAGAGGATCATCAACCCCTCCTGGAGCTCTGGCAGCCTTGGGGCTGTGCCCACTGCCCTGGGGAGCCTGTCCAGCCCTTTGCAGAGTGACGCTGGACAGAGAGGATCATACACCCCCAAAATGTCCCTGAGCTGGCACGTGGGAAGGTGCTCAGCAGAACAGAAGGTCCTGGTGGCTACAGGCATCCTTCCAGTTGTGTCCATGGCAGGAATATTGTGCTCCAGGAATGCAGAGAGGAGCAGAATGGGGATATTTTAGGCACTACCAGAGGTGTGTCTGTTTGCCTTCAGGCAGAGAAGGTCCAGCTCCTTGGAGAACACTCAAGTCAATGCTCTTCTCTTGCAGAAACAAATGAAAGAAAAGTATTTCAACTTTCTGTGAAATTTCCAGCCCCTGCTCCAAGGCACAGAAGAGTTGCAATTATTCAAAGAATAAGTCTCCAGTGTTTCTTGTCTTATCAAAACGAGGCCTTTTGTCTTCAGCTCAGTCTCACAAATAGCAAAGTTGTGTGGATGAAACACAGCAGAATGATCCAGCCTGTGCCAGAACCCCAGCATGGAAAATGTCAGCCCCAAGGCTCCAAGCCTGGCAGAGGAGAAGGAGCTGAAGGCAGGACTGTGGAATTAGAAGCACTGGCAACCCTTAAATTTCCAGTCTTACTGGTCTCTCCTGTAATACTGCCATGTTTCCAGTTCAGTGTACCCTGGGTGGGGACCAGCCCTGAGTGAGGTTTTGTCAGGGCTGGAGGGCAAAGTCAAACTTCAGTCAGAGAAACAAAAACCAGCATCACTGGAGCACCAAGAAACTAAGGCTCAAGGCTGGCAGAGCAGGGCAAGTCAGGCTCTGGATTGACATCCCACAGGGGAGAGTGCAGAATTCCTGGAAAGGCTTTAATAGTCCTCACAGAGCCTGGCAGAGGATTGGGCCAGGGGCAGCATTCCCTTGGCACTGGTGTCCTTCACCTGGGGAGATCAAGCACCTACAGCACCGGTGTGAGCAAGGAGTAAATGTCCCCAAGGAAACAACCCACAGGGCACCCCAGGGCTCTGCTGTGCTTGTACCACCCTCAGCATCACAGGACAGTTTGGGGCACTCCAGTGTAAGGAAGATCTGAAGCCATTGGGGAGTGCCCAGATGAGGGAATGAGGATGGGGAAGGGCCTTGATTTGAAGGTGTGTGAGGACACTGAGGGCACTTGGTGTGTTCAGCTGGAGCAGAGGAGACTGAGGGGAGAGCTCAGTGCAGTTCCAACTCCCTGGGCAGGGGCAGAGGAGGGGCAGGACTGAGCTCTGCTCTGGGGGGACCAGGGACAGCACCCAGGGAAGGGCTGGAGCTGTGTCAGGGCAGGGGCAGGTTGGATCTCAGCAAAAGGTTCTTCCCCCAGAGGGTGGTTGGCACTGCCCAGGCTCCCCAGGACAGTGGGCACAGCCCCAAGGCTGCCAGAGCTCCAGGAGGGTTTGTTTGATCCTCTGGGGCACAGGGGGTGACTCTTGGGGCTGGGCCTGTGCAGGGCTGGGGGTTGGACTGGATGATCCTTGGGGGTCCCTTCCAGCTCAGCACATTCTGTGATTCTGTGACTGGATTCTCTGTGCTGTGGCAGGAAGGGTTGGACTCTGGGAAAAAACACCTCCTTTCCCAGAGCATCCAGCCTGCAGCATGTCATCCATCCTGGGCTTTGCTCTGCAGTGAGAGGAGGTGCTGAGGGTCAGGAGGAGGACTGCTCACACTCCCAGGTCCACTGCATGGGGCATTTGTCAGCCAGCCCTGCTGAAGGGCTGGGCCCTGCTCACTAATAGAGAGGAAATTCTGAATCTGAAATCTGAAATGGAAAGTGGAAGGGAAATTACATTTCTTCATCTATTGTGTATTGCTAATGGGTGGAGAGAGCTCCCATTTACAACCCAGAATCCCACCAGTAATTGCCTGGCCTGGCCCAGCCCCTTTCTAATACAGCAGCTCATTGCTGCTGCTGACTTTCCTAATAATCATAAAAGAGCTCAGACTCCTGGTGAACTATTGAGGGTCAAGAGTCACAGAATCCCAGAATGTGCTGAGCTGGAAGGGACCCCCAAGGATCACCCAGTCCAACCCTCAGCCCTGCACAGGCCCAGCCCCAAGAGTCACCCCCTGTGCCCCAGAGGATCAGCCAAACCCTCCTGCAGCTCTGGCAGCCTTGGGGCTGTGCCCACTGCCCTGGGGAGCCTGGGCAGTGCCAACCACCCTCTGGGGGAAGAACCTTTCCCTGAGATCCAACCTGCCCCTGCCCTGACACAGCTCCAGCCCTTCCCTGGGTGCTGTCCCTGGTCCCCCCAGAGCAGAGCTCAGTCCTGCCCCTCCTCTGCCCCTGCCCAGGGAGTTGGAACTGCACTGAGCTCTCCCCTCAAGTCTCCTCTTTGTTGCCATCCAGTCCCACCCAGGACACTGCCCTGGAGCCAGTGAGTGCCTGGGACCAGAGGACAGGACTGTGGCACTACTGACACAGCACTTTGCCACTGCCCACAGCCCCTGGAGCAGCTCTTGGCAAACTTCAACCTCTGGAGTTTTATATAAGAAAATACAAGACCATAAAGAGGGTGAAAATACTGAAACAGGGCAGTCTGAGATTCTGTGCAGTGTCACCTGCTGTAGGTCAGGGGATTATGGACCCCCCACAACTCCCACTTTGGATCCTGTGCACAGATTCTTGGACACCCAGGGGATCTCCAGCAGTGCCACACACGTGTTTGCTTGGCTGAATCCAGCCCTTGGTGTCAGCTTGTTCTTCCTGTGATCCTGAGCATGTTCCCAGCTCTCCCCCTCCCTCAGAGCCTCTCCCCAGCACTGCCATGGGCAGGAGATACCAGTCCACAACTGCCAAGTGTAAAAGCATCCCTGGTTTCTTCCCAGAGGAGAAAACCTGTTCCTGGAGTCCAGGCAAGGCTGAGCATCACTGAGTCTGTGCTGCTGAAACACTTTGTGTGCCTGGAAATCACCCCTTGTGTTACCAAATGCTCCAAAATCGTCAGGATAAATAAAACTCTATGTTTTTAGTGTTAGAATGGTATCCCTTTTTTTCTGGCCAGAGGGGTGTGTGTAAGAATAACAGAGTCCAATCCCCACAGAGACCCCCAGACATGATTTTTCTACCTATTTGTACATTTTTACCAAATAATTATTGTTCATTTGCTCTTAATTACACAATTCTCTTGCATTAGTTAATATTCTACTTTCTGTTGGTTCTAATTTCTCACTTTTCATGATATGTACTTCATATCTTTAGTCTTAATGGGGAAGGGACTTCCCATTCCATATATTGAGTCTTTCTTGGCCTTCTGACCTGTTGATTTCTGCGAAAGGTCCTTACAGTTCACAAACCCTGGATTGCAGATGTGCAGCTTCAACAACACAACTTTCTATCTATCTCTGTTCATTGAAGCATATCAGGGTTAACTTTTATCAAAACTTACAGTTTTAGTACTTTGTGTTCCCACAGAAGTATCTTATGACAAGTTTTTTGCTAAATGCTGGCTAAAAGTGATTTAAGACCAAACACAGAATTTATGATTAACTAAAACAACTAATCAAAAGGTTAATTAAAGCTTTTAAAAACTAGAAAATTTATATCATTCCAGCACTTACAGCAGACAGATTTTAGGAAAAAGGATGAAGAGAAAACACTCCTCTTGTGGGAGGGAAGTGATGCAATTCAGGCCCTGATTTACAGAGGTAAAAGCTGCTTGTGCTTATATTTTCTCCTATCACAGTTGAGTTCCCAGAAGTTTCTCTCTGCTCCATCCATCTCTCTGTCAGGGTGATTACACAGCCTCTGGCTCAGAGCCAGTGTTTGCACTAAACTCCCACCCCTGGTGCTGCTCTCCTTGCTGAGGACGAGGTTTGGACACAGGGATCTGTCTCAGCTGTCCCTCAGCTCTGATTCACATCCTGTGCAGGACCAGGGGTGTCCAGGGTGTTGTTCTTCCCCAGGAGCTGCTGAGTTCCCTCAGCTGCCTTTAGAGATGCTGATGGCCACAGTACTAATAGCAGGGAGTTGTGTCCTATCTGGACAGTAAATTGAAGCTGTGGAAAGACTCCTGGTGCTTAACTACAAATACATCAGGGACTCATGGCACTTGTCAGACAGGTGGAGGTGAAGGGACACGAGGCTGGGGAAGGGTCTGGAGCACAAGTGCTGTGAGGAGCAGCTGAGGGAGCTGGGGGGGGCTCAGCCTGGAGAGGAGGAGGCTCAGGGGAGACCTTCTCCCTCTCTCCAACCCCCTGACAGGAGGGGGGAGCCGGGGGGGGTCGGGCTCTGCTCCCAGGAACCAGCAGTGGGACAAGAGGGCACAGCCTTGAGCTGCCCCAGGGCAGGTTTAGGTTGGACATTGGGAAGTTCTTCCCAGGGAGAGGGATCAGACCTTGGGATGGGCTGCCCAGGGAGGGGTGGAGTCACCATCCCTGGAGGTGTTTAAGGACAGAGTGGATGTGGCATCAGTGCCATGGGCTGGGTGACAGGGTGGGGTTGGGTCATGGGTTGGACTGGATGATCTCAGAGGTCTTTTCCAACCTGGTTCATTCTGTGATTCTGTGACTCTCTACTGAAGGTGTTGGAGCAGTGCTTGACAAACCTCTGAGTGACAGGCAGGTGACACTGAGGCACCTGAGCACCCTGAGGGTGGCAGGTTTGGGTGACACACAGTTGTCTCAGGGTACCAGGAAAGGGCCACAATCCACATTTGGACTTTTAAAAGCCATCAGCTCTTCACACCTGAAGGCACAAAAACTGGGGGGGTTTCTCCCCATGTCTGGATCCTCTTTGCTGGGAAATATTTTAGCTGTGCTTAATGGGCTTATCATAGAACATGGAATGGGTTGGGTTGGGAGGGATCTTAAAGCTCATCCAGTCCCACCCCTGCCATGGGCAGGGACACCTTCCACCAGCCCAGGTTGCTCCAAGCCCCATCCAACCTGGCCTTGGACACTCCCAGGGATCCAGGAGCAGCCACAGCTTCTCTGGGCAACCTGTGCCAGGGCCTCCCCCCCCTCCCAGGGAACAATTTCTTCCCAATATCCCATCTAAACCTCCTCTCTATCAGTTTGAAGCCATTCTCCCTGTCCTGTCACTACAGACCCTTGCAAATAGTCTCTCCACATCTCGAGGGGTGTGTGGTGTTTGGGTGGGGAACAATAACATTTGGGACCACTCTGGCTGTGCTGGCCATATGTGACCTAGAGGAGAAGGTGCCTTTGGAACATCTGTGCCAGGATGTTGCTGGTGCCACATCTCCCTCCTGGCACAGAGGAACCTAAAACACTCAGGATGTCTCCTCTGCTGGAAAAATGGCAAGTCCTTGGAAAGATCTCCTAAGCAGCTCTTTGGGAAGATCTCTTCCTTATGCAGCTCCTTGGGAAGGTTTATTCCTTATGTCCGAGCCTGGAGAAGGGAGAGAAGCTGCTGCTGGATCATGAGCCTTCCTCCTGGTGGGATGAGCCTCTACCCCTGAGTAGTGTGGGATGCAAATACAGGCTGTGCTGGAAGGGAAGGCTGTGAAGTTGGGCCTGTGGGAAGGGAAGTGTCCTTTGCTCCAGGCAGTTTCCTTCCCGTGCTCTTCACCATGAGCAGAGGTCGGAAAACATCCGCAGCATCTGTGACTGGCCAGAACTGAGGCAAGGCATGGAACTGGTCTCAGTGTGCTGGAAATGCATTTGGTGCTGTGGAAATGCATTTGGTGATGTGGAAGTGCATTTGGTGATGTGGAAGTGCATTTGGTGCTGTGGAAATGCATTTGGTGATGTGGAAGTGCATTTGGTGATGTGGAAGTGCATTTGGTGCTGTGGAAGTGCTCTGGCTGGCTGTGTGGGAGGCAGTCAGTCACCCACACGTGATGGTGCCCAGGGC
The DNA here is from genome assembly GCA_013397135.1 of Pachyramphus minor. Classification (NCBI taxonomy): domain Eukaryota; kingdom Metazoa; phylum Chordata; class Aves; order Passeriformes; family Tyrannidae; genus Pachyramphus; species Pachyramphus minor. Next base: position 3,582 of record VYXB01004808.1, on the reverse strand, counting down.
TGTGTGACACATGTGCCCGGGACAAGCCGACGTGACACAGCATTGGCAGGAAGGTCAGGGCCCTCCTGCAGTGGTGACTCTGCTTTCACTGAATGCCCACAGGGCCTCAAGTGACAGGAGTCATCCCTGTTCAGTTAAAATGTGACACAAGCTTTAGAAGAGTGACACTGAACCTAGAGAAGCAAAAAAAAAATAAAAAACAAAACAAGGGAAAAATCCAGGAAAGCTGGAATGTAAAAAAGCAGGGAGTTTTCTTTGTGGATTGTTTTTAAATAGACACTTTTTCTTTCCAGTGAGACACAAGCCAAGCTCCTGGTGTCGCTCCAGAAACAAAATCTCTGTTCTTCTCTGTCCTCCAGCACAGGAAAGTCCTGTCCACCATCATGCTCAGTGCCTGGGAAAACCAGGGAAAATGGGTGAATCTCTTGGTGGAGCCTTTGGTGAAGCCTTGGCAACAACAACCCAGCCAGGAACAGGTTAAAGCCTGGGCAGCTGATGGAATTCACAGTAAAACCAAAGAAGCTCTTTCAAATCCAGAGCTTCTCCTGTGTATTTTGAAATGATCCTTTAAGAGTTAAACAAAACAATGTCTAGTTCCTTTTAAACAAAATTGACCTTTCTCCTGTTTCTTTTTCCCAGGTAAGTGCTGGTTTATTCTAATGTCATTTTAATGTCTTTAAGGTTTGGGAAGTGAGTATTTGGAGTGTGGGGTTTTAAAATACCTGGTGAGCAGAAATCCAATATTGACCAGAGGCTGGATTAGCAGCAGGGCTGGGATTCCTTGGCGTGTTCCCAGAAGCTGTGTAGATTCTCTTTGTGGTTATAATGTCACACACAGAGCACATCCCAACCAAAGGGCAACAGCAGGGAGCCCTTGGCCCCCTGGTCTTCAGGTGCAGGGCACCAGGGCACCCTGTGCTTTTGGGGGAGAGTTTTCATGGAACCATAGAATGGTTTGTGTTGGAAAGGACCTCAAAGCTCATTTTGTTCACCCCCTGCCATGGNTATCCCATCTAACCCTTCCCTCTGGCAGCCTGAAGCCATTCACCCTGTCCTGTCACTCCAGGCCCTTGGAAATAGTCTCTCTCCATCTTTCTTGTAGGGTCCTTCAGGCCCTGAAAGGTCACAATCAGGTCACCCCAAAGCTTCTCTTCTCCAGGCTCAACAATCCCAACTCTCTCCCCTTTCCTCCCAGCAGAGCTGCTCCATCCTCTGCTCATCCTGGTGCCTCCTCTGGACTCTCTCCAGCAGCTCCATGTGCTCCCTGTGCTGTTCCCAGGGCTGGAGCAGCTCTGTGGGGGGGTCTCCCCTAAGGGGCAGAGGGGCACAATCCCCCCCTGCCCTCTGCCCACATTGTCCCCTTTGGATTGAAGTTCCCTTGTTTGATAAAATCTCTGCTTCTGGTTCCATGTCCTGATTTCAGATGAGAAGTTCAAGGTGCTGAGGGGTCACCAAACCCTCCTCATCTCTTCCCAGTTGTGAAGGGGCCATGACACACCACCAGCTCCACCTTTCTACTGGGGAAGCAGGCTCTGGAAGCAGATGGGTGGGATGTGAGTCCCAGAGAAGAAGGTCAGGGCTGGCTGCTCTGGAAACTGCTGCTGTATTTCAGAGGCACTGCTGGCTCAGGATTTCTACTGAGCTTTAAGCCTTGGCCTCTTCAGATGGCTCAGGGAGTGTGTCCCTGAGCACAGGGCTGCAGGCAGAGCCTCCAGGAGATCATCTCACCACGTTGGCTCAGTGTCCTCATGCACCAAAGAAGCTTTTGCTCCATTTTCAGCTCCTTGAGAGTGAGGTTTTGGAAGTCCTTTCCTACAACATGAAAGGCAAAGCTTCCTCCACCTGCTGCTGTATCTGTGTGTCCTCATGGGCATCTCCCACAGCATCAGCCACAGGCTAAAGAACACCATGACAGACACATTTTCCAGCTGTTCAGTGAGGGAACAGGGGCATTTCTGAGGAGAACAGTTCCTTTGCAGGCTGGGGATGTGTTTGCCTGTGTGGGTGCAGTGGGACAGGAAACCCTTGCTGAAGGTGGGACCAATGCCCAGCATCATCCTGCTGAGCCTGGAGGGGCTCCAAGGCACCTGGATCACACTGGCACCAGGAGAGGAAAGGCAGAGAGTGTGTGAGGCACTAGATAGGAGGGATGGAGAGGGAACAAACACCAGAGAGCTCTAGCAGGAAGGGAAGCAGTAATCCCTTGGCTGCTTGACAGGGACCTGCCAATTTTGCAGCAAACAACATTTGCAGCCTGCAGAGCTGGATAGGATTGTCCCAAATAACCAGGTTTCCATCAGAAAAATCCCATTTCTCTGCCTTTTGTCAAGAAGATGAGCACAGACACCCCTTGGTGAGGACGAGCTGTGTCCTGCAGGAGCATTGCTCAGGGAGTTGAGCTGTGGGGAGGAGCAGATCCTTTTAAAAGACCAAAAATTTATGGATCTGCAGTGAAGGCTGTGGAGCCTTACTCGGGTACTCTGGGATGGAATGTGTTCTAGGATGCAGGAAGATGGTGGAATTGGGGTTGAACACCCTCAAACTGGCTAAAACATCCCATTTGGGAGAGTAGGTCTCTGCCAGCTTTGGCTACCAGTAGGACTTGTTAGGAAAACCACTACAGAGCAGGGGATAAAGTCCTTGACACATCACAGCTATTGGCATCAGGGTCAGTACTTCCTGCTCGGGACCACCCTCATGGCAGCTCAGAGGAGACCCCAGGGGGGTTTGTCACTCTGGGCTGCCCCAACACAGCAGGAAAAGTCCTGCAGTGGGAATCCCTGAGGAGGGGGTTCCCTGCTCCCCAGCAGGATCCCTGCATTCGAGGAGCACTGGGAACCTGCAGCCCCCATTGCAGAGATCCCAAGGCACAGCTGAGGGGTCTCAGCCCCCTCCCCGTGGTGTTTGGGGGGCAGCAGGGGGGCTGTGGCCGAGGAGCCCTCGGGGTCACCCCCCGGGCACAGGGACAATCCGAGGGGCGGCTGCTGCCCGGGGTCACCGGCCTGACCCAGCCCTGGCCCTGCAGAACACACAGAGCCCCTCGGGCCCTGAGCTTGGGGATGCTCCAAACAGCCCGGGGAGAGGCGGCCACGGGGCAGTCGGTGCCGGTCTGTGCTGGTCTGTGCTGGTCTGTGCCGGTCAGTGCCGGTCTGTGCTGGTCAGTGCTGGTCAGTGCTGGTCAGTGCTGGTCTGTGCTGGTCTGTGCTGGTCAGTGCTGGTCAGTGCTGGTCAGTGCTGGTCAGTGCTGGTCAGTGCTGGTCTGTGCTGGTCAGTGCCAGTCTGTGCCGGTCAGTGCCAGTGGGTCTGTCCTGGTCAGCGTGTCAATCCCAGTCCATCCCGGTCTGTCTGTCCCAGTCAGTCCTGGTCTGTCTGTCCTGCTCTGTCCGTTCTGTCCTGGCCAGTCTATCCTGCTCCATCCCACTCTATCCTGCTCATCCCACTTTATCCTGCTCCATCATGGTCCATCCCTCTCTATCCCTCTCTATCCCACTCCATCCCTCTCTATCCCTCTCTGTCCCTCTCTATCCTGCTCTATCCCTCTCTATCCTGCTCCATTCCCCTCTATCCCACTCCATCCCTCTC
>VYXB01004806.1:0-107383 GCA_013397135.1 Pachyramphus minor | reverse complement strand
ACCACCCTTTCAGGTGGACGGGACAAATGCTAGGAGGGATCGGAGGAAATGAAATGAGGTAGATAAGGGAAGGGCAGCCCCCTCTATTTGAAGAGAACGCAAAAGGCCATCCAGTCTTAAAGCCCTGAGATTAGGGGCAATATTTACTGAAGTCCGGTAGATGCTCCTTTAACTCTATGTCCGGGATGTACTCCGAAGTCCCGAGTCTTGCAGTCCACAGGCTCTCCCCCGCTCCCACCTCTCACATCAAAGCTGGTTGCCGCGCAGGTACTCCCAGGCCCGATCGCGGCACCTCACGTTCCCACCGCCCTAGGGGCTCTCCCCAAAGCCCTCCAACACCCCCATCCCCCGTGCCGCGGTCTGAACTAGCCCTTCAACTAGGATGCTGTCCTATGTAGGTGGTGATAATAATATTGCTTTTCTGATGCCTTAGGTTTAGAAACCATGTGAGTCACGGTGCTGAGACATAATACTGCAGGCACCCAATAAATACGGACAGTGGCTTGAATGCGGATCCACTGATATTAACCTCCACTTGGCAAACATCAGGTGAGTCACTAGAACCATTTTATATCTTTACTGTGGAAAGCCTCCAGCCCAGAAGGCTCATTTGGAAGCCTTCTCTGATGACAGACAGGAGCAGCAATAATAAGTAGCGGGTATCTCATTACCAACTTCTTGCTTATTGACCTGATTTCTCACAACGAACAGGAGAGAAGGAACCTGCACAGGCTGGTAAAAGGTAAAAAACACCGATAAAACATATTGACATTGGACAAAGCTTTTTATTATTATGGAGGGAATCTCTCAGTCTTTGCCGATGGATCAAACATTTTCTGTCCTGTCCGGCTCTTCGAGCCTATGTCAACACCACAGACTTTTCTAGGGTTTCTCTATCTATCCCTTGTGAGTTTGTTTCTACCTAGCTACTAGAACTTTTATCACCTGATAGTGAAAAACATAAACCAAAAACACAAACGCAAAAACCCACAACCACCAAGCAGCCCAACCCCAACGACAACAACTCCCCCTGCAACCCAAACAACTTTCCTGACAATGGGAATTTGAAGGGCAAATAAAGCTTCTTGGGATTTTGGAAAAGGCTTGTTTGTCACACACACAAAGTATAATACACACCTGGGTCTGAATTTCGGCCTGACATGTTTACTGTTCAGCATGACCACAGTTGTTTCCACAGTGATTTGTTCTCGAGTGATCTGCGGAAATGCCACCCTGACAAACACGATTTTGAATTTTCTTATGCAGAGACCTAGGATTCAAATGACAAGATATAGCATATCTCTGCCTCTAAAAAGATATTTAACCTGGCCTCTAAAACCATTCTGTTACCCCTTTCTTTGTTCTTTCCTTCCTCATCCTTTTTTTTCCCCCATCCCCCTTAATCTGGCAACAGAATTAAGTCAAATCCTCGAAATAAACACAACTCTGGAATCAGTAGAGGAGAACAATGGATGAAAATATGTCTTGAAGGAAATAAAATATATAAAAGCACTGGATTAAATCCCTGCTTTCTCAAATGGTCAAACTACACTCATGGAAATTGGGACAAACCCCAGTGGAATATCTAAGAGATATTAAAATTGCCGTCTTCATATATGCACCCTCCCTCTTTACGCAGTGGAAGCGGTGCATATGTCTGAAAACAGAGCCACTTGGGTAGTGACTTATTCATTTCAGCACTTGAGGTCTGTGGGGTACCTACCGCCCCCAGCAGCACAGCCGCAAGCGGCGAGGCTGGCAAGGGTGCAGCTGCCCCAGCGACCCCACTGGCGGCACCCCCCGGCCGCTGGGTGACCTCGGGGCGGTGTTGTCGCGCGTCCCAGAGCCCAGCCCCGCGGGATCAATACCCGACGGGACGCCGGGCAGCCTATACTGGGTCACTCCATACCTGGAAAAAAGGGTAGGCACGAAGCCGGCCAAGCTTATCGAATGTTCCTACAAACCGCGGAGGCGTTTCGCCGGGCGGAGCAGACGTGGCGCCCGGCAAAACCGCTCTCCGAGCCGGCCTCCCCCAGGGCCGCCCTCACTGGGATGCCCGCTGCTCGGGAGGGGAGGGGAGCCGGGGCTTGTGCAAAGCCTCAGCGCCTCCTGTTGTCCGGCTGCGGCTGCGGGCTCAGCTCCTTCCTGAGGTTGCTCCCAGAGGTGAGAGCATAGGCAGGCTCCGCTTGTAGTCTACTTAGAGCCTCTCGACTTGGTGTACAATCAGCAATCCCAAGTAAGAGCCAGTCGCTGCTGGAAATTCCCTTCAGCCCCGGTTGCTGTGTTGCAACCCTGCTGGAGAAACGCCTTCCTTGAGTGAAGAAGTGTCATGACGGCTCTGCCCATAGCCACAGGAAAAGAGTATTTCGGTAATTGCCCCTGCTCTGCACTTGAGTCTCTGCGAAACCCTATGTAGGATGCTCCGCGAGTCCAGCGCGATTTACCAGTAGCCGGCTCAGCAGAAGGAAAGCACTCTCCTAGGATGCGGGATGTGGTCTAGCAGGCGGGAGCTCTCCAGGTGCTCTTAGCTGCTTATGTGTTTTTGAGAAGTCAGGACAGTAGCCCTGGCCCTAATAACACAGAGCTTTTTCCCAACTCTGCTTAGAGTAGATTAGCGCCAGTTTTTGATCAAGCTGTACACTGTTTTATTTGGTTGTTTTATTTGATTTTTTGTTTTGATATCTTTGTTTCTTTGTTGTTGTTTTGGGGGGCTGTTTGTTTGTTTGTTTGATTGATTGTTTTTTCTGTTAGTGCAGCCTGAAGAAAAGCGCAGGCTGAGGTGAGCTGTGCTTTCCCTGGCTAAACGGGAGCAGGGTCTCAGCTCCTGGCTCCACCTGTGTGCGCTGCCAAGGGTGCAACCTGACCTAAAAAATACGGAAAGTATTTGTGTGTGGAGCTGGGCTGTGGAGAGCAGGGTCAGGACATCCAGGGGAGCCCGTGTTACCAGCGCTGTTAGGAAAAGCTGGACCCCGCAAAGACCACTCCTCAAGCGCCTGCTTTTTGGGAAGCGTATCGCTGTCGGGCAGGACCGAGGGGCCCCGCCCCTTGGAAGGGACCTCCGGCAGCGCCGCGGGCACCGGAGCTGGCACCGGCACGGCGCTGCCCACGCGGGGAGCCGCCACGGCCCAGTAGCTCCTCGGCACCCCTTGCCCTGCGCTGCGCCGGAGCGCCGCCCGCCGATACCCTCCCACGAGTGGGGCGGGCGGCCGGTGCAACCCGCGGGAGCTTTAATTTTAACTGTGGAGCGCTGTTTCAGTTCGTTCCTGTGTAAGTAATCCTTTCCCCCTGGCAGGAACAGCACCTGCCGGTCCTTCGGTGTAACTTGCAGTGTCTTACTCTAATTTGCCCAAACGCCATCGTCTCCTGGACGGGAACCTCTCGGCAGTGCTTGTGCCGGCCAGATGTCTAGCTCGGAAGGAGCTGAGAAGTTATCTCCTCATCGAGGTGCCTTCCCTGCTCTTCACTGTACAGCCTTCTCTTCGTCTTCCTCGATCTGTCTCCTGCAGAGGGTCACCTCAAACACCGTGGGACCCCGTCAGCTACTCCCACCCTCTTACTGTACTTACTCATCCACTCCTCCTGACGCTGGGAAATCTCTCTTCCCGTCTGTTACCAACCCGAAACCCTTCACCATCCGAGCGGGCAAACACTAACGAGCTGGGAAAGAGCCAGAGCCGGGTGCTTCGGGAGCTGGGGTGTGTTACTGCCGGGAGCGCCTCTCCTTCTGAGATGACGGCCGAGCCGGGGGGCTGTTTTCAATCCTCCCTCCCTCCTGCCGTTCCTCCCTCCCTCACACAGGCGCTGCCGCCCTGGTTCTGTGCTCCTGTCGCTGAGTTTTCTTTTAGAAGAACCCGTGGGGGTTCCCCCCGACACGCCCGGGCTTTCACTGCGTCCCTGACCCCGGAGCTCACGGGCAGGTGCGATTCGATCAGGTAGCTTTTACCCTCCTCTTGGTCTGGAGCGGGGCCAGGAACATGAGGGCGTTGAATGGGGTCACGACTTGCTTCGTAGCTTTAGTCGCGTTAAGGTTTCTTATCTCCAGCCGTGACGATCAAGCGACTCCCGTTCCCCGACCGACCCGAGGTAGGAGGAGGGCATCCCCTTTTCCTTCTGCACTTTATCCTCCCCAGGACCTGTGGTCTGATTCTCCTGGGCGGACTAAACGTGCCCTCCCACCGCCCCGTTCACGGCAGGGAGGTCCGGGGGTCGCACGCCTTCCCCGCCGGGCCCTTCCTGCCGGCTACCGGGTCTTCGGCCGTGGGTTTCCAGCCCTCTCAGCCGCCGCCGGCGGGAGCAGGGGCTTTGGGACCCCAGGCAGTGCCACCCTGCTGCCGGCAGGAGCGCGGCGGAGCGCGGCCTCTCCGAGGCCCGGTCCTGCCGGTCCGCACCCTCGGGGCACCGGGCAGCGCTGCCGGGGGCGCCGGACCAGCCGCGCTTTCACGGGTCACACTCAAGGCGGTGCTCCCTCCATGGACGCTGTATGAGGCCATGAGGCTCCGGAGACACTGTGTGGCTCGATGCGATAGTGATGTTCCGTTGCCGGATTTTATTTTTTTTATTTCATTGGTTTTCGTTTTCTAGTCATCCTGAAGAACTGAGATCATAAGACACGAGTGACATAAAATATAATATCCCACCAACCTGAAAATACTAATGTAGCAGACCAATTACAGAAGAAAGAAGCACAAATAATGAAATGAAAAATTATGAGTGCTGATATCCAATGGTTGCAGTCATAAGAGTAAGCAACCCTCTGTTTTGTGGTGGTTTCTTTTTTTCTATAGTATAACAAAAGAGTTCTTAACTAGGGAAATCATTATCCATTCTATACAACCAATTTTTGTTTATATGGTTAGATGTACATATGCAGTTGCAGAATTCCAGCTGGCAGGAATGCCCACACTTCAGCGTGTCATTGGCCAAGTGTGTTTTATTTATTTTATGCAAAAATAAGTGCACTTGATAATTCTCATTTGATTAAAGAGCAGTCACATAGGTCACATAGCAGTCACATTAATTTCAATTATAGTTTGTTTTATTTATGTTATGATTTACTGAAATATGAACGTAAATGCTTCTGTTGTGTATTTCAATCAGTGTGCCAATTCTTCTTCAATTCCTTGATATACTTTTTAAAGTTTTGGTTGGTTTGATTTGTTTTAAAGGGTGTTTGCTTTAAAGTAGCTGCAGTACTATGGCATGGAAGAAAAAATATCAGAGGATATGGGAATTCAATTATGCACAGAGATAAACACATGCACTTCAATGGCATCCACTTTACAGAATCTCACCTCAATTGTGTTTCAGGACATATAATTTTTTGCAGATTTTTGCTGGAAGCAAAGAAAGCAACTATGACAGTGAGTGCAGTTAATCTAAATCTTCTACTATAAGAAACAAAGCTTCATAGAAGAGACACTTATACATGAATTCTAGAATTACTTCTTTGTTAAAGATATCCAAGTAACTTAAAGGACCAAAATCCACCTATCATGTCCCATAAATATTTGCTGCTTGAATAAAAGGTCTTTTCTCTCTCCAAGAGTCTTTCTTCTCCAAAACCTGCAGTGAGTTCTCATTTAGAACACCTGTTTTACTGATGTAAACCAAATATCTCTGTATTGGACAAGAAATTCAGAGCTGATCAACTCTTAGGAGTATTCTTCTTAGTATACTACTTAGTACACTTCTTAAGTTTTTAGGCAAACTGGACTTGATTTTGAGCAATGGAGAGTGAAAGAATGCTACCCTTCACTGCATATCAATATACTTTCAATTTGTTTGTTACATTCTCCTTTACCTGCGAAGAACTATTCATTTCCCTGCCTCTGTCTCTAGCATCCCTACAGTAGCATCTCTCTCTACAGAAAAGCACTGGGAGAAACCAGTATCCATCATAAATGGTTTTTCTGGCTGACTTCAGCTCTGAAGAATCAAATGTACAAAATAAAAGCTGGCTTATTTAAATTCTTCCCTAGGGAGCAGTTCCACTGCGTTAACTCAGCTTGCAGTTCCTAGATCATAAATGAATTCAAGCTGCATTAACTGCACATTTTCTTGAGCTGTATTAACTTGGACAGAGAGCAGTTGTGGAGTGTGTGGCAGTGTGATCTCACATACACAGAAACACTTTGGCCGTTTATTCCATTGAGGACATATACTAACCTGTGTATCGCAAAAATGATGCTTACCCTGGAAATGGATGCCCAGAGACCCTATGTAACACATTCTGTAGTTTTACATTGAAATATGAGAATGTGAGCATCAGCCAGTTACACCCTAAAATCTTAAGACCCTTAAAACAGTACAGTTAACTAATGACTATGGAAAAGTAAAGGAAGGTCTGGGTTTAGTAACATTTTAGGACTTCTCAGGGGAAGCAGATGTTCAGTATTTTGAAGAGTGGTTTGTCCTCCCAGATGCTGGTCTAAGCTTCTGCTTCAAGCATTTCAAGGGTTAATCTGAAAACTGCTGAGCAGTTTAAAGGGATGACATCAGGAAGGTCTTTAAGATCACCATGTGGCTTCCCTTCTGCCATCATCTGGGTTCAGTTCCCTGTGTAGCTACTGCTGACACAAGGAAGGAATCAGATTTAATTCATCCCTCCTCCATCCCTCCCCAGTCAACAAGGCAGCTGTCTAATTTTTCTTCAGTGCTTGTGGTTTCAGGTTTACTCCTTTTCAAGTATTGACTTCAGGTGGAATGAAAGGGAACCCAACGTCTGACCTTTCCTTCAGTTCCCCCTAAAGAGAGAGATCTTCTCTTCCATCCAAACAATTTCATATCTCATCAGGTGACTTTGCCATTGCCCACTGAATAAGCCACCGTCTTTTTTTCAGGATCTATGAATATTTGCTTCACCATCCATCCATTGCCAAAAAGCCTTTCAATATTTTTTAACATTATTCTTAGAGATAGCTGGAATGTCAGGCTCTGCAGACACCTCTACTCACCCTTTGCAGGGCATTTCTTTTTGCCGAAGAAACCGATCAGATGCGAAGATTTTTCTTGTGATTAAATGGGATTTCTATGTCCACCAACACTGAGTCTTCAGCTGCAAAATCTATGAGATCTAATATATCCATATTCAAGCTCTTGTTTTAAGAGAACAGAACAGCTAGACTGGAATGGACAACTGGAAACTTGCTGTATGAATTGAAAGACAATGGAGAGAGGAGATATATCTCCGATATGATCAAATATGATCAAATTTTAAAACTAAAGCAAGTAAAGGCCCCAGCAAAGACTTTGGCAGGTCTTTGTATACATGTATAGCTGTGATTTCTCTATTTATTTTTTACAGCCTTTTTCAAACCAGGGGTATCTCTGACCTTGTGCCTATATGTGCAGCTATATGTGATGGGCTTCTTGGAGTAACTCATGTAATTGCTTCTGGGCTGTATAATAAAATGGCACATACCCGGAAATATTACAGTCATGTCATACTAAAAATAAATCTGTGATTTATGATTGCTCAAAATGACCAAGTGATTTTCTCATTGTAATTGTCTCATATAAATATGGTTTTAAATAAAAGAGCTTCATCTTGTTTTCAACTTTTTATTTATACTTATTTTTAATTATAAAGAAAATACCAATGTGTTTGAGCGGGGCGAGGGAAAAAAAAACAAAGCCCAAAATCATAGGAGCAAGAAAAATGTTAAATATCTCTGCTGGTATTGTACTGGTAAATACAGATGTCTTACAATCATAATGGAGATTAGTAGAGCTGGGTGTGCGTATTTGTTATGGATCAAAGATAGGATATGCTGATTAGAAGAATGACAATGCTTTCAACACTCACAAGGGGATTGGATGTGTGATTTATAATACTAATTCCACAAAACCTTTCCATGGCTGCTTACTGCACAAGGGATTCAATATAGATTGATCATTGAGGAAGAAAAAGAAAAAAAAAGTATTTCCTTCAGCACAGCTGGATGCAACTAGCAAAAAGCTTTTCAGTATTGACACTCTCTGATTTAAAAGATATCCCCTCTGTCATTTACTCTGGTCTTGTGTTACAGATTACTGTCCTCACAGTGTAGCTGTCAGAGAACTTTTTGTGCTACGTTCCCAGTCCATAATTCACTATTCAGTATTTTGGGTTATAATTAATTGATTTATGATGAGTATTCATGGCTATTTTATATATACCTGGCAGAAATATTAAAGATGTTGATGCCCTGGAAGCGCAAACAGTAGTAGCCTGTAGGCTGAGGATACATACCTCTGGTTTTCTCTTTACTTGCAATCAGAAGCACAGATTCAGTTATAAATTTACCACTGATTCTACTAGGGGACTTTAGACAGTCATTCAAGTTCTCTTTGTTCTAGCTCCTGGTCTTTAAAATGGAATAATGTTACTTGGACATCATGGTGAAGCTGTATTTGTAAATATGCTCTTATCCTTTCTAGAACTATTGCTTTGGTGAATAGTTTTGAGCGCATGTACTGCCATTTTGAGGAAGACTAGAATAGCTTTGGCTGTAGCACAGCAAAAGGGAGAATGCAGCACCCCCAGCATGGCTGGGGAGCCTTTGGACTATGACATTGCAAAGAGTTTCACAACCAGTTAGAAAAAGATATCAGGTGAGGCATAGCATTTAGTGACAAACTAGAGGTGAGCCACAGAGCTAGCAAACTAGCTATGCTCTTGCTTTCCTTTTTCCTTTAAACAATTGCTCTTCAGTTTTCCAAGGACTCTTTCTGGCATTTTCTGGACAGTCCATATCAGGCTGTACATATTTCATATGCACCATGCTGTCCCAATTCGTCATTGCCTAGATGGAGGTGGCTATGAGAAACATGATTAACTCCTCCAAAAGACCAGTTGCCTCCCAAAGGCTGTGGAGTACTTATCGTCATCTCAGTCTCACTCCAGCATGAACTTGGATCATGGCAGAGATATTCACTGGGAGTGGGACTTCCTGCATGGCATGGACTCAGCCAATTTAGAACAAGAGAAACTGCATTTTTTAATTTCTCCAACTAACTGAACTATTTTTTAATGATTGCTTTTATTCCTAAAAAGAAAAAACCATCTGGACATTAACAGACTAATAACTTAGATAATGTAATTTATGTGACATTAGAAAGCTTAGTGATCTGGTGAGGTCTAATTATGAAAAATAATAATGTGTATCCAGGGACTGAATTTGCAGTAGGTTTTCCAAATCTAGCTCCATTTGTTAAGTATAAAGATTCATCTACTGATTAAATTTTGGACTTTGCAATCTACAGAGATAGGGCTTAGCCTGTTTAAATAAATATTTAATGTTAATTAAAAAAACCACCTTCAGGCCCTAAGCATTATTGTGATCATTAAGGGAGAGGCACATGCTAAGAAGACCTATGGAAAGGGGAATAAGTTTTCCCTGTTTTCCTGTATATCAGAGACAAGAATCTCTGCAGCTGTCATATCTGGAGCTCAAGTTGAGGATCTAGAGGATATACTGGCAACACTTTCTCTTGGAATGACTGCTAAGCAATATGTGTGGCTTACGAGGGGAAAAATTCAGCATTTGGGACTTGACATCAGATCTCCTTTGGTGCTTTACTGCCTTTCCTTTTAAGACCTAGAGTTTAAATGCTGTAACACAGGAAATATGTATCAATCAAGGCTTGAACATTTCTTGCAACCTAACTGCATTCTCCAGGAGCCTGCCCCTGCTTTTCTGCAAACACACAATATACTTATTTTCCATTTTATCGCAACGATTAACCTAAAGAGGAAATTCATGTCTAAGGTATTTTTCCTTCCTCCTAAGACTTTTTTTTTTTTTTTTTTAATGCAAATCCTTCTTGTCATTCAGCAGCTTCTTACTGGAACTTCCTGATGCAAATACCTCTTCACATGCAGGGCTTTTTCTTCCACATCCCACTGTGACTCCTGCAGAGAGGAACTGTTCTAGGTAAACGAAATCATTGAAGCTTTACTTACTGTTTAACTAGTTTGAAATGAATCTGTTCTCTAGGCTTACATCTGCATTAAACTGCTAATAGGATTCGTCTTCATTGAGGCAATCGAACACTTCATTCCTGTTCTGAACTGCTCTAGTGGCCTGGACTACTAACAGGAATCCCTTCAACACAGATCAACTACTTGATATTCTGCCTTCTGCTCCTCCAGCTACTCTGGGATTCTTGCTAGAGAGAGGGAGAAGCAAATTAGGCACCAAATAGATAGGCTTCCTGGGGAGCATTACAGGACTTTAATTAGTTGTCTTGTTACCAGAAGAAGAAAAACTGCTATTAGTTGGAATGTATTGTGACTGGTTAATAACTTTTTCATATTCAGAGTTTTTAGTGGCATTATTAAGCTAAAAGTTGGCTATCTAGCCCAGTGTAAAATGCATTATTTGAAAGAAAGACACTAGTTCCTCCCTTGAACTCCAGGAATACAGTTGGGCAGGAGAAAAAACCTACAAAGCTGTATCTGACAGCTATAAGGAAAGGAGAGGATAATAGGAGACATCTGCCTGTTAGATCAGTGGAGCTTTTTAATCACTTCAGTGCCATATTTGAATCCAATATCTGCAGGTAGTCTCCACAGTACTGTGTTACCACATGGGTGTTTGAGGACTCAAACTGAAGAAAGAAAAAAGAAAGAAGACTATTTTTACTCATCATAAGAGACTTAAGTGGTTTACAAACATAATTTTGTGAACTGTTGGAGTCCAGTGATTCATGGAAATTCCAGCATTTTGCATTCAGATTATATGCGGAGAGCTACTTTTTTTCCTTTTACCACTATAAGCTACTTGGCTTTGCTTGTGTTCTAGACAACCAGCCTTCTTAGGAACCTAATCAATGTGACCTTGTAGCTTTATGCCATAGTTATGACTTAGCTGGACTTTCCTCATTTTCTTTTAATTTATATGTAAATTTTTAAATTTCTTTCCTGAAGTTTGATAATTTTTGACATGTGTTGGTCATATTTTGTTTTTTTATCCACTTATGGTCCATACTTCATATGTGAAAAGAGCTACTGTTAAAACATGTCAAATATGTTTGACACCTCTGTTCTCTGAAGGATTTGCTAATAAAACTGCAAGACATGGGTCTCGGATTCTTCTTAAAGAACTGATTTCAGACTTTTTGCTCATTTAATACTACAAAGTTGGTTGGTTTATGGACTCTGAAATGGATTCTCTCCTGTTGCAGACAATCCCTAGTATTGCAAATAAAATCCCAATAACAGAAACGTTATTGAAGATGATGAGCGAGCCACACACAGCTGAGTGGGGCTTTCATCTCCAAGCTGATACTTTGACAATAAGGAAAATACTTTGATAGGAAAAATGTGTCTGCAATTGCATCCAGGAAGCGATTGCACTGCATGGTGCACAAGTTCCCAGAAGCGCCTTTTATAGGTTTGATTTTCATGGCAAAGCTTTGAAGAACCTGACAGCAGAGCGAGGGTTGCTATGCACAGGGGAGAAATGAGGCTAAAAACGTACAAATCCCCTCGCCCATCCCGCGCCCTTGAGGAGCCCGCGGGTCAGCTGGGAGGAACACGTTCCTAATGACATCTCCGGGTGACGCTGACGCGTTTCAGCTCACTGAAGGGAGGAATTTTTCACCAATGCCCCACACATAAAATACTACACGTCCCCGTCTCCCAGCGCGGCGTGTTCCCGGGTGGGGCCCCCACTCCGGGAGAGAGGGCTCGCTAGAGGTGGCAGCGGGCCCTTCCTGTCTCCCTCCCATCGGGAGCTCGTTGCTCGGTTACGGAGCGCGTCCTTGCCGTGTCGCCGGCTCCAGAGGAGCGGGGGCTGCTTCTCCTGGTGCTCCGGGACCGCGAGTGCGCGGGACACTGTTGGGATGCTGCTGGGGGCCTGCCCTGTGTCGTGCCGGGGCAGAATTGCGATTTGGAGGGGCCCACGGTCACTGCTTTTTTTTTTTTTTTTGTAAGAACGAGGCTCTTTGTGCTTTCTTTCTTCGAGAAAGCGTTGAGCTTTCTTTCTCATTTTCCTTTTTCTCTTTGCAGTTTCCATCTAACTTTCAATTTGTACACCCAAAGACAGAAATTGTTTGGTTGTCTCCTGACATAAAATACTGATAGCCATTGCTGGTGATTCATGATACGTGTTTAGAACAGTCTTGTTAACACCAGTGGAATCCTTAGGAAAATGGAATAGCCCTTGCAAGGCTGCCTTCTGCGTTTGTATACAAAATACAAAACCTCACTTCTGTTTGAATTTACAGACTGTGTACAGTATGAGAAAATTGCTGGAAAACATGAGTACTTGGGACTGAGTTAAATGGAAGCACTGAATATGATCAAGGCACATGAGACTATATGTGGGGAATCACAGTGGGATAGTCTGAAGATCAAACAAGCTATAGTTACTGCTCCCAGAAACATGAGCAGTTAGCCCCTCTTGGAAGATTTAACACCAGATCAACCTCATCAGTTAACAATATTATCCTCTCCAGAGGTCCAAAAGTCCACATGAGCCTGTCATGAATATAAATAAAAATACTCCAAATTAATTCATTGGGTGTTCTGAAGTTCACAGAAAGTAAGGATATCTTCTGAAGTAAGAGTCATGAAAAAACAAACTCCTGATCTCAGGGTGATGAGAGGAAAAAATAAATCTGTAGAAGAAGACACTGCTCACAAAAATCAGAGAATTTGCTCTGAAAAAGTCAACAGAGAAAAATGCAACATTAGTCATGGAAGTACAGTTGTAACACTGCCAGTAATAACATCATTTGCGGGTACCACTAAAAATACGAAATGGTCAAGCACCCAGTGCCATCTCAGAAGTCAAGTTAATGCAGGTATAATTTTCATGTTAATAGTTCCCTATCTTGTCAGGAAAAACCCAAAAGTTTCTAGTAAAGTTAAGGATAGAGTGTGCATGTTATAGATGGATCTTCAGAATTTAAAAAGATAAAACTGATAAAAATAGGTATTGTACTAGCTTTGAATTTAGCTCTACAGATTTGGGTACAAGTAAAAGCATTTCAAGAAAGGGAAAAATCACCAGGGAAAGATGTAAGAAAAGAAGCAGAATGATTTCAAAAGCAAAACAACAAGATTGAGATGTTGAATTGGGAAAGGTTCTGGGAAAAGGAAGCTAGCAGAAGCAAGCAGCTAAGTGTGAGGTCTGCTCAAGAACAGTTGGAAGAGGCAAGAGATGTGACTAGACCAGACATTTCAAAAATATGTGAGAACTTCCAGCAGAGCAAACCTGAAGAGCCTACTTCCACACCAGCGCTGACTGTGAAAGTGGTTGCAAGATCTATTGATGAAATAATTGCTTCCCTGCAGTCTACTTCTCCATCTCCCTCAGATCAGATGATCAAAGAACTCCTGGAGAGTGTTCTTGGCCAGAAATACAACATAAAGATGGGAGTGGGTGAACCAGAACAAGAGAAATATTTTTCTCTTGAGTAAATATTAATTTTACAAGAGTTGTATATTTTTTCCAGCTCCTACAATGTGTTACAACACAGAAGCCAGACAAAACACATGTATAAAGACATTAATGTATGATAGAATATTCTTCACTCTTTCTTCTGACAGTTTTGTTACATCCCTTAAAAATGAAAATGAGCCAATATCAAAATACACAAAACCAGAAGTTTTTTGGGGTGATATTTTTATTATACTGCTGGAAGCTTAGTATCTATTTTTCTTTATTCTCCTTTCCCTTTTTAAGATGACATATTCCAGTCTGACAGATGAAAAAATGCATTAAATGCATTTGGAATATCATTGGAAGTATTTCTTCTTTTAGTTACTCTTTAGCCTGTGAAATCTTGATAAGACAATTTTTATTGTCATAGTTAGACCATCATGTAAGTGGCTGTAAGACAGTACCTTCAATTAATTACAACAGGTGTTACAAATAATACTAGGCATAAGGTAGATGCTAGAGAAACCTTTCCTAGATTTTCACCAGAAGGTTGCCAATTAATTTGTTAACTAGAATAATAACTTGGTATCAGATGGCTCTTTGTCCTCTCTTAACAAAACTTAACAAAAGTTTTGTTTCAGTTCCACAACAGCTGAAACTTACAGTACCTTACCTTCCCTTAATGTGAGATTAAGTGGTTTTTTATTAAATACAAAAACTAGAGCAGAAAAAAAAATCTACCTGAACTTAGTTAATTTAAATGCTTAAGACCATGAGCAACAATAGTATGAAACTACATTTTCAATAGATTTATGTCCTATGATTTGATTTTCTTTTGAGAGCTATTGTGTGTGGTTGAGGCATTCTCGGTGTCTCCACTCTGTACATTTTTTGATGTATTTCCAGTGGCACTGAAATCAGAGAAGACTTTCCTTAGTGAGGTAGCATTAGGATGATCCCTCTTCCTTGCTTTACTGGTGTTTTAGGAACTTAATAATTTGAGACTGGGGTTTTTTTCATTGAAATTTGCCAGTTGATTACAAAAATTCTTCAGGCAGATGGGAAGAGGGCTAAAGAAATTCCTGGATGTGGAAAACCGTTTCTTGTTCAACTTACCAGAAATGATTAGTAGCCATCACAATCCTTTTCCAGTTCCTTATGGTCATTAGGCCCAAAAGCTGCTGTTATAATATGAGAGCAAATTGCTTTTAATCAGATAGATTGTAATCTCTCAGAGTTTACAATTAAAATGGTTTATAATTAATTAACAAGTTGTTTGGGTACCTAAACAGTTTTCTACACCTGTGGAAGAAAGGTTATGCCTCATAAAGGTGTTTTTTAAAGACACAGTAGACATTTCCACCATGAGGTTAAAATACCAGTGCAGGAAACAGCTTCCTCAAGAATGGGCTGAACACTCAAGATCAGATTCCCACAGGAATTAAGAGTTGCTACAGCTCTCAACACTTTTATTTCCCAAAGTTTTTATCACATCCCTTTGGCCTTGTTTTTGTTAATGCAAACACATGGCCCATAGTACATATGTGGATAGTACACATAATTTTATTAAAATAACACAATAGCATTGTGCCTGTGAGTCATCCATGGGGAGTGGAGAAAAGAGAAAACGTCGCACCCAACAAGGGAAAGCAATCACATACCATGTAAAGGTGTCTAAAATGAAATTAAGATAATATTTGCTCATATAATTCTGTTGGTTTTGACAGAACAGGAAAATTAATATGTATAATTTACATATTATGCAATGCTTTAGAAATGTAAGTTGATCCAGCCTGGTTGAGTGAAGGGCTTTGTGGAAATTTCCCTTTGATTCCATGAATTGGACAATAAATTGCATAGGGAATAAATTACAGACAGCTTGGATGGACTGTAATAATTAATAGTCCATAGTGATCACCAGTTTTGAAAACATGCATGTGTTGCAGTGGTATGGCTTGAGAAGATAATGCTGTATCTGTTTCTTTTAGTCTGGGTTGTTACTCCATTCTTCTGTTTTAGTTCCTTGCTCTCATGGTGATGAAAAAATATGTAATATGATTTTTTTTTCCCTTAAGCTGTCTTTTCTGTCAGAGGTAGATAAATTACTAAGGCTTCAGTTAAAAGCAAAACACCAACATGCACATGTACATTCAAGGCCATAGCTGCTTATTGCTTTCTGGTTTACATTTTTGTGGTAATATATGCATCTATCACTTTGTGTTGGCCAACAGACTCCTTTTGTTTTCTTTTAATTTCCTAATATGCAAGAAAAAATGTTACAGTTCAGAACATACTTCTTGCATGGTATTAACGCTGAAGGCAAAAAACCCTAGGACTTAAAAAAAATTAGTATTTTTGGATTGGTAGATGGACAATACTCTCAGTGGAATAAATGTTCTGCTGTGTGGAAGATTCTTAAACAAAAAAAGCAAGTGGACATTTGTAATGTCAGCAAAAAATGATGTGAAGACTGTTTATGAGACATGTTCAACTCATTCTACATTCTTGCATCAGCTTGTGGCTCTGAAATACTTTCCCCAGAAATATTTAACACTTCTGTAGTAGCTTTAAAGAACAGGACTCTGAAATGAAATGTAATTTAGATGAGATACATGTTTGTCACTGCTATCTTTAAAACTTGTCTCCTCAACCCAGTGTATAGCACAAATGGTAAAGTACATATGTGCTGAGTTACATGCATGTATGCTAACCAGCTGCTTAGGAAGCACGCTGTCCTTGAAACTGCCATCTGTTTTGAGAGTTGTTGCTGCATTTCAATTCTGCCTTTTTTTTTTTTTTTTACCTGCTCCCCCCCCCCATGGATATTCTGTATCCAAAAGGGGAATTGTTGAACCATTCCTTTGACAAGCAAGAATAATACATCTGGGAAGTGGGAACAACTTCAAATTTTGTAATTGATTTCCTGCTAGTGGATGAATTATAATTTTTGTCTGTGTAGAAAATGATTAACTGAAAATTGCACTTAGCTTGTAAATTTCTCTACTATGAGCAGTTCTGTGGAGGAGTTATTTATAGTGGAAAGTTAAGCACATGTGTAAATGTTTGCAAAAGATGAGCCGAAGATCATTTGTCTCTGAATGCACTTGTTTCTTTCAAATTAACTTGTGTAATGAAGAGTCAAACTTTAAGTTATGCATATATGTTGTTTTGATGTTGTTCTATAGGGTAGTAGTATAATTTTTTTTAGTATTCTTTTTTGGTACTAGTTTTCTTCTCTTGCTTATACAACAGGCACCAATTGAACATGAGGAAATAAAAAATGAATCTCGAGTCTTGCCAAGTTTTCACCAAGAAAGCTTGCTAACATTCTGAATTACCTAGGAATGTTAAAATATAATAAGTTGATAGGACTTCTGTTTGCTAGCAGAGTTGTTAAGAAAGGCAGTTCATATTTTAAACTGATAAAACAGGAAAGGAAATTAAACAGTCCTTGAAAACATTTTGGTACTTCATAAATCACAAGTATACCTTTATTTTTCTCTCTTTCCTATTTGTGTCTCTTGATCTTTCCTTTTCATATGAGATTAATTTCCCAGTTGCTGGTTATAAAGAATTTTGCTTTTATTATGTAGCATGCTGATTAGGGAAATGGAATTATAAGACATCCGTCTATATTCATAAATACTACTGCCCGTCATTGTATGTCTTTCATTTAAACAGTTTTCAAAATTCAAATATTTGAACTTAGATATATTTGGGGAATTGATTAGAGGCATTACTGATTTATTTGTTTTAAAGGATCATAGATCTATTGTGATAAATTTCTCATATATGTTTCTTCTCATATTTTGTAATTTTTTCCTACCAGTGCAATCTGTAGAAGAAACAGACCAGACCTTTGGTAAGATATTTCTATAAATGTTATTGTTTAGTGTTAATCATTGTAGGTCTTTTTCCAGTTGCTATGTTTATTTTTGGAAATCTAATTAGCTATTGAGGAAATAGTTGGCTTAAGATAAAATTGATACAATGTTCTAGGTGAGTATACCTTGCTGAAAGAATAATGGCATATAATAAATATCGTACTTAATTATCTGAAGGGAGGACAAAAATGTTGCAAAAAATTTGTGCATTCATCTTTTACATTGAGTTTTGTTTTCCCTTTCTCTCAGAAATTCAGAAAGAATCTCAAGCAGCAGAAAATAAATCTTGGCTTAAAGATGAGCTGTTAAATATAATAAGCAGGTGAACTAGTTAAGCAAGTTTAGTAGTATTGTGAGATAGTATTAGTTTTCCCATGGTTAAGGTTTTGATGCTTTATAGCATGCAGAGGTCTGCAAACTGTTTCCTTACCACCTGCCCTTTAAAACAAGGTTTTCTACAAAACAGGTCTTCATACTGGTCTTGCAGCTTAACATTAGAGGAAAAAACAAATTAAGGTTCATTCGGTCATTTGTTGGGTTAGGCTTTTCTTTATGAGATTGGAAAGAAGATTATAAATGAAACAATGTATAAATAGAATCCTAATCTACATTTAACAAGTAGATGTCTTCCTGGAAAATAGTTTAATGCTCAGTATCCTTTTAGTTTTGTCATATTTCACATGACAAGAACTGTAATTAGAATATCAATTCTATAAAGCTTAATTTTTTTTCTTCAGTAGAGAACACATATTAAGTTTATAGAGACAGTACCACAGAGAGCAAATTTGTTGCCAAGATTGAATAATGTCTTGTCTCCTATGTTGTCAGTTCCTAGTGTTCCAGTATTTCAAAGCTATAACTAGATACTAAAATAAACCCCTAACCTGGTTCCTTCTGCAACTTTGATGTAAGTTACTTTGCCCTAAAATTGTTATATATGCTATTGTGAAACAGAATAACACTTTATAACATTCACAATGATATAATGAAAAGGACAACCAAGAGTGGGATATGTTTCCACTGGGCAGAGTTATGTGCAGAGGTACCAGATAACCTTGGCCTAAACTTAAATTAAAGGGATGAACATAAGGTTGGATAAGCTACATGGGAAGAGAGATACAAGTGCTGAAATGAAAGAGATAAAAGATCAACATGAAAAGAGGATGAGAGAGACACATGTGGAATGCTTTTTGGTGGATCAATTGTTTGCGAGTGTTGTTTCAAGGTCTAGTCATCATAAGGTCTAGTCAAAACAAGAAACCTTCTGAATGTCTCAGGGCCTTGCTTCAGCTGCTTCTTTAGCTCCTCCTGCTGACTGTAGTTCGGCCCAGACTGTGTCTCTTCAATCTGTGTGGAGAAAGGGATAGAGAGAGGTAGGTATGTGCATAGAATCTCAGAGCATTAGCAACAAATTTTCTTGATCAGTTTTTGGACAGCCAAGAACCAGAGGTGCACACAGCTTACTCTGAAGAGCTAAGGGACAGGGGAGCTCTGGGAGTGAGTCACAAGGCAGATGACAGAAATTCCCCATCAGTCCTGGCACTGCCTTCTGCACTGGGGCTACAGTGAACATGAAGAAGAGCCCTAAGTGGCCTGGTGATGCAGGCCTGAGCAGTTCCAGTGGGCAGGCATTCTTCTACAGTTAAGGATCAATATTTCCTAGCAACTTTTGTGGTAGCAAAATTATATCTGTTAAATGGGTTGGAGTGTTTCTGTTGAAAAAAATGAATGGAAATTATTTTTTTTTAATTATGCTAAATTAGAAAAAAACCCCTGCATTTTGAAACTGCCCTTACAATGTTTGTTGGTCTGAAATATTTCCAATACTTCAGTAAGTGAATTCTCCTTTGCCATCTGTACATGCTTATGTTTTCAATAATTAATGTCAATCATGGAATCATTCAGTTTTGAAAAAAACTCACAATTATTGAGATCAACCATTAACCTAACACTGCCAAGTCCTCCATTAAGCCATGTCTCTGAGCACCACATCTGCATGTCTTTTAAAAGGCTTCAGGGATGGAAGCCTTTCCTGTTTCAGTGCTTGACAACTCTTTCAGTGAAGACATTTTTCCTAATGTCCAGTCTGAACCTCCTCTGACGCAACTTCACACCATTCCTTTTGTCCTGCTGCTTGTTTCCTTGGAGAAGAGACTGATCGCCACCTCTCTGCAACCTCATTTTAGGTAGTTTTAGAGAGTGATAAGATCTCCTCTCAGGTCCCATATTCCCACCTAGACTAATCAAACCCAGCTCCTTCAGCCACTTCTCATAAGACTTGTGCTCCAGACCCTTTACCAGCTCCATTGCCCTTCTCTGGACACACTTCATCAGCTCAGTGTCTTTCTTGTAGTGAGGGCCCAAAACTGAACACAGGATTTGATGTGAGGTCTCATCAGTGCCAAATACAGGGGTACAATCACTTNTTGATGTGAGGTCTCATCAGTGCCGAATCACTGCCTTAATCCTGCTGTTCACACTATTTCTGACACAAGCCAGGATGCAATTTGCCTTCTTGGCCACCTGGGCACACTGCTGGCTCATGTTCAGCAGCTATCAAACAGGACTCCCAGGTCCTTTTCTGCCAAGCAGCTTTCCAGTCCCTCTTCCCCAAGCCTTATCACTGCCTGGGACTGTTGTGACCCAAGTGCAGGACCCAGCACTTAGGTTTATTGAACCTCATTCAACTTGCCTTGGCCTATTGTTCCAGATCCTTCTATAGAACCTTACTATCCTCATGCAGATCACTCCTGCCCAACTTGGTGTTATCTGTGAACTTGCTGAGGATGCACTTGTTCCCTTCATCCAGATCATCAATAATGATATTTAACAGGACTAGCCTCAATACTGAGCCCTGGGGAACAACACTGGTAATGAGCCACCAGCTGGGTTTATCTCCATTCACCACCACTCTCTGGGCTCAGCCATCCAGCCAGGTTTTTACCCAGTGAACAATGCATCTGTGCAAGGCATGGGCAGCCAGTTTCTCCAGAAGGGTGCTGTGGGAAATGGCATGAAAAACTTGACAAAAGTCCAGGTACACACATAGCATCCAGAGCCTTTACCTCATCCACCAAACAGGACATCTTGTCACAGAAGGAGATTAGGTTAGTCGAACAGGACCTGCCTTTCATAAACCTGTGCTGACTGGGCCTGACCCACTGGTTGTCCCATACATGCCATGCGATGGTACTTAAGATAATTTGCTTCATGATCTTGCTGAGCATTGAGACCTCTCGTTCCCTGGATCCTTCATCAGTCCTTTCTCGTAGGTGAGAATCACATTTACTAACTTCAGTCAACTGGGACCTACCTGGTTAGCCAGGATTGCTGGTAAATGATTGCGAATGGCTTGGTGAGCACTTCCAACAGCTCCCTCAGTACTTTCAGACGGACCCCATCTGGCCCCATAGACTAGTGAGTGTCTAAGTGGTGTAATAGGTCGCTGATCTTCTCCTGTTGAATTATAGGGCTCCCTGTCCCTGTCTTCCAGCTCAGGGGGCTGGGTACCTGAGAAGAGCTGGTCTTGCTAAAAGATTGAGTCAAGGAAGGCCTTAGTAACAACATTTTTAGGTGGTTTTAAGAGTATACTCTGCAACATGTGTTGATCTGTTGGTTGCTAAACTAAATATGCTAAATGATGTATAAAAAATACATGGTACTATGTCACTGATGACAATATTTATAATATTAAAGAATGTAGTAAGATTTTTTTTTTACTTCTAAATTATATGCTATTGTTTGCCAACAGAACAGTTTCCCAGTTATTTAACAGTATTGAGGCACTGTGATGATGTTTTTTAGACAGTATTTTGGGCAGCATGGTACTTCTGTAATGCATTGGTGGTGGTATTTTGTGACTACGCTCATCAGTGTGTGTTCAGTGATCTCTTGAGAAAAAGCAATTTGCAAGATTGGCACTTGTAAAGATAACATACATTTGCTTGTATTTAACACAAGTACTACATAATTGAAATATATTATTCTATTTGAATATGGATGCTTTCACTTTTACGCATGGAAAAAATAATGAAAATAAATTTCTAGAAAAAAAAGAGAAATGGTTTTAAATATTCATACGTACTAGCTAAATGCTCTAGTGCATCCTTAGCAGAACTATTTTCATACAGAGTAATGGTAATATGCTATATATTAGGATTTCTATAGAACACTATTCATTGGCATGCTTTTTTGACATCTTATTTTTGAAATAATATTGCTTTGCTTAGTGGGCTGCAGAGCCCATGCAATTTCTAGATAAATTGATTTATTGTGTAGATGAACTTGCAAATTTGGATATACACAAAGCAGTCAGATGAAAACATGCAGACATTTGCTTTAGTTACTGTAATTTTATGCTACTGAATTATATAAATATTTTGATTAAAAAAGTTGTATGTTAGTTGATTGGTGTTTCTGCAAGGAAAATGAAATAGTATATGAGGTTATATAAATTTATAATGTCCATCTAATAGTAAGTGTGTTGAGTCATGTTCTGCTCTCTGCTTATGTAGCCTTCATTATTCATTTGCAAGAGTGTGTTGAAGTCCCCTTCCACCATCTGACAAAACAGGCGAGATCACAGGACTTTGACTTATGATTTTAAAATAGCAGCTCCTGTAATTTCAGTTTTGGAGGTTTCAATTATCCATATTGGTTTCTAAGACATCAACAAATGTTGCTGACTATCCTCTCTTTCTTTAGATATCACTCGCATGATTTTTTTTTGTTTGTTTCGGTTGGTTGTTTTTTTGTTTTTTTTTTTTTTGAGTATCTGGGCATTCCAAAAGCTGGAAATGGCAATGCATCTAGTCAGGCTACTCTCTTCCTTTAAATTTAACAAGAGATCGTGACAGAAACCATTACCCGACATTAAAAAACCAAAAATCATAATCTTATATTTGGTTCTTTTTATTGATAGATTTTCAGGTAGACAAGTTTTCAAGCTTTTCTGTATTATTTAGTTTTGTTAGCTTGTTTTCTCTGTGTAAAATTTTGATTAGCTTCCTGTTTTTCTGGTAAAGATCAAATATCTGATTTTGTCCCTTCATATTTTTTCATGTATGTGCTGATATAAACAGTGATGCTGGTTTCAAAAATAAGCTAACAACATATGGAACAATCTTAATTTTGAATAAGCCTTTTCAGAAGGCAGTAACTCATTTAGGTATCTTCTACAGTTCTCAGTTATCTTTTACTTGGTGGATTATGTACTTGTTTATGAAAAACATCCCTCATTTTTTCCTGAAATGATTTCTTCTAAAAATCTTCTCTTAGAATCTTCTAAAAATCTTCTTAAATACTGCTGAAGTTATCCATAAACATGAACATTGTGCCCAGTTGTGTTCTGGGATAAATAAAGCTTGCAAATGGACAAAGAAGGGTAAAATTCTTTATGTTTATGATTCATTTAACAAGATATGTGACTGAAAACTAAATTAGAAAGGCATTTGCACAGTCATCGTGTTCTTTGGGTTTCTATAAAGTAAGGTAGCCAGCCTTACCAGACTTGCAGAATTAATTACCCTTGTGTAGCAGGAAGACCTGGGCCCAAAAGTGGACCTTATTTTCATATTGAGATAGACTTTTTTCAAGACAAAGCACTTTAATTTTCTCCATGGTGTTGTTCTGCTTCTACCTGTCTTTGTTATGCTATGATCATACTTTTTTATTTTCTTGAACTTGATTTGTTGTGTTACATACACAGGTTTTAAGTGGAACTCAGAAGAATCCTTTCTATTGATGACACTGCTAATCTGTTTTAAAGATGTTTAACAGTTTGCAGGAAACAGAATTGTGGAATGGTTAAGGTTGGAACAGACCTCTGGAAGTCATCACAATATGGAAAAAGCAGTACAAGGTATAGATTCTGAAGCTCAGTTTTGTGAAAAAGATATTGGCAGCAATTGGCAGCATTTTGGCAGCAATGAAGACTTCCTTACCTCTTGCTCTTGCCACTGCATGATAGTGAGCTATACCAGACAAAAATTCTATGTGGGGGCGCAGAGAATCATAGACCTTAGATTAATTTCTGTCTTCCCTCCTGGGCTGGTTTTATAGTAAACTAGTGGACAAAATGAACCCAACTCGAGAGATTACAAGTCAGAGTTACAATTTACTAAAAAAAAAAAAATTACAATAAATGCAATGATACAGGGAAAACTGTTTTAACCCACAAAGACAGGTGTATAAGCCTGCATCCGGGGCCAAATACAACAGTGTTCATCCACCCCTATGCTGACTACCACGTGGTCACCCTTTAGGCAAAGTAAAAGGAAAAGAAACCTGTTGGTCTGGATGATAGTCGCAGTTCTGTTGAAGTGATGATCATAGTCTTGTCAAGAGTGACTGTTGAAGTCTTGTTGAAGTTCTGATTGTCCTCTGAATCTAAGTGGTACCAGAAATCCCAAACCCCCAAGATTATATGTGCTCATGTTCAGGTGGAATGTCCAGTACCTCCCCCAAGGCAGGGAATGTCACAATGGGCGATCTAACTCTGGGAGTCATGGGATATTTTTCGAGTCTTTGATGGTCTAGGTCGTTGCAGCTGCCTATTATGCCAGTCCAAAATGGCCCATTAGTAGAGATGTTCTCTGAGGCTGGGTGTGAAGGTGCTAATACCTCCCCGGAGGGGAGTTATCACAGCTGAATCATTGGTGTGAAGACAGTGAAACACTCCTTGTAGGCTTTAACATCCACCTTGTGGCCTGAGGTGTCAGATGTGCCCTGGGCAGTTGCTGCAACTGATCCATTGTTAACAGTCCTTCAGAAATGACATAGAGGGTATAGAATACACAATTTTGGTTATACCCACGTAGTAATAAATTGATCCTCGCATCTGTAACTAGGACACCTCCCCACCTCTTTTTTAGTATGATTTTTTCAACTTGGATCAGTTATTTGATTTATTTCACAGTGTGAAAAAAACAATTTTTGGAGCAACTGAGCACAACTAATAAATAGGAATGAGCAGCTGTGGGTGGAAACGGTAGGAATTCCTTACATCTGTACTCCCGCTGAAGTTCCTGTATTTAATAAACATAACCTTGAAGAAACTTTCCTAAAAATATCGTCTTTTAAACTATGTATATGTTTGAATTTGCTTAAAAACACAATACAAATTGTAGATGTGTTTGTGCTCTTCTAATTTTATTCTACATTCTGTTCTACATATTATTATTATGATTTTGATGCATGTTTGATTATATATTTGTAATAGACGAAATGCATTTGTCTTATACACTATTCAGAGAAAAAATGTAAGTAGGGCACATTGGAAATTTTGTTTTATTACACTTTTCTGCTTATTCCTTATACTGAGTGGCTGTAGGCATTACTGTGATATGTGTAGTGACAGCAGGTCTAAACTGCTGCAGTTTAATTGAATTGTGTTCTTCTGATAGTCAGAGCTTGTTTATGTGCTGTTGCTCCTTGTACTTCTCCAGAGAGGGTGTGAAAATACCTGTGTAACTTAACAGTTTGTAATACTGTATTTATATGTTGTCCATAAACATTTTTGGCTCCATCTTGGGATGTGCTACAGGTAGAAAGAAAAGCACCATAAAAAATTAAACTAGATGTAGTTCAGAAAGAGCTACAAGAAGAACACGACTTGCAACGATCTTTGGCTCCTCAGGCCTCAAATGTTAAGCAGTTTTTGAATCTTTTTTAATTATTATAAGAAAAGTACTGAAAATATTTTGTTATTAGTGCATAGCATGATAGCTGAGTTTGGAGAAGAAATAATGCCATCCCCACACATCTGGTTCTGAACACATACAATTCCAAATCTAAATTATCAGGTTTATTTGGTACCTCTAGCTTTAATTTTCTGTTTATCTCCTTGAAATAGTTCTGATATGGTTTTTAAAATACAAAAGGCCTATTCAGTCCTGTTATACGCAGATGAAACTTCTCTTGACTGCATCAGGAACTGAAGTTGCTTATGTGGAGTTGAATTTGTCCATACAATTCCAAGCATAATCTAATCAAAATAATTAAAAACAAACAATGGAAAATACCACAAATTTAATATAAGCAATGCCAGCTGTAAGTCATCATCTTTAAATAAAGAAGATACATTAAAAATTCATTAACTTGAATTTGTATTACAGTCAGAGCTTGTCTGAAATTCAGGAGATTTTACATGTAGGGCCATAATTTAAGGACAACTGCTTATTACTTTGCTCTTGTCATAGGTTGTATCTGTCATTCTGTAGTAGGAGTGCAGATTACAAAAGTAGTACAGACCATGTCCTAATTTAATTGATCCTGTCCATCCCACATCAAGTCAGACTCTTCAGTTATATGGTCTTCACTGCTAATAAGATCTTTACAGATAGCTTTGTTTAGATGTACTATGAGTTAGTTCTTCACTTCCCTATAAGAAAAGAGGAAAAGAAAAGAGAAGCTTTATTGATTAGATTTTGTTGTTCTTAGGGTCCTGAAAGGTCTATTGGATACAGAAGAGAGCTTTTTTATGGCAGGCCTTAAGTTTGCAAATGGATAATACTTTCAATTAAGTAGCTGAGAATAGTCATGGGAAAAGAATGCTTAAGTTTATGAAACAGTCAAATTGGCATTTAAGTGACCCTTTACATGCCATTGCTTATCTGCATTGCTTAAAGATCATTTGGTTAGCAAGATTATATATTAAAACAAATAGTGTCAACAGACAATGAGTGTTTTACCTTCAATAAATACTTACTGTCAGATTATCAATGGTGCAGAAACTGCACAATTTTCTAAAAAACCAGTATTTAGTGCATTAAGTGAAGGTAATGTAGGCCACACACATAGTATTGTTTTTTTATGTCCCCTTTTTCAAAGAATGATAAATAGTCTATTTTAGGAGAGTGTGTGCTGTAAAAACATTCACCTTTACCTGCAGCATGCCCTAAATATTTCAGTTTACATTGATAAAGCATTCAGTTAGCTCATTCAATGAAATGATAACTTCTAGACAAGAGCAGTACTGGTAATGCAACTAAAATAACATTCAAAATGGTTTTATTTATTTAAAATAAATTATAAAACTCAGAGAAAAAGTTCCTGGAAATTTTAAAATTGTCTTGCCTGCCATCATTTACAGAAATCATTCCGAATGTTTTAAGTTCAAAGATAAACTGTTTGCCATGTATTTTTGTTTTATTTTGGTTGTGTGGTAATTCCATTGTAGAGAAAGTGAATTTTATTACAGCATCCTAAACTTCTGTAAACATTTATGAAGATTATATACTTGCTATTGAGTTAAAAAAGCAGTGTGAAATATTTCTTTCTAATTTTAAATTAATATAATTTTCTTATTAAAACACTGATCTCTGATTTCACACTCCAGAACAGTTATTTGTTTCTATTCATGTTGTAAAACTATTCAATTAGTTAAAAAAAATCCTTTGCATCAAATGGGGTTGCTGTAAGCACACCTCAAATCCTAATCAATATATTCCGTGATTGAGCCGCTTTTCAAATTGGATATTTCATTTTTATGTTTAACTTTCACATTTTATTCATAACCTCAATTTTATTCTCATTCAGGCAAAAAAGCCATTGATTTCAGTAGAGACTTTAGACTGTAAGATCTGTGAAACTGTCTCATTGAAGCATAAAGTAACTGGGCTCTTTTCTATACATTAAAAGTGTATAACTTGAAAAAATTATTTTGAATAGTTTTAATAAAAATGAAGAGATTTATTGACACTCTTACCTGTGGCATTGTCATGTGCCTATAAGACTCTGGACTCAAACTATATTAATGTAGTAGAGATATTCTGATGTATGTTTCAGATAATGTTTTGATTGTGAGTCAAAGTTCCATTGCAGTGATTTTCATGGGGTGATTTTTCTTTACAAGTGCCAGTTCTACTTTTTTTTGCAGTCTTTTTTTTCCCCCAAAAAATGTAAGCAAATATAAAATATTTTTGTAAAGTGAATATGTATTGCATGATAAATCAATCTTGTGTTTTTCTTTACTCAATTTTGTAATTCTTGATCATTTCCCTTTTATAATATCTGTTTATAACATAAGGCATAGGTCCTTATAACAAAAAATGAAGTTGTTGAAAGTGTCATTGTCCCAGGAGAACCTGGGGCAAAATAGTTATACCTGAAAACTGTTCAGTGCAATTTCAAAGTGGAATTTCTACCATTTTCATTTCATTCTCCTAGAATATGAAGGTATTTATGAACTTTAATTAAACTTGCCTATATTTGCAGAGTAATTTCCGACTTTTTTTTACATCTCAGACATTTTCCATATACTGCCCTTCACATTGTAACCGTCTGCATGTTAGACATTTATTAACTTTGTAGAGTTCATACAGTAGCCAGGAACTGTGTTTAGAATTTGATCCATGGCCTGTGGAAGTCAATAGACTTTCATCACCTTCAGTACAACTTAGATTGGAGAGTTAAATGGTAGAATTTTGTAGTTATTAACTTTTCAAAGATTGCCAAAGACCCCATGTTTCCTCTAAAATCAACAGCTGAATTGAAAAGCTAGGAAGACGTTCAAAGGATCTCATATCATAAAACTGATTCAAAGTTTTAAGGGTGTTTACAAGATACCCTCTGCTGAGAGAGAATTTGAATATGAATGTATGTGTAACATTTTTACACAACATTTATTCATATATCCAATTCAAGATGTAAAATCTTCATTGCTTGGTTTAAGTTTTCAGTGCAACAAAGAAAAGACCTACTTAAGTTGCGAGAGGAAAATTGTGACTCCTGCATTTTTTTTTAATTTTAAAATTATTACCAACAATTTAGCTTTACCTGTTTTTCTTTTCTACATAATGTGATCTCTATTTTTAGTAGAAAAACGTTTGCAGTTTATATCCTATAGTCTGATGAATGTCATGATGTAGTATTTGATAAATTATGTACTTTGGAATCTAGAGAATAGATACGAAGATTCTTGATTTCTTCGTTTTCATTTTTAGAGGCCTTTTATATTAGGTGCAGAGAGGCAATAAGGAGGAAGAACCAATATATTAATTTGAAAGAGCAAGCTGAAAAGTTATGAACTTACTTATTTTCAGACTTACTATGATTTAATTCCTTTTGTAATGTACAGTATTACATGTTGAGAAATAACTTTTATGATGTTTCAGGACTTTGTAATTTTAAAGAAGTGGCAAAGAAAAGATTTGAAAAAATTCTCTAATTTGGTGGATGCATTTTGAAATAATTAGAACAAGGCTACTAAAAGACTTGTATCTTGCATAGAATGTAGAAAGTATTGTTTTTAAAAATAAATTGAATTTTGTAGACGTGTTTTAAGTTCTATGCCACAATTTAGGTTATAAATATATTCTACTACATGAGAGGTCCCATTGAAATAACAAGAAATACTAAGCAAATACAGTAAGTTTTCTGTGGATGTAAAATTCTGCTATAGTAAAATGTTTAAAGTACACACCCACCAGCCCTTTTTCACAGACAGAGTCTTACCTCAATCTTGACTCTATAGACACTTAGGAACAAGCATAACTTTAAGCAATTGAGTGTATTCATTAGTATTCATTTCATATATAATAGGTAGTTATGTGATAACTGAAGGATGTTTAATAAATGAGGAGCTGAAATAGAACAAAATGCATTATAGTTATTTTTTTCTGAGGCTGACGCAGCAGGTAAGTAGAGATCTGTCAAAAAATTTGTTCTATAAGAAGTAGTGAGAAAATATAAATTAATAGTGGAATAAGCCTACTCAGTTTTATCATGTTGCTATATTACCAATTGTTACATTTGATTGTAGTGAATTCCTAAATGTTTCAGGGGGTTTATTTTTCATTTGTTTTGCATTAAATATTGTGGATGAATATGAAGAATATTCTTTTTTCACTGCTTATTACTTTGCTTTTTGTGTCTTTCTAGTTTCTATAATGATATAAAAAAATCCAGAATTGGAGCCTTAATACTGTCAAGTTATTTCTAATGGTTTTTCAGACTAGCAGTTTGCTACTTCTGGTTTCTAAATATCACCAGCTCCAGAAATACCAAATTATTGCTTCTAAAGTCCATAGTGACTAAAGAATGGTAGAGTGGTAAATAAGGATAAGGCTTGGTTAGTTTTACAAGGCAATTTGTGTAGCTTGTTAACTTGGGTTCACTTGAAAAAAATGCATTTTAGTGCAGCCAAATGCAAGGACATAAGGATAAGAATAGGGAATTAGGGTCATACTTTGTAGGAGGAGAGATTGTATCCTGAAAAGCAGCAGTAACTCTGAAAGGAACTTTACAGTCTTGAAAGATAAGCAACAGAAGATGTCTCTGTAATACTCTCTGAACTATAAATTAAACATGTTTACCTTAAAATAAAGGAAGTGAGACATTAGCAATAATATAGAAAAGAAGTTTTGGGATTAGAAATATTATACAGAGCTTTTCTGTTCCAGGTAAGTGCTCTAAAACTGAGATAGTCATGTCAGCACTTGTCTTTCTTGTCTGCATGACTTCTGCATTCTTTTCTGCTCAGCAACACAACTTCCTGTAACCAGAATGCTCCAGTAATCTAATGGTAAGTGAGGTTTGAATCCTCAGATAAGCAACGAATTCTCGTTTCCTGGCTCTGTGCTTCAACAATGTATTATCATAAAGAAGTGGAAATGGCATCTCTGCTTTTTACTCTTAAAAGAAAAAAAAAAAAGCGCCTTACCTCTGCTTGAAAGAAGGATGCATCCACCCTTAGAAGAGGGCTCCATGTTCTGGATTTGAAATGGAGGGAAATATCTGAATGCAACCCCTGAAAAATCTAAGTACCAGAGAGGGTCAGCAGATTTTGGTGGCTAATTATGTGATTGTTCTTCCATATCAATGTTTTTAGGAATGTTGTGCACTTAATTCACTAAAAGAATGCTTCAAATAAAGTTACAAGGGAGCAAATAGAAGTGTAAGTTCCTATATGTGTTCTCTCTTTTACTTGACTACTGGTTCTGTATTAAGACTTATCATCATGTAGGTTCTACATGAGAGAGAGAGAGAGAGAGAGAGAATATTACTGGTGAAATTTTATTTTCTGTGTTATTTAGAAGGTCAGGCTGGCTAATAATGATGCTTCTCCCTGCCTTTGAAATATGAATCTGTAAATTGCTTAATGAAAGTTTTTGGCAATTGAATTCTTTTGATGTAGTCAAGATTATCCTAAGCATCAAGGATGGCATTATTTCAGGGTACAGGATTAAGCCCTGATATTTCCCTTTGGTTTTTGTGAGCTTCTGCTTTGGTCAGCAATTTGAATATAATTCATGGTGTTTGTTGGAGTGTTTGCTTTTCCTTCGCAGCACTTCTCTCTGTTGGACAGATATATGCAGAGAATATAAAGACTCAATGAGAACAAGGATAATAATCAGCATTTAAGCAGGGGTCTCAGTATACCAGAAACCCAGTCATTAACTATTTTGCAGGACATGGTGGGAGAGAATTTTAGGAAATTCTGAAACAATAAATCAATGGCTCTCAGGAGTGTGAGAGGCTGTGTAAGGATGGCAAAAAGGTGTTCAGGAAGGAACACCTGCTGAACTTAGGAAATCAGTGATGGAGTTAGAGGTCACAAAAGTAGGACTTCTCATTTTGCTGTTTTTTGTTACTTCAAAGGATGGAATAGTGTTCCAAAGAAGTAACTATGGTCTGTACAGTAGCAGTTTGAATGACTGTCAACAGAACAGGGTGATGCTTGTCTAGGCTAAAGAAACTGATGGTGCAGCAAGCAAGATATGAAATTAGATTCCAGACACTAGTTTTGTAGAGAGATTAGAAAAAGCATTTAATTTTAGAATGCTGTGAATATCACCTATGTTCTGAGTCTGTGCTACCCATAGTCAATAAAGAAAGAAAGTAGTGGAGAGGTCATGAAGGTTGGAAAGGCCAAGGCTCAGTAGAACCTTATCCTTCAGCCTTGCTGAGCTAGAGCTGGCAGCCTGGCACCCCTAAGAGGAAGATCATCTGATATTTTGGTTGGTGCAGAACAGAGTGATGAATCATGCTCCTATTCATTACCATGGAGAAGGAATCTGTATGTGTCTTTGGCTATAAAGTTACTAGACATTGAGTAGAGGAAAATGAGAAGAGAGTAAAAGACAGAACCCATTGAAATACCCAGGAAGTTGAAGGAGTTAGATGGGAGTGGATCTAAAGGAGGTGAATTGCAGAAGATATGGGAGGACAGGATTTGAAGATGAGAATCTGATTTTCAAGAAGTAGCCAAAAGGTTGAGGAAATTGAGTGTCTGAGCTTTATGAATGATTAGAAATTTTTGGGAGTAAAGATTTTAGATTGAGAGCTACAGTCCTTACAGAGGAAGAGAATTGAAGTCTAAAAAGAAACCTGTATTAAAATTCTTCGCTGAATTCATTTAATCCCCGCAATCCAGAGAACTAAATTCTTTGGAGGACTGCCATCTAGTGGCATCGTCTAACAATCACCTGGTTCTCATTTTTAAAACTGGTTGTCTTGTGTGAGCCTTGAAGGTCAAAGGTATCACTTACTTAACACTAATTTAGGTCCGGTTAAGCTGTTCACCTTTCATAACATTTAGCTAATTTCACAAATGCAAATTATCTGTCTGGGGGTATGCATGGTTTCTGTGTAGTGGATAGTAAAATTCAAAAGGTTTTAACCATTTAAATAGTAATAGATTTATTTTTTTTCTCTATTTCTGAGTTCTTCTGTGAAAGAATCTTGTTTGACTATAACAAAGTCCAAAGACGCCTACAGTGGTAGGATTTTGTTGTAAATCAGATCAAGAAAGCAATAATTTTCTTGCTTTAAAGTCTTGCCTTTACTATGAAAAATATCCACAGGCTTAAAAATACATATAACTTTTCATTCACATCTGCAAAAAAAAAAAAATGTCTTGCAAAGCAGGATGTATCATTTTATCAAGATGCAAACTTCCCAAGGTCAGGCACAACTTTCTTCTGAGATTGCCTGTATTAAATTTATTTAATCAGATAGCAAAGGTTCCTTGTTTTGCACTCCTGTTTAATCTTGGCATGCTCTGAAACCATCAATATGAGAGTTAAAAAAGCTAATTTTTTTAGCCATGAAAACAAGTATTAAGCTAAATATATTTTTTGAAGGTTATATGTGGATTGTCAAACCTGTTCTTCTCAGATATCCTACAAAAATTTTAACGAGATTTGTAGCTTCATGTTATGTTTGTTAAGGTTCCTTGATACAGGAATGCCTGTATCTCCCTGACAGGTTCTGATTTTACACTTTTTTACCAGCAGATGGAAACAGTATTATTAGATCAGAATTATTATTACTTGGAGCTTTACTCCATGTTGCTTCCCTCTTCCAGAAATGAAAAGTCTAATGTTTTGCCTTAACTCACATTTAATATAAACTCGTTGAATTGAAAATGATTTGTGGCAGAAGTGTCATAAAGAAGGACACCTCTTTTTACATTGTTGCCTTAAAACATTTTTAACCACCAAATGAGAAGAAATATTTTGATTGTTTTATACCTTTTTACATGCTGTATAGCTTCATTTGACATTCCTTTTATGCAGACACACACCTTGAAGAGTCAGAACCACCTGTGGTGGACTGACCCTTGCTGGACTCCAGGTGCCCATCAAAGCTGCTTCATCAGTCCCCTCCTAAACTGGGCAGGGGAGAGAAAATATAATGAAAGGCTCCTGGGTTGAGGTAAAAACAGGGAGATCACTCACCAATTACTGTCACAGACAAAACAGACTTGACTTGGAAGAAAAAAAATTACATTATTACCAATCAAATCAGAGTAGGAAAGTAAGAAATAAAATCAAATCTTAAAAACACTTTTCCCCCACCCCTCTCTCCTTTTGAAGATTTTACTCCAGAATTTGCTACCTCTTCCACTCCAGTGGCAGAGGAGAACGTGGAGCAGGGATTGAGTTCATTACATGTTACCTCTGCTGCTCTTTCTTCCTCTGTGGGAAGACTCCTCACACTCTTTCCCAGCTCCAGCATGGGGTGCCTCCCATGGGAGATAATCCTCCATGAACTTCTCTAAGGGAGAAGTTCATCCTACAGGCTACAGTTCTTCATGTACTGCTCCAGCTTCCCCCATGGCTCACAAGTTCTGCCAGCAAACCTGCTCCAGTTTGGGCCCCTCTCCACAGGTCCACAGGTCTTGCTAAAAACCTACTACAGCACAAACTTCCCACAGGGTCACAGACTCCTCCACAGGCTGCAGCTGGGTCACTGATCCTCTGTGGACCTCCATGGGCTGCAGTGGAATCTCAGCTCTGGAGGACTTCCTCCCCCTTCTTCTTCACTGAACTCAGTGTCTGCAGTTTCTGCAGCTGTTCCTGTCACATATTCTCACTCCTTTCTTCTCTGTCTTCAGTTGCTCCTGCTCAGGTTTTTGCCCCCCCCCTCTTAAGGATATTATCCTAGAGGTGCTCACACCACCACTGACAGGCTCACTCTTGTCCGGTGCCAGGTCCATCTTGGAGCTGTTTGGCATTGGCTCTGTCAGACTTGGAGGAAGCTTCCGGCAGCTTCTCACAGAAGCCACCCTGTAGCTGCCCTGCTACCAAAACCTTGCCACAGAAACCCAATACAACACAAAATGCTTCAATACAAAATAAAAGTAGGAAGGCCAAATGCTTGTCAGAAGTTTGGATTTCAGTTCTTACTTTTCTTCTCTGTAAGAAATAGGTCAAAGCTTCCATTTGAAGAATGAAACCTTCTAAAAAGAGTTCAAGAACTACTCCCAGATCTGCAATCTTTTTCTCCATGTAAGAACTACAACTTATGAGTAAGTGCTGCATTTTAAGCATTCCTTTTTAATGATCAAATGTACTTCAAGAAGGCATTTTGTTTGTTAAATCAAATAGCTGGTTCTCAGTTATGCTGAGACACCCCCTGCCACTTACTCAGTATTCTGATAATTTAAATAGATCTTTAAATGGAAATACATTGCGATTAGCAGAAATGAGAATCAAGTCCACTTTAGCAGATTTCTCTGACAGTAGAATTGCAATGAACAGAAGTAACACTCTTTAATTCCATGAATGCACAAGAAACTTCATGATTGTTGGCAGAAAAGCTCCCCCAAACCTGACTAACACCAGTAGATGTCAGTGTTGCCATATTACAAATGTGTTGAGAAAAGTCAAATGTTCCATTTAATATGTGTTTTAATTTAAATACGTATATAGCTACCTGAATATATGACATTGAATATATGACATGACAACGTGTTTTAGTTGTTGCTAAGTAGTGCTTACTTTAAATCAAAGACCTTTCAGTTTCCCATACTCTGTCAGGGCTAATTAAAAACTATTCAATATTTTGTTTATTTTTTCATTTACTTTAATTTAGTAAGAAGTGTTTCCCTCTGTACATTTCAGGCAGTGGACATGAAATTGCATTTTAAGTTATTTGACAAAGATGTGTTATGCCTAGAATTATAGTACAGGTTAGTGAACTGGAATTCACAGAACATATGAGAAGCAATACAGTTGTTATTGCAAAAAAATACTTGCTTAATAATTAATGACAATTAAACACCAAAGGATAACTATTAAACTTTGGGTTTTGATTTCATCAGTTGATTCAGGGATGAGGGCACAAAGTATAAGAGTGCATAATTACGTTCAGATATTAACTATGTTTCCCTATAATACAATTGTACTTCTAAACATTATGCAGAGTCCTCCTGTCATTTCTTCTGGGTTCATGAATATCCCTAGGTTTTTTTATTTGTAAATGCCACCAGCAGTGGCATACATTTTTTATTTTAAAATTTAACTTCCCCACAAGGTCTGGGATTATTTAATTTAAATTTCTTGTGATAATTTTTAGGGAAGACTGATTTCAGCTCTTTATGATCTTCAAATAACTTTGAATTAATTTTTCAGATCCCTTTGCTTTGACACATATCCTGAGATATGTAGATCTTTTTTCCCATTAAATACAAAATTTTTTTTCAACAGTGTAGTCCCCATATCACTCTTTTTTCTTTTCTTTACAACTTTATATAAAATACAATCCAGTCCACCAAAACTAAGGAAATGTGGTATATAAATCTTATTTCAAATGAACATATAAATAAATTAAGTTTTCTTTTTTTTAACAGAAAAGTTTGATTAAAAAATCAATCTCGGCTTTAGAGATGAATGCTTTTGAAGATGAAACTACATTAAATATATCAACTAGTTTCAAAACCAGCATGAAAGAATTGAAGGTTAAGAAGCAATGGTTAGCTGAGCCAGAGGCTGAGCCAGAGATTGGGAAAAGCTTCTCTACCAAGCATCTGTTGAATCAAATCTGTAATCATCTTCAGTCAATGCAGACAGACATACCAGAAAAAATGCCTACTTTGCCTGGACAGATGATGGTGAGAATGACATTTTTTTTGTTAAATGACCTCAAAAGCCTGGGATGAAATACTCTGTTTTCCCAAGAAGAAAGAAAAAAAGAAATCAAAGAAAATAATGAACCCTAGAAAATTAGAAGCTGTGATTAAGAAATTAAGTCAATCTCAAGAGGTTCTTCTAAGGTTTTCTTTAATTAATATGTATTGCCTTTTTAAAGAATAGATTTTAATTTCTAGCTGTATTATCTAATTACAGTTTTTATATTTTTAATATTAAATATTGCTCTGAAATTAGGCAAAGAAATTTAGTTATCTAGGAATAATATATATTTTTCCATGCACAGAAAAAAAAATACTGCTCAGTTATCTTTAGGACATTTAGTATGCATTGCACTTTAAATGGAATGGCTTCTTGAAATGATAAAAAATGTTTTATCTAAATATAAATGCATTATTAAAATGTGTATTTTTGTGTACAGTTGTATGTGTTCACACTGTACTTTTTTTTTTTTCTATTCAGCTTCTAATTTTTTCTGCTTTTAGGCTCCTTTCAGTAGATTTATTCTTAAGGAAATCAAAGATACTCAAATGATACGATATACTGGTATAGTGAGCTGTGAGTAAGGTGGCCTTTTTCCAAGGTCTTGTTTTAGACAGGAGTATTGTATGTTCTTTGGTGTCGGAGGTTTTCATGTAAGCTTTGCTAAACCAAGAGGACTTAATTTGTACTATTTTGTACATAATTTTTGCATGGGCCTGCTACATTTTCTATTAATTTTCCTTTTTTTTCTCTAGTAGGATCCTTGTGTATAAAACATCATAAATACTAGGTACATAGTGTTATAAATATACATATGTATAAAATATTTTCTCTGTGTTCGCTTCATGTATGCCTTCTGTATTAGAAAGGTTAGTATTGTTTGTGACAAAGATTAGGTGTTTCTGTTACAGATTTCTATTTCTTTCCCTTTGACATCTCAAAGAAGGTTCTTATCTTGGAATTTTTCCAGATTAACCTTTTGGAAATTCCTTGTAAATTCAAGTGCTTTTATTCCACCTCTGGGTGGTGCCACTTCTATTTAGATTCTTATTGCCTCTTCCTAGTATCATTGGGATTTACCTTTGATGTATTCATCTGTCTAGAATTTATCATCACTTAGCTAGGTTGGTAATTGTCTGCTCTGAAGTATTGTACTGTCTTAGGTTTATCACTGTCCTTGTAAATGTAAGTTAGAAGCTTTTGGAGGAAATAAGCAGGCAACTGAAAGTCAGTGCTGAATGTTCTGCAGATATGAAAAACAATTC
Source organism: Pachyramphus minor (assembly GCA_013397135.1). Lineage (NCBI taxonomy): Eukaryota > Metazoa > Chordata > Aves > Passeriformes > Tyrannidae > Pachyramphus > Pachyramphus minor. Next base: position 70,508 of record VYXB01004806.1, on the reverse strand, counting down.
TGTTTACCTGAGGCTTCAATAATTGTTTTTGATAAATGGCTGATAAGGTAAAATTTTATTATTAACAAGAGAACTAACAATAGATTTTTGAATGTTTGTTGACTAACAAATTACAATTTGATATTGTCAATATGTCTGAGAGCCTTTAGTTACTTTTAATATAATTTTAATTAGGTCTGTGTCTCTTGGGATGCTTCCTAGTCATGATAAATTCATTATTAAGGCGTCTCCAGCAATCAGAAAATATCCAAGCCCCAACATCCTTTGTGTCTTTGTTTTTGAAAAATTTGCAAAAGTGAGGGATAGAATTAAAAAAAAAAATTCTGCTCACATGTGGACCAGTATAATATGGAACTGCTAGTTTGGCGAAACTTTCCCTCCTAGTGGGACTACTTCTGAGGAGAAGGATACTGAATTACTAAAAGGAATTAGGATGGTGGACTGTTCTTTCAAGTGCAACAGTCAGTATTGAAAATTTAGCTATCAGAAAAGGAAAAGCATCCTTCGGATTTTCACTTCTGCAGGCGTGGAAATACAAAGAAAGTTAGGCAAGTTAAGGTCAGCTATGGATAACTTGGAAAAAGTAAGTTTAATGCCAAATTTTACTTCTATCAAATGGTGTTTTATTTTTTTTAATTAAGTATCTGAATTCTTCAACAGGTGAAGAACTAGATGCAGGAGAGCTGATAACTAGCTGAATGCTGCTACCTTTTACCTTTGTATGACAGCATGATCCAAGGTTCTTCCCACAAGAATAAAGATTCTCTTAATAAACGGTCATTATTTACCCTAGTGTTCTCCAAGCACCATAAAAATTCTTTTGAGACCCTTACTCAGGATAGGACACTTCTAAATGGAGTTGGAGATGGCCTAAACAGGAAGGACAGGAAGATTTTTAATTTCTTGCTTTATGCAAAAGCATAGGAAGCAAGTAAATTGAAAACTCATGCATTTCCTGTTTATAATTAAACTATTATTTGATGCTATGATTTTATAAAATACTGCTAGTATTTTTCTATATGTTTTTATAGATATATTCATATTTTAATATGTATTTATATATTTTTTCCAGCACTTTTAAATCCCCTTTCTAGTGCTACAAACCTGCCATTTCTTCTGCCCAAGAACCTGCACAAGTAGAAAGAAACAAGCAAAACATAATAAAAACATTGCTGAAAAAACAGAAATGAAAATAATATTTTAAAAGTCCAAACTGTCTTTTTGATGAAGCCTATTTTCTGAGACAGAGTTAGTTCCTAGGCATGTAAGCTCAGATGCCTCAAGTCAAATTGAACTTGGGCAAAGGCCATTTGTGTTTACAGGTTAGTTGGCCAAAAATGATGCAGATGTGTAAGGAAAAGTTGGTGATTACACTAACTGAAGGTAAAGCTTAAGATGTGAAGATGCTAGTTCTTTCATAAATGAGGTATTATAAAAGTCATTCTTTGCCATCACTCTTCAGAAAAGCCACTTAAAGTGCAAGGGAAGTTGCAGAAAAGGTGTGTGTTACACTGGAGCAGATTGCACACAGAATCATGGAGTCTCTATCTTTGAACTCTGCCCATTCTCTGCAGCACTGCATTTTAATAGGGCAAATCTCAATAATAATTTGAAACAATGTGAACCAGCTGAGAAAGACTTTTCAACAGGTAATGTTTATTTACCAGTCATGGTTATGTTTGGTAGCATGCTAACAATTATGACAATAAATTACTTGGCTTTATTTCATGATTCAGAAAGTATGTGTGTATTTTTGCTAATATATTTTCTACATAATTTGATCAGATATTATGATGTTACTAAAAAGAGAATATTAAAGTAAACATGCTAATTAATTAAAAATAGGATGTTAAACTTGCTAATTAAGCATGTATTTTTTTCAATCTCAAAACTGAAAGAATATGTAAATTAGAAGATAAACCATTTCATATAATGTGTGTCATTAACAGGTGAACAAATCCCCATTCTAAATGACATTGTGATGAGAAATGATGCAAAAACAGTATACTTTACAAGTCTGAAAATTTTTGTGAGTTTTTGTGTGTATGTGTGGAGATATCTTGGTGCTTAGAAAAAAACATTCAGGTAGCTTATTTTATATATAAACATGAAATTAATGTTCATGTTCTTTGTAGAACAAGTTTTGAAACTGTATTTGCCTTTCATAAGCTCTTCTGTTAGGAATAGACATGATTCATAGATAAGAGAAGCTGAATCAAACTTTCATCTTGATTTTACCAAAAATAAACCCTTTTGTTCAGGTTCATGACAGCCAAGTTTTATTACTTCATCACTGCCCTCGTCATTGCAACTAACATGAGATTCAGCAGCTTTCTTTCAGGCAAATTTCTTCCAGTAACTACAGCTATGGGATTTTGTATTAATTTTACTGAACCAAAGTTTCATAACGTGACTTTGATTTTACATCATTTGATTGCATAGGTCAGTGGGTTTCCTGACAAGATAACTCTCTCTAGATTTTTTGTTTCCCAGAAATTAGCTTGCTTTTTCTATGGAATTTGTCAAAATAGTATTTCAGAGGAAAACATAGTTTTATTATAATGGGATTCACAAATGGCATCCAATAGAGAAAAAAAATTTAAAGTATAAATAACATAGAAAAATTGCCTACCTCTTGATGTAAAGTTTATATGTATGTATAGTATGTTTTCTCTTGTAAAAGTATCTATAGATAAGAATTTGAGCATTGACAAGTTTTGCTTCCTTTTGCAATAATATCATAATGTTACAAAAAATTCCTAGTGTTCTATTTCTTAGTTATACAGCATTGCCAATTCAGGCTAATGGTACCTTAATGTATAAATTTAGAGCTGATACTTGTGGTAAATTTGATCTTAGTAAAGAGGCTGAGAAGACTACAAACATGGAATTAACATTCAGGAACAAATGGATTCCATGTGGAAATATGATAGTTGTCATGCCTCTTGGATTCAATTTACAGGTCTCACAGACCTTTAATTAAAAAGCCCAACACACAGGCAATACAGGCAGGAAAAATTTATAGCTTATCTTAATTTTTATATATACTACATACACTTTGATCTCCTAAATAATAGAATTATCCGGTTTGTACAAACTTGCAAGAGTTATTTAAGAATAAAATACCACATTTAATTTTTATCAGTTATAGAATGTTCATTATTTTTAAGTGTCAAGAGATAATTGTTTGTGTTTTGTGTAAAAGGACGGACAAAGAAGACCTGTTTATAGGCAAAAGGTCTCAAGTGCATTGGTTATAGAAGGATAAAAGAGACTACTCTTTCCCTTTCCCCCAAATAAAAATGCTTACAATGATGCTAATTATAGGTCACCTGGACTGTGTGGAAAATAAAAATTCTAAAATGGCTACCAAATGCTCGTGACAACTAACTAGGTCTCACTTTCTTCCTGATCTTCCTTCTCTAGCTCTTAATAAGATTTCCTATACCCCGTCACTCCCATGGTAGGGGAAAGGAACTGTGCAAGGTCCTCCTGTTGCAGTGTGTGAGAAGTACTCAAGAACTGAAATTTGAGAAGGACATGATTCAGTTTCTGAGTAAGAAGTTCAGGTTACTTATTTCCACTGAAACATATTATGCTGTGCTGTCCTGAAGAGGCAGGTAAAAATTAATATGTAAGAGCTACTAGTTTTGTGTTTTCAGCTGCAAGAATGGGCTTAAGAACAAGCTCTCACTTAAATGTGGAGATTGAAATGTGAATTTGTGTGACCAAAATTTAAGAACTTTCAGACCCCACCCACAGGCCAAATTGAACCCCCAAATTTTGCATAGGCTGGTGAAGATAGCAAAAAAATGAAACAAAACAGATATCATTGCCTCAGAAAAGAGAAAAAGAAGGAATGTTAAAGTCTTTCTTATTCAGTATAGTTTGGTTTCAGATAGTGGCAAGATTTCTTAAGGCGCAAATGGTACTTCAATGCATAATGCCAGTGGTATAGGAATTGAATGTGTTATTTCAATTTAGACTTAGATGTAAAATACTAACAATTTTCATATAAAATTAGTATGACAGATTTACGTTGGTCCAATTAGTTTTATAACTCTTCTTTTTGGTACTCCTAGAGTGTTGGTTTTGATTTTTTTTTTTTTAAATTTATATGCTATTGAAATAAAAGTAAAAAAAGTTAGTATTCCTTTGTTTTAAAGAATTGGGGTTTATTTTTCTGTGCACTTAACACACTACTACATGCTATTTCTCTAAAAATATCCATTCTTGCGTATCTGTGCAGGGTATGGTAGCCAGTGTGACAGACAACAGCTGGAATCCTAGTTTTGTTCTAGTGTCTAAATTTTTGCATTTGTAATATTGTATTGGAGTGTAGAAATTCCTGTGCTTGTCACTTTATGATATTGGGATTGAAAAAAAATAACGTGAAAATAAGGTGGTGATAAGGTTTACTGGAGTAGACATGTCATACTTGTATGAAAGTTAAAACAAACTCAGATAATTCTGTATTTAGTTTTTGTTTATTCATTATTAGTGCCTCTGGTGTTTAAAAAGGAATGTTTAGAGATATAAAAAATAAATTTAAATATTTCTATATATTGTAGGATGTTGCATATTGATAGTTATTTCTAGTATTATACATTAGAGTGTTACTTACTTGTGCTGGTTTGGGCTGGGGTATAGTTAATTTTCTTCATAGTGGCTGGTAAGGGGCTGTGCTTGGAATTTGTGCTGAACTCAGGGTTTATAATACAGAGATGTTTTTGTTATTGCTGAGCAGGGCTTACGCAGAGCCAAGGCCTTTTCTGCTTTTCATACTGCCACTCTGGCAAGGAGGCTGGGGGTGCATGGGAGACTGGGAGGAGACACAGCCGGGACAGGTGACCCAAACTGAGCAAAGAGATATTCTATACCATATGACATCATGCTCAGTATATAAAGTGGGGGGAATAAAGAAGAAAGGGAGGATGATTGGAGCCATGGCATTTGACTTCCCAGGTAACCATTATGCTTGGTGGGGCCCTGCTCTCCTGGGCATGTCTGAACACCTGCCTGCCCATGGGAAGAAGTGAATCAATTCCTTGTTTTGCTTTCCTTGCATGCACCTCTTTTGTTCTTCATATTTAATTGTCGTTATCTCAACCCAAGAATTTTCTACTTTTACACTTCTGATTCTCTTCCTGATCCCACTGGTGGGGGAGTGATTGACTGGCTGCATGGGGCGTGACTACTAGCTGGGTTAAACCACAACATTACTATAAATCTGTTTGGAATGACAGGTTTTCTTGAAATTAAATTAAAATATCTGACCATGTGGTGCTCTGTTCTGTTCTCCAGTAATTTGAAATAAGAATTGCTAGTAACACTTTTAGAAGTATTAATTTTACCATACTGGAATAAAAAAAAAAAATCTGGTAGATTGCAACAAAGAATAGGGAGAAATTCTTTGTGACTATGACAGAATTCAAGAATCAGAATAGCTATGTCAGGTCTGATTAAACCATTGTAGCCATGTGCTTCTGTGAAGAGTTTTACTATTCGTGGGTTTTGCTTTTGTGTCCGTAATGTTAACTGTTACATTACTAAAGCTAACTTTGTGAAGACCAAAGTAATTGGATATTTATTTACTGGGGTTTTTTCCCTTATTTTTCTTCTTTATCATTTATTTTGCTGATTTATTTTTGTGGTATTGTCATACCCAAGTGGATCAAGTGTAACGTACAAAGTATAAGTATATGTGTGTTTGTATTTTCATGCATGGTTATTGTGGTTGTTGATGAAATTTGGGAATGATTTATCTAGTTTTTCTGTGCACACAAAGTTGAAATTTGCTTGCAAATGGTGTTGGTGGTATTTTTGTTCCCTTTCTCCAGCATCACATGCCTCTCTCAGTGCTCTTTTTTATTATTGAAGAATTGTTTATTGATGAAGTTGCTAAATTATGCATGATTCTATGGCCTTTTCCTTTCTTTGACCTCCTTATGAATTACCTGCTGATGGGTTGTGAGGTAGTGGTACCCTCATCATGTATAGTGCATCATCAAACTTAAATCAGAATGAAGAGAGGTCTAACCTTTCTCTTGGATCCTTTTCTTGTAATATTCACTGTGGATTTTCTTCATTTTAACCTCTCTTGAACTTCAAACAGAAATAGATACTTAAAAGATTTTTATCTTCACATTTAAACACTGAAACCAGATGTAACCAGTTATGACTCACTATTGATAAAGTGACTTAAATAATAAGGACTATCTTATTCTCTCTTCTGCTTGTAATTTTTAAATTATGAATAGTGTAGATCTATCTTTTTTTAAAATCCTTTAAACCTGAATATTTATTATTTCTATGGTTGGCTCTGTGGAGTTAAATTTTTAGAGCTTTTCATCTACCACACAGGGCTTAGGAAATGCCCGGTGTCCTATTGTCTTTCCAATGTCAGCATTTAGCATTGTACTCATTCACAATTCAGGGACCATGTCAGATTTTTTTAAAGAAAATTGGAAGTGGATGAAGGATTTATTTGCACAGTAGAGCACAGAAATTTCAAATTGCATGATCAGAACTGCATTCTTTAAAAAATGGATTATCACTTCCTTTTCTTTTTTCTTCAAATCTTTCTTCTAAATTTCCTTTCTGACCTAAAGAAATTTTATTTTTTCTAAAGGTTCATAAAAGCAGTTGGAAATATTTTGTCATTAGTGACTCTAAGAATCACTGTTCCACTAGTAAGTTGCAACTGTATTTTGCAGGTTGAATAGTAGCACACGAATTTCCCTGTTGGTGGGGACTACAGTAGGTTTGTGGCATTCTGAATTTTGCCCAGCTCATGATAATACAGGTGTTAAACTCTGAGGTTACTTCCATTGCTAATAATAAATTTAGTAAAAATTCATACTGGGGATCAAAGTGATTTTATGTCTCAAATGCAGTTTAACGGTACTTCTTGTCCCTTGCTATGTCATGGTATTAATTCTTTTTGGATTTAAGATATGATAATCTGAAGTTCATCTTTTTCTGCATTTATTTCCTTTCATTTTCTTTTTCTAGAAAAACCTTTGATAGACTGCAGTTAAAAAAACAGTTACTAAGGAACATCAGTGACCTGCAGGTTTTTCCTTCCTCTTTAAAATATGACTTGCATTACTGGGAAACAGGTGCACTGGTTGATAAATACAGAATGCAGTAGATGAATTTTTATTAAAAAAAAGGACTAAAGCAAATATTTCTATTTGAAGCCCTATAAGGGAATAGGAAGTTATGAATGATCTTTCACAGAACAGTAAGTTACATACATGCACATATCAACTGAGTGTTAAAGCATTCTCATTCTATGTTTTAAATTTAGACTTTTTGGATGTGATATGCCACCAAAATGATGGTGAAGCAGATCTTTTGTTAACTCCATTGAAAAGCAAAGGAAAGTGGTACCTTCTGAAATTAACTGGGAAACTATTTTCCATTTGGGAAAATTGTTTTGGGTTTTGCAGTTATTTTGCAGCAGACCTTTGCCTTAAGGTGTTGAGCAGACCTTAGCTGTTACAAAATTTTTAAATTTATTTACCTCTAAAATCAGAAAACATTTGCATAACATTAGTATATCTCTAGTTTAATGATTGAGCCACAAAGAGAATATGACAATCTGTGGCAGTGAGATGCGAGAGAAAAGTAAGGTACTCAGAGTCAGCGGTATTTTAAAAGTTATAAAAGACAAATGTAATTGATTTTCTTATGTCTTCAAGATATCCTCCTTTGTAAAATAAGTAGATAAAAACTTTAAAATAGTCTTGTAAAATATTTCTAGAAAAAAATTTATATTCACTTTGGAGTTAGCATGAGCAACACATCCAGCTGTAGCTTACAAAAAAGGACAAAAATAAAGAGATTTGACATGGAAGTGACAATTCGAAAACTCCAATGCAGTAAATAAAACAAATCAAAACTAAACAAAACACTTTTCACACTGTGTTATCAGCTGAACTCTAATGCCAGCCACTTTTCTGAGTTTCAGATAGATTGGGTGTATGGGTGCGGTTGTTTTTAATTGAGAATCGGGGTTTTGGGACAGGGTTCCTGACAGAAAGTACAAGTCTTTCCTAACTGGCTACATTTAGCAGAAATGCAGTCAATTCAAAAATTAAATTTCTACCTCATGCTGAAGACTGTATGAAGGCTGCTGAAGACATCAGATTTAGAAGACTGCCATAACAAAGGAAGTGAAAATCGTGTGAAAGTGAACCAAACTATGCATCATTATAATAGAATCATAAAATCACAAAATATGCCGATGTGGAAGGGACCCAGAAGGATCATGGAGTCCAACTCCTGACCCTGATCAAGACCATCCCCAAGAGTCAGACCATGTGCCTGAGAGTGTCATCCAAATTCTTCTTGAACTCTGTCAGACTTAGTGCTGTGACCACTTCCCTGGGGAGCCTGTTCCAGTGCCCAACCACCCTCTGGATGAACAATCTCCTTTTAAAAGCTAATCTAAACCTCCCCTGGCTCAGCTTTGTGCCATTCCCTCACGTCCTGTCACTGGTCACCACAGAAAAGAGATCAGTGCCTGCCCTGCTCCTTGCACTCATGAGGAAGTTGTAGACTGCAGTGAGATCTCGCCTCAGTCTCCTCTTCTGTGGCTGAACAGATCAAGTGACCTCAGCCACTCCACATACGGTTTCCCCTAAAGGGCCTTCACCATCTTCGCTACCCTCCTTTAGACACTCTCCAATAGCTTAATATCTTATATTGTGGTGCCCAAAAGTGTACACAACATTCAACGTGAGAACTTGCAGAAAAGATACTACTCTTTAGAAGAAAACACATGAGTTTTAAAAGATAATTTGTGACATCTCTTTGTAAAAATGCAATGAATACAGGTGGTCTATCATTGCATCTGAACTTGTAGTGTTTTCAGTTTACTTTTCTTGGGTCTGAAAGAACACAGTAAATTGTAATTCACCGCTGGCTTTGTTCATTTTAGTGGGGAAAGAATGGAAGCTATATTGCATAGAAGAAGATAATGTTATGACTGCTGCTATGGGATTCTCACTAGATAGTAGTTTCAGAGTAGAGAGATGAGGTATTTGTCTTCCTTTTCTAGGTGTGCAATTGAAAGTGAATTTTCTTTTTGAGTGGTTAAGAAAATGAGTCAAAATTACACTCAGTATTATTAATACTTTTTTCCTTAAGAAATATATCTCAGAAATGTATTTTCTTTTGAAGTCTGTGCCAACTTATAACAGATTTGTAATTTTCAACAAATTAAACAGAGGCAATACACCCTAGTGGAAGGCCATAAGAAAACTCTGGGTAATGTGCTTCTAATTTCAGTGAGAGATATGCCAATATTGTCACATTATTTATGCATAGGCCACACATGTACTACACTCTTAACTCTACTGCATTTTATAAGGTTAAAAAAACCCAGGTTCCAACTCAACCTTAAATCTGCATGAACTTTGTATGAGCACACTGGGAGAGGTGGGATGCAGGACTGGTGCCCTGCACAGTGCTGTGTAGGCACTACTGAGCAATGGCTGCCTATGACTCAGCACAAAAGATGTTTCATATTATGGGACATTGTCATGGTCTTCCTTTTGTAACACTGTTTGTGCACCTTTGCCACAAAGGCAGATTGAGGTGGTCTAGGCTGGTATGGACAGTCCTTTTGTGAGTCATGGTATACTCAGGCCGTCTACTGTGCTTACAGTAAGAGCATACCTGGGTAGAAAGAATATTATTAGCTCAAGTTACCTATTATGTCTTTCATCCCACCCTACCTAAACCCTCAAGGCAGTGCTTGGCTCATACGGACACAAATTCAATTTGGATTTGTGTTGGCAACAGAACAAATCATGAAAAGAAGGATACAACCTGAGCCATTTCATGGGATATTAGGAAAAAAAATATACTGGAATTAGTGTGCATGCAGAATGTGCTCAGAAAATGTCAGCGTGTATTAAGGTGATGTTTTAAGTAATCTTATTCAAAAAGTGATTCTTATGAAGAGTGACTGTAAGACAGACCACCAGGAGATGGCAGTAGGCAATTTCAAGTGGAACAACTCTAATAAACCGGCTACACCAGCAGCCTCCATCTCTGGTAACTGTTGAGAGGAGGTACTACATATACTGGTGTGCAGGTAATAAAATGATAACTGAGATTGTTACACATCACAAATGTAAATGTACATGTATATGAACTTGTGCAGAAGCACATCCTCATGTATATGCATATGTACATGCAATAAATACAGGTAATGTGTAGCCCAAGCCTTAAGAGTTCCTTTCCTGTCCAGACCTTTTTCTCTCCTGCTTTTGAGGTACTTTCCTACAAAATGAGGCATTCAGAAAAAAACCTTTCAATAGTTCCAAGCAGTTATATTTTACAGCATGTTTCCTTTTATTCACTCTATTGGGTCAGTAAATTCTTTTTGTTGCAAAAGGAAAAGGGCTTACCATTGCTATCTGTTGGAGTTCAAACAGAAAAGTTAAAAAGTAGCCACACCTGGCTTCATGAGACATTCTTCCCCCCTGGCCCTTCCTGACCCCCTCCCGAAATGGACACAATGCTTTGTTTGCAAAGAGTGAAAAAGGTAAAATGCCTTTACTCTTAGGTAAAAAAACAAAGACCCCAGGCTGAGAGCAGCAAGCAGAGGCTGCGACTTTCTAAAGCAGATCAGCACTAATAAAAAGAATACAGGCATCAGGCATTTTCAAAGCTGAAAGCCTGGTTTCTCTTCTGGGAGAGACTTAGCTGAATTGTAGTTTTTTTTTTTTTTTTTTTTTTTTTTTTTTTTGTGAGTAGATGCATATGTGCATAAAGTGGTCATTAAAATCCTGATGCAGATTTCATTAAATTCAGTGAAAGGAATTTGACACAGTTTTGAGTCAAATGACAAAATAACAGCAAATACTCACTCCCTTGCCAGTGCTTTTTCCAATGTTTATGAAAACTAGAATGGTGTGACAGAGCTGTTATTAGAAAAGACGGTGTTACTTGTCAGCTTTCCCTGGTCTGTTTGATAGTGATGCACTGTAGCAAAGAATTTATTTACAATTCCTAAAATGTAAATTTATAATGTACAAACAAATTTGCAGTGAAGTGCTTTTGTCAAGTAGTATGCGAAACTTCATTTAGTGGTCTTGTAAGTGTACTGTTTGCTAAGGCTGTTCTTGTGGGCAGATAATATGAAACAAAAAAATGCGCTGAAAGTTCATATCCTCTTTTACTTGAGAATAGCTTCCCCAAATAAACCTGTGTTGTGTAGATGATCTCTCCTTCTACAGAGGTTCATCTCTACTACAGCAAGTTGTTCCCTCTACTATTTTTTAAACAGACATGTCTGGCATAAAGGGAGGAAAAACACATCTCAAGGGCATAGCAGAGCAGGGTTTTGCTCCTCTTGGTTGTCCCTCTTCTCTAGAAATGTCAGGTTGCTGTAAATGTTGGAGAGACGCTCTAAGCTCTCTAGATAGATAATGAGCCTTTTTGTTTGTCCTCCCTGCAAAGGCCACAAGACATTTCTTCCTGAGATGATGTGTATGGGGAACCTTGTACCTCACACTTTCTTCTCTCTTACTACACCTAAAAGAGAGGGGGATGGTTCGAGGGCCCACAGTCCCTGCAGCCAGGCTGTCCCGAAGGAGAGGGGGCTGTCTGGGGAAAAGGAGGGACAACCCTGCTTGCAGGGTTGCCACAAACCCTGTCCCAGCTCCAGGAGGGGTGCTTGCTGAGCCAAGAGCAGGGCTGGTGGAATATCATGTCTTTTTCTTGCTTCTCTTGCAGGAAGCCAGTTTGGGAGGAGTTGGCTACAATGCCAAATGGTGCCTGTATTGGGGAGGCCAGGAGCAGTGGGCATCTACGGCATGGCTGCCATGAAGGGAAAGGCTTCCAAGTCAAGGGAGGATTGTGAGAGCATCTACCCTGCAGGTCCCCGAAATCAGATGGCAGGACAGGTTCTGTAGGGGTGGGTGGAGGAGGACAAGTGGGAGCTCCCCAGAAACCCAGGTGTAGAGCCTAGCTTGTACTTAGTAAAGGAGATTTCTGGTGTGGGGAAGGACGACTTCCCCAGGCATCTTGGGAGGTGCTCAGTAGAATGAAGCTTGCCCCTCCCTGCTCCCTCCCTGACTGCCTCCAGAGTGTGTGCAGTGCCACTGCACCAACTCTGACCTGTATGCCAGGGTTGACGTACAAGGAGGATGACCTTCTGCTTGGTGACCTCCCAGGGGCTGCCTGCAGCTTTGCCCTGGCACCCAAAGCCTGTAGCTGTGAAATCCCCACCCTGGGACACCCAGCAGGTGTGACTTCTTCCCCCTGTCTCCTAACACAACCTCCCCCTGCCAGTACTGCTGAGAGTCCCTATTCTCTGTGTATGGTAGATCCAGCCCTCTAGGTTGGTCTTCCACACAAGGAGACTCATGTATTTGCTTTCCTTAGCTGTCCTCTGGTCCTCCACCATGGCCACCCAAGAACTGTGTCTGCCTAGCTCTAGAAGGAATAGCTACTACCCCTACAGGGCTGATCCCCAGCCCTTCTCCATGGCCTCAGTCAAATGCTTGAGGAGCCACAGCACACCTGGACCTACATCTCTCCTGGTCTTAGTACTTCTTGTTCATCATCAGGTCTGAGATGATTGCAGATCACGCAGCCTGTAGCTCAGCACTGCCTGCCCACACATGATCTCAATTCCCAGAAGGTTTAACTTCTGCAGATTTTGTGCTGACTCCATCTCACTGCCATGAGGTCCTGGGATTTTCTGTCTTCCAGTACCCATAGAAGGTATGGGTACACCAGTGAGGTGTTTCTGCAGAGGGAACCATTCCTCCTTGCGGAAGCAGGCACTGGGGAAGGTGATGGGCTGTTTCTTAGTACAGAGGACTTGTGGGAGATGAGCCTGAGCCTTGGGAGGCAAACCCTTGTGTTTCCATAGAAACATCTGATAAGACCTCTTGGTGTGTCATGCTCAGCCATGCTGAATCCTTTGGGTGCGGGCCACACTGTGAGAAAGGCAGTGGCAAGAGGGACATGTGCCTCATGGCCTCTCCAGCTTTTGGGAAAGCCTTGTCCAGAACTGTGCATGACCTCCTGCACACCTTGCCTTTGCTCATCTTTTCCACGTTTTTCCTCAGCTCAGTCTGCTGGGACCATCACCTGCATCAGACTATGGAGGTGTTTCAGGAGGGGAATCATATGCATAGTCTTCATAGAGCTGATAGAGGACAGGACCTCCTAAACCACTGTGCTTCTTCTTCAAGCATGCCTGTTTCCACTGTGGCTGCACCCAGGTAGGAGACACTTCTTTCTCCCTTTCCTCATGGAGAAGGTATAGCCTGCAGCTGTGTCCTACTCACACTGTTATACTCTTTTCTGCATGGACAAGCTCTCCAGGTGGGATCAATTTTTTTTACCTACCCCCAGTGCAAAGAGACATTTCTTCCCAAGAGGATGCACATACCTGGCATGTAGGTCCTTTTTCCTTCCCACTGAGCCTAAAGGAGAGAGAAATTGCCCAAGATCTGTGCCAGACCAACACATACATGGTCTCTCCAGCCCAACTGTGCCTTCATCTCCTACTGTCAGGGCCTTGATGGGACCTCCAGGTCTTCTTGCCCCTGGTTGGCCCCAGTTACTAATCTATAGCACCCCCATCATCTCTGAGAGTGTGGTTTCATGCGGAAAAAAAGGTGAGTACACACTGGAAATGTGTTATTTTTTTTCGTTTCTTCCTCAGGGAAGTTGTCTGGACAGGTGCTGCTGACTCTGTCCTGTTCCTACTGCCTCCTGTCTAATCCCATCAGTCAGGAAGAATGTAACTCCAAGTGGTGAACACAACCAAGCCCAGTGGAGCTCGTGCTCTGCAGTGCCAGTGCTGGAGTCAGCCATGGGGAACGAAGTGATAGCAAAGCAAGTTGAGAGAAGCCAAACAAAGCCAAGCCCGAGCTCAGTGGAGTAGAGCAGTCCAGAGCAGACAGTGATGTGTGGAAGAGCAGTCCAGAGCAGACAGTGATGTGTGGAGTCGCAGCAGTGGAGCAGAGCAGTCCAGAGGCCAGTAGCGCAGTGCTATGTGGGGCTTTTTGGGGGTTTGTCTGTCATTGCTTCTTGTTGTCTCGGGCTCAGGAATGGGGAGCACTGGCTGTGGAGAGCATCTGTCATCTTTTCTTTGCCAGTGGCGGGGCCACGCAACATATGAAGATCCACCATCTTGTCTTTTCTTGACGGCCATGTGGAACTGAGTCAAGGTGGTGAACACCTTTTCTGTGTAAAGCACCTTCTTTTTTGTGTACTTTTGCTATTAATATTGTTGCTGTTACTGTGCACTTCTTATTCCATTGCTATTTGTTTTAGTTAAATTGTTATCTCTGTCTTTGTCTCTCAGCAGAGGGCAGTGGGAGAAAGGGGAGCAGTTTATTTGTGGTTAATTCCCAGCTTGTTTTAAACTACCACACTCTAGTTTACATGCTGATGACTCTGACAAGCTTGGTGTTCCTGCAGTTACGAACTATTAATTTTGTGATTTAAGAAGAAATTCATACACAAGTCTTTAAATAAGCAGTTATCTCAGAGAACTAATAATTATTTAATTACAGGATTTCCAAATAATACTTTAATTCTAATTAGAGCTGTTCAGAAGCTATGAAGTAAAGAAAGAAAACCTGCATAATTGAAGACTAGCTCTCTAGTAACTATACGGTGTATCAAGCAGAAAAAAATGTGTTAAAGTAGTCTCAATAGGGAGCTAATCAGTACAAGAATGATTAGCCTTGTTTTCCAATAATAGAATTATCTAATATTCCATTCTTCTCTCCTAGTTATTTTTGAGAGCTTACAGGCAAAAGTACATTTTATTTTCCAGCATGCTGACTTGCCTAATCTCATTAAGAATTACAGCGTAATACTTACAATAAGAATAATATGCTTATAGTGTATTTATTTCTGCACTGCAGCTACTCTGTCAGATTTTACAGTAAATGTGAAACTTCTCATACATATACCTAAAAAGGCAAGTAAATGGGACATACATATAACAAAAGGGCAGCAGATAGAGGATTGTTTTTCTGGAGATAAAAATCCAAGTAATGTGTGTGTGATTATGTGGTATTTACACAGGCTACTTTTCTCAGCTGTTGCTCTCCATCAATCCTTGCTCTCATGTCTTTGAAGAGGTTTGTGTGAAAAGGCTGAGTCAGTGCAAAGGGGACCTAACAGCCCTGTTTCTGATCAGGAGAGGCAATCCTTTGCAGATGTAGAGGAAATCAGGTAACTATCTTCTGAAGGCCCACAAGGTTTAGCTGCTGTGCTGTGATAGGGCTGGAGATGGTTGCAGCAAGTCATAGATGAAGCTGTGATCTGCAGCACCACTGAGATTTTAGGTGACACCGTGCCACTTGCTTGACACTTGAGGTATTTACAGCTTTTAACACCTAAGTTATACCATGCGATCTTTGTCTGACAAATTGTAAACTCTGTTTTTCCTCTCTTTGCTGCTGCTTTTCTGGGATGTGGGAGTGTGAGTGGCTGCAGTGTGAGCTGTTCCTGCAACATTGTGTAGTTGCATTCAAAAACAAACTGGGGTTAGGCACTATTTTGGCACTCGAAATCCTGAACCCTTAATACTTTTCTTAGCAACCCTTCTCTGTGAAACATTTCAGTATGCATTCTGTGAAAATATCTCTCCATTCCTGCCCCACGTGCAGAAATGCTCTTAACCCATCAGCTTGGTAAACTAAAGCACTTGTGGCATGGCATCCTCCGTGTGGCAGCTCAGAAATTCTCCCCAAGAAGGGAGTCACAGAGCCAGCTCAAAATTTGTTCCAGTTGTTGGTGACCATGACTTTTATTTTGAGAAAGGCAAAAGAATGCAAATGAAAGAACAAAGGTAGTTTGTCTTGAAGAGGTGAAAGCATGCTTCTTGTGAGACTGAGCAGGCTATATGAGGAAATGTTGGATTATGACAGCTGGTGCAGATGTCAGTATGTGTACTGATTTGACTGACTGAAACAAGATGAAAACACAATGATGGAGCTGTGTAGACCAGCAGAATGAAAACAAGAAATGTGAACATGGCTGATTTATATACTGAAGTATACAGGTCAGTAAGGTAAATGAGGCCTGTACAGATGCAGGGAGCTGTCTCTTCCTGAAACTTGGTTGTAGTAGCTATACACACTCCCTCTTCCTCTTTCCTCTGCTTTTTTGTTCTCCTTCATTGTTTATGGTATACTACAGAAAATTGTAGAATAACATACTTTTACTGCATTCAAAAATATTGAGGAGGTCTGAAATATTGCAGAAATGAAAGCTGGAAGTAGATTAAGAAAGCTGGCTATTTTGGCAATGCTGGAAGTATTTTCTGTCAGTCAGCAGGATTTGTGATGGCATGTAGAGCAGCCATCTTAGAGGGTTTCTGGCAACTCCAGCTCCCTAGCTCTCCTCTGTTTTGGAAGATAACAACAGATGAATTACTTGTTTAGAACAAAGAAGGTAGCCAGGAGTAGAGCAGAGCCAACTGTGCTGATATCCCAATCTTTCCCTAATGATCCAGTCCAGCTACTGATTTGACTATTTGTTGCCAAGTAGGAATGACAAAACACAGTCCAACATGAATGATGAAGCCTTCCTAACTTCTGTTCTGGGAAACAGTTGCCAGGATTTCCCCAAACACTTTTTCTTTAAACAAAATATAATTTAAAAAATTAAACTGTTGAATGCTAAATGAGAACTCTACATATTCACTGAGAAAGAAGGAAATGGGTAATTCAAAATGTGATACCAAAAATAGATTTGAATTAATTTCTCAAAAGTGTCAGAAAGGGTTAGATAGTTAATTCTCCTTTTCAAAAGCATCACGTATATTTATGTACTTTAAAGTATTCCACCAGGGCACCATCTGTGTATTTAGGTGTCTCTATATATCTGAAAATCTGGAATGTGGCTGATTGTTATTTTTTTTTTATTTTATTTAAAGACAGTATGATTAGGGTTAATCAGAAACTTTTGAGCAGAAGGTTTTACAATAAAAAAGCTTGGTTTTGTTTAACACTTCATGCAAGCATGCACATTTCATAGAATTCTTGTTTAGACAAAAGACCAGGAAAGTAAAATAATTCATTTCCCTTCTATTTTTATGTTTACAGAACAGGATACTTTGACTTTTCTTAGGAAAAAACTCTCTGCAGTCTTGAGAAGTTGTGTTTCACTTACTCAAAACCTGAAAGAAGTTTAACTGTTAATTAGTTTAAAATAAAATCTTAGTCCATTAAAAACAAAATTTCATTTGGAATATGGCTTCTCAAGGGTGTTTAATTTTTCTGTTTACTCTCTGAACCTTAAAAAGCTTTCGGATTTATTCTTTGCAAAACCAAAGTCCAGCTTTTCAGTTGATGTGTGACTATTCTCTTTTGAAAAATTTACTCAAACTTGTGATTTTTCTTATGACACATTGCCAGCAAGTGATAAATGCTCTAGTTTTCCATGTTCAGTGTTCAGAATATGGGGTGTGTGGTTGTGTGTGTGTGTTCTTGTGGCTATATCTAGTACCTATTATCAATTTTTAGAAGTACATGATTCTACCATTTCTATTTTCCTGTGAGTAATTTGTTTTACTGCAGCAGAAAATAAATGTGGTAAAAGATACAGATGAAAGCAAAATGCTGAATTTCAAGGAAATTCCTTACATTTTCCTCTCTCATCTTCACACTTCTGTTCTCCAAATATGTGATCCAGATCATTCTCTTCAGATTCAAGCATGAGCTCAAATTCTAAGCTAACCAAGAAAATTAACTATAATGAGTAGGGAGAAAACTTGCAATTGAGTTTATATAGGAAAAAAAAGATACAATGACAAGAACAAACAAACAGTAAGAATATTATATCATAGGGGAAAGTATTTATGGATGTATGAAAACATAGTAATCGAGTTATGATAAACAGACTGGATTTTTATGTTGATGAAAATATTTTTATTTATGAACATTAACAAATTAAAGTCCTTCATAATCCAGCATGGTTATTTTCCCTGACAATTGAATTTTGTATGCATTTTTTCAGTTGCAGTTGGCGCTAACATTTTTTAAAATTCATTGACAATGAATAAATTACAGCTCTTACATAACCTTCATTTCTTGAATGTAAGATATTTTCATTAAAATTAGTGAAAGTCTAAGATCAATACATTCATAAATAATGACTGCAATAAACATAAATTTAATTGCTTTGAAGGTTGGTGTTTGCATCCCGTCTTTTTATACCATAATTTAGTATGATTTCTAATGAGGAGAAAATGCATTCAGCTTTGGAAATGACCCAGGGAAGGATTACTGCTTCATTCTTCTACTTCCAATGGATGGTGAATGCTCAGGTGTTTCAACTGTAGTGAAAAGTGGGGAAATGGCAAATAAAATGGAAGTAGGATGTCAGATGTGTAAAAATGGCCATACTGCTGGTGCCCAAAAAGGCATAATAAAACTGTTTAGAGACAGAATTTAGCCTTTAAACAGCAAAGGTATTTATTTCGAGCAACGCTGGGGGTGCTAGCCGGTTCTCACCGGACAAACTAGCTCCAAAGTTGTTAGTGAAAAGTCAGGTAATTTATACAATTATCAGGAGGGGTTACAACATCTTTACATATATATTCATATGATTGCAACATCTAGTTATAATATTCATAATAGGTGGAGTCTGGGTGGAGTCTGACGTGGAGTCATCCTTTTGGGGTGATGTTCGGTGGGAGATCCGGTTTCTTCAGCCTCAAGGGGTCGTTTTCTTACTCTTCTTCCTTGGCTGAACTTTTCAACTCCCTCGATTTTGCTGACTTCATGATGGTGAATTTTGCAAGACTTCTGGACTCAGGCCCCTATTTCGCTTCTTATCTCTTCGTGTTCCTACGCTAACTCTATTTATGTAGGTGTGTAAGCATTTCTTTTGGTGCATGGTACCATCCTTCATTTGGCTAATCCCTAAACCCTGGTTTCTCCCTCTAGGTAAGCATTACATTTCTCACAGCAAGGTCCCAGGATCAGCATTCTGAGTTAACTCTTTAGGCCCTTGCTCCGTTTCACTGCAGTGACTAGTTTGATAAACTGATGCAGAAAAAAAATATGAATATAAAATTTCTCATAAAAAAAGGTGTGGATTTACTTAGGAGAGTTACCAACACAAATGGTAAACTCAGGGCCACCCTTGAGTCAAGCAAAAAAACCCTGCTACAACAGGGTGATGTCACAACAAGTTGGTTCAGATCCAGTGCAACATCAGCTGCTTCAGATGTAGGCTGACTCCTCCCACAAGGAGGAAAGGCCATACTTTTTTCTCTACTCATCAGTGCTCTGAAAGAGAAGTGCAAAAGCAGATGAGGCAGCTGGATCTTTGCACTATTGTGTGACTGCACCTGCCTAAACAAACTCTCTGACATAGAGTTGTGAGGGAGCAAGACAAAGAAATAGGCTTCAGGGAGGCTTTGGAAATAACCACCTGAGAGATGGCATGGCTGATTTTAGACATCTCCAACTGGCCTCAGTCACCCCACGCAGAGCCTCCCACACTGTGCTTACCAGCACTGTCAATTGTAAGAATGGGGTGCAGAAGTCTGCAGAAAGCCCCTGGGATCCCCCTGGCTCTGTCTCATGGAAAGTTATCTGAGCCTACACTGGAAGCAGCAAAGATGTATTTGTAAAACAGTGTGCTTAAATTAAGCTCCACGTACCTGAACTGCTTCACTTCCAAGGTAGTGTGCTGCTTAAAAATGATACTATCCCTTCTCGCCCTGTGAGGTGCATTAGAAACTTCCACAGCTTTGCTAGTAAGAGGTAGATGGTGGGACCACTTTGTCTGCTGCTTCAGGTAAATACAGTAATTTCAATTATGCCATTCTGATTTACACAGCCTAAGGGTGGCACACCACAACCCCTATTCAAACAGAGCCGAGGAGGTGTTAGCGGGGGCAGGAAAGGTTTAATCCAGCTGGGTTGGGCCTGGAGGGGGATGCCTGATCATGCTATGGAATCAGAAACAATAAGAAAAATGAGAGTCAGGGCTACATCTGTCAGTGAAGTAAGGATAGTTTTGCTGTTCTGACAGAAAGCGCTCCTTGCTTATTCAACCTATTTGATCTTCATATTTATTGTTCTGGGGAATTTAAAACACTAGATTAGACAGAGATGTTAAGTAGTATTTTCACAAAGTAAGAGTTTGTAAATGATGTTATCTAAAATGAGAGGTCATGTTTTAACCTTTACTTCAGAATAAAATAAGACATTAGCATTTTTATGTGCAGGTCTATGTATATTACGCATTTTGTATAATGATTGTCAAGGGTGAATTTTTCACAGCCATTTAGGACGCAATTATTTTGATGAATGAGTAAGCTCTTGGCCTTGACAGCTATTAAAATGTGTCAAGTTTCTTTTAGATGTTATAGACTTTGTGAGGGGCAGAATCAATGATGCTTTGGTGCCCAACAGAGATTTTTCTTCCTTTAGGACAATGGATTGGACAATTGGCCAGTCCACTGGATACTGGAGTTGATATCAGAATTATATAACTTTTTCTCTGCCATTCTTTCTGATGTTTGCTTTTCACTTCATTATAGGTCTATGATGTTACTATTTCTGGGTGGTCCAACTGTTTATGACTACTGGCATGAACATTCATGCCAGAATCATGAATCTGAATTATGAAGATTCATGCCAGAATTACCTCTGCAGCAATTTTCGTAAATTATTTTCATTTCTCAAGTGTTAGGTTTTTTTCATGTACTATGAATGACTTAAAAAAGTCCAAGAGCAGAAACAATACCAGATAATAAGCTTTTTTTAGGTTGCTTTTTACAAAATAACTAATCACACAGTGTGGCAATTGTGCTTCAGATGTTTAACATAATTACATAGGTCAAATCAGAATCAACCATCTTTTTCTGAATTTGGTCAAAATATTTTCAGACAATCACTTCAGTAAGTACTATTTGATGTTCAATGCTTATATGCTAGAGAAAAAAATACTTCCAGAATTTCCATACCCATTCTTAAATCCTGCTTATTTGCACATACCCATTACTGTCTGTTCTGTGACTTGCTTTCATGAAAGACTAAGAAAGATATTTTTCCAACAACAGCTAGTTACTTTTCCAAATACATAAAATTAACTCTTTTTTTCTCTTCTATCTCATATAACATAAAGGGGTGACTTTCAGTGTAGTGACAGAGCTATCACTTCTAGACTGGAAGTTTCTTGAAAGTGTAAATGTGTCTGGATGACTCAAAAAGAACATGCATGCAAAATCTTAGCACATGTCAGAACCAATGAATTTACCATAGGATTTATCTATTTGTGTTTTTCCTTTCACAGGGTTTTCAGGTATTTCAGATTCCCTATGCTCATTCCATGAGGTGTAGCAGAAATTCCTTCTGTATCTCATTTCTGGTTTTCTTTAAGCTTGTTGCATTACCTGGTAAATTCTCAAATATTTATGAGGATTTGGAGAAATTGACTAGTGCAATAAATAGATGGATATTGAAGGCCTTGTCAATTAATACCTCTGCTATAAAGAATGTTTGGAGCTTTACTAATTTATAGAAGTCTTCTATGCACTCTTTCAAGGAGAGAGTTATTGCCTTTACAAAGAACAAAAAGAGGGTTAGAGAAGTGCAATTCTATACACAATTCGATAAACACATTATTTATGTAGTGTACAAAATGAAATTCTGTCTTTGGAGGCTGAATGCAGTATTCCTCCAGACCAATCTTCCAAGTTTTAAGATGTTACAAGTAGGCACAATGTAACAGTATTTCATTGAAAGTATGTTTCCTTGCTCTAAATTGTCATTTAGATGATGCAACATATTTTGTGACTAAGGTACTCTATAGCTGATCATTTGTTGAATGCAGTTACTCTTCTGATATAAAGCTTGCATATGTCAAACAATTCTTAACTGAATTAAGATATGGATTAAGCTCTGGGTCACAGTGTCTTTCTCTTTTCCTCCGTAAATAGACTTGTCAAGTCTTGTGCAGTCTGCGTAAAAAACATGTGACCTTCTCGTTCTCCCTTTCCCTACTTTTCACCTGGTTTCCCTGCTGGTCCAGGGAGTCTCTGGGCAGTGCTCACAGTGCCAGGTACACCTGGCTGGCAGCTGGCTCTGTGTACCCTGTCTCTAGAGAGCCCCTCCAGAATGCTCCTGCTCCAGCCAAAGCCTACAGTCACAGGCCTGTGGTAGTCACAAGAATAATATCCGGATAAATGTTGCAAACAGGATGTAAAACTTACATTACCAGAGGCAATATAACTGCCTGTGAAAATGTATGAGCTATTTTTTCCCAAGACGTAAATTTTTAGGACATAGATTTCTCTTTTCTGCATGCTTATAAAAAAGCATATAAGGAGCCTATTGCAAATATTGCCTGGCTTTAAAAGCTGCTCTAATGCAAATAAAATATTATCTGTCTACAATAAAAGACTTGATGAAAATGTTTGTTCCATATGTATGTTGTAGGAATATTTACTGTTTTGTTTCTATATGGAATTGCTCACTAGGTGTCCTCACAGGATCAGAACACATTGAATAATTTTTATAATAAAACTTTAAAATTGTTATATTTTCCCAATCCCAAATGATTATGAGCTATTCAGGAAAAATAATGATGTGTATCTCTCTCTTACTCAAATAGAAAATTAAGACAGACAGAGGAGATGGCCAATTTTATATGCATTTTTACACTTCAGTTTTAAAACTGTGACAGTTTTTGCTGACTTTGTACAGAATCCATACAGGATACTAAACAAATAATGACTTCATATATAAGTAAAAGTTAATGTAATAATTTTCTGACAGGAGAGAATGAATAGTGGAGTAATTAACAGTAGACAAAAATGAACTTAAGGATTTCAAACCCTTACCATTGCACGAACCTACTTCAGATAATCTCGTAGCATACAAGAATGATGTTAGTTTCAAATTAAACTTGTTAGTGCTCTAGGAAAAAGTTTTATGTTCCTCAGAGGTAAGTGCAACAGATTTACTTAGTACTGAATTGTTAATGTATATCTGTGTCTTATAATTACTGATTATTTGTCATCAGTATAACTAAAACAACTCCCACTATAAGGCAACTGATCTTTTACTTGATTTTTCTGTCATTAGTTATCCCTCTTGGGAAGCCAAAAGCTGTCTTCTCTAAGCCAGTTTGTTAACATAGATTTTTTTCAATTGCAACACCAAAACTGACCATGAAGTTGAATAATTTAACCTTGTCTGTAAATGTTCATAGCTGTTCAATAAAAAAGTATAAGCAGTCATGGGCTCATAAGTGCACATCTGGAGCTGCTGCTTTTGGAAAGTTTGTAACATTCCTCAGGCAGATTTTCTTCTCCATAAAAATTAGCCAGCTAAAGACTAATTTGATCCTCTGTACAGATTCATGCTTAACAGGTCCTTTTTCTCTGCATAGGACCTAAGAAAAGGGTTGCTATGGAGCTGCTAGTCTTTCTCAGCGCTACACAAATTAACAGTTTTTTTCTGTTTTATTTGCATTTCTAAAACTGGGATCTTAAGAGTGCTTTGAATGACAACTTTTTGTTTGGGATCATCTATCCATAATAGAGTGAGGACTAAGGTAGTAGAATTACCTTAACTCACGTTCCTAATTATTTAAACAGATCAAATTGTTTTGTCAGTTACTCCCTAGATGTGCCATTAGCAAAACATAACCCACAAACATGTTTTAATGGAAGAGAAATAATGGAGTAGCAAATCAATTGGGCCTTCAATAGATGTAACTGGACCAAACACAGGTTTTTTTCTGGGGAAAAAAATAGAGAGAAATTGATGAAAAACACAAATAAGCAAGTATTTTTAAACTCAGTAAAATAATCCAATTCAGAGTAGTGAAAAGCTAATACTTTACTGGGAGATAAGCTATGAGATAAACTTAGCATGTGAACTACTTTGAGGTAATTGCTTTTCAGTTATGCTCATTTGTCTTTTCCTTTAGGAGTTAATTCGCAGATATACCTAACATAAAAATACATGGCAAGTTAAAAGCAGTTATGTAACTCCTTTACAGAAATAGATGTGGCAAATGGAAGTATCTACTTCTTGGAAAATGTACCCACTGAAACACATCAATGAAATTGCAGCACCTGAAAGGCAGCTATTCTAAAGTAAAACTAGTATGCATAATGTCTGCCAATTTAATGGTGAATATGAGTAAAAGGTAAAAGCTGTGGCATATCTGAAGAGTAAATACTGATACACCCTATCTTGGTGTAACACAAGGAGCACCACCTGTGTTGCTTGGCAATTAAGGAGGTTTTTAGAAACAGCTGAAGCCTGTTGAACAGTTACAGGAAAAAAACAAATGTAAAGTAGAGCTGATTTATATAGAAAGTTATTTTTTTAAAAGGCAATTATTCTTAAGGTGATTATGAAGATCTCTAGGAAATACAGACTATACTAGAAAGTATTTTAGCTTAGAAAGCCTAATCTACATAGGATGTTACTATAGTCAAATGGAGAAGATGAGCTTTTGCAGAGTCCAGTCAAATTAGTCTTATGTACTTAGTACTTGCCTGGGGAAGTTTATCTTCATGTACCAGAAGAGACATCTATCTTCCCTAGCATTTGTGAGTATCCCTCCATGTGATGACATCCAACCTAGTGCATATAAACATAAATTCATTGCCTAAATTAGTGGAGGAGAACATAAATAACAAAAAAAAAACTCCCAAAAAAAGCCAACAACATAAACCCAGCAAAACAAAGGAACAGCCCTCAAAAGAAATTTAGGCAAGCTATTGATGAATAGTATTCAATTGGTAATGATACTGGTAATGCCTACTTGCAGATGAGATGCTCTTAAGAGGTAATGGATGGAATTCTTGCTTTATGGACCACTTTAAAATTTATAGCAAGCTTTGAGACTGAACCCTAAGAGAGCAGCATTAGAATCTTTCACTGGTGCACATCTGTGCTATTCTGTTCATATAAGCCTTCTTAGGAGTTTTAAAATCCGTTAGTACCTTAATAAAAGCAACATTTTGCCTAAAGATCCAGGCTCCTGTTCAAAGCCAGTGCTTATAAGAGGCAATTTTGCTATCTTCTGTTATGTATTGTGCCCAAATGTTGCTGTCTGCAGGTGCAGCATCTCTCTTTTCTGCTGCAGTGACAGCATGACCCAGTAACTGCCTTTTCAAAACAGAAGCTAATCAAGTGATTTATTTTCTGTAGATAGAAGTATTTGTGGCTAATTACTTGAAGATCATAGAAACTTCTCCACAAGATTTCTTTTCACAGAATTTCAATTTCTAAAGTATGCTTTTATTAGTGTCTTCTGAACAAGCTGGTTAGGTTGGCTCTGCTTAACATCTATTCAGCTTGGAAAACCAATGGAGAGGCTGGACATGCAAGGGTAGCTTAGTTTCCCAAGCGTGTTTATGATTGCTGACACTGCAGGAACCTGGTTAATCTCCACCATTATCTGGGGATGTCTCCAGAGTTCCTCTAAATTGTAGGTGGCAGCACACCTATTACAGTATGATTTTAAAACGAAAATTGCCTGAATGGAACATCTGTGTGATTTCCAAAACTTCCAGTGTGAGATGGTAGATAAAGGCAGAAGAGCCAAGTACCCAGTTCCCTGACTATGAATACAACGTTTATTTCTAAATCTTTCTTCTAGCAATCTTCCTTGTTATCTACTCATCATTAGAAATCTGTCTGATAGCTAACTGAATTACAATTTATATAATCTGCATTTACCTTACTGATGCAAGGTGCCTGAGTTAGGGCATGGAGGATAACATGAAATTTTGGGTCAAAGTCCTGAAAATGTATAAGGAGCTGTGCCCTTGGTTTAGTTAGTAAAAAACCATTTATTTATTATAACATATGTTTTGGCACTTGTAATACCCTAAAGTCTCCCAAAACTAACTTTATGGGCAAAAATTCTGCAGATAGAGGATTGCTAGAGACTTTAGTGAATAGAAGTAGGTGCAACTAACACACCTATGATAGAATAATGAAAAAACAGTTCAGGTTTTTCCCTATTTTATGTGGACTATCAATTTATTCCAACCCTCCATTCCTCTGCAGCCTCTTCATCTCAGGTTTGGAGCATATCTGGGCTATGCCTTTATCTGCTTCTATTTAGCTCATGCTGCCTTAGGTAAAACACTGATTTCATCAGTTTTTTTACATCATACTGAGCCCATCGCTATCCCCATTCCCCTCTCTCACCTGTTTTGGGCAGGACTGCAGCTGCCTGTAATTCCAGTGGGACACTGTCCAGCATTGTGTAAGTCATCACAGAGCAATAAATGTAATTATGGTACATAACATTGAAATAGGAGAAACTGGTGCATTTGAATCTGTCAGTAGGGCAGAAGTCTTACTTTTTACATATACTTTCTGCTTCCAAAACATAATCAAACATTAAAGAAATGAAAGGTATTCAGTTGTAGCCTGACATTATTTTGCTTCTTCTGTCAAGTTTGTCCTACTGAAAAGTACCTTTCATTTTGTGACCTTCACAAAAGGTGAAGCCTGTGAGGTTGTTTAAATTTCAGATATCAGTAGTAAGTTGAAATGACAGATGAAAGCCTGACATAGCTCTGTAGTTAAGAATTGGCATGAGGAATGAATCTGAGGATTATTTGCAAAACTGTTACTGTGCTTATGTTTCTCTTTGATGATGCTGTGAAGGTCCACCATCAGAGCAGCTGTGAAGCTTGTACAATCTTTGATGATTATGTACTGGATGCAGTGAAGGGACCTCCCGAACAACCCAGGTGAGATCACAAAGTGACCATATTGATGTGAGAAAAGGAGATTTCTTTTTTCTTTTTTTCCATTGGGCATGTGTCAGTGTGCGAGAATTAGGGTGTGGTATGAGGGCATCTTTATGCAGCTTCGGCCCTACAGACCACCTTTTAAAAATTTTTAATTTCTTCACAAATAAGACTAGAAGGAAGTTGCTAATCTAACAAATATAATATTTATTGGTGTGTTTTTCCCACTTTGAAATACACTTAGCAGAAGATATGGTATTGCAAATAATTTAAATTACCACTCTAATGGCCACATTAATGCTGTGTCAAATGAAACGATCTTGCCTCAGGGACTCAGTGTGAAGCTTTGCCATAACACTGATGTTTTGATACATTATTTCATTTTAGGGTTTTCATCTTATTTGCCATCATTGTTATCATTATCATCATTAATCCATCAGTTTCTCATCCAACAAAATATGCTCTTCATGTTGTCTTTTAGTACATGTTGTTCAGTGGGAAGGCTTAGACACTGAGATGAAAAAGTTCATTTTCAAGTGGAGGTGCTTAAACTTTAGACTTCTAAATGTGTATTTGAGGTGTCAAAATGCATGATGAGACATGCAGAATTATTAGCTGGTAAAACTGTGAAATTTAGTGCACAAATATGGGAAACCAAATTTGAATGTGTTGTCCAAAGCTATTCAAGACGTCTGTAGGCAAGCTGAAAAGTGAGCTTGAATGTCTCACCTTCCATTCTTGCAGCTTATTTACTACAGCTGCCCCTTCCTGCATTGACATTTTCTAGGTATTTTTTCCAGCTAGTTTCAGATTCACTTGCTCTTGTCCTGTATTTTGCTAATTAGTCACCATTTTTTCTCTGTAATAGTCTTTCACAGACAGTCTGAATGAGTCTGTCACATCACTGCGGTCCTGATATATGGGATACATTTTGGGTGACATGCTGGGAATGGGTTTTGGTGCTCTGCACACCGCATAACAGATGAAGGAAAACTGGGGAACTGGAGAGAAGTGAGAGGGTTGCAGTGCTGCTGTTTAAGACTTGACATTTATTTTTCCCAGTATACAAAGTACATTCCAGTTCTGTGGATTAAATTCACAGGCAGTTTATTGCATCTTCCAAGTTGCTAATAAATATAGTAATTTGAGCTTAATGTTCAATCATCCAGCTTCATCTAAGTGGGTAAACCAGACCAGGGTTTCAAATGGAAAATGTCTGGAATGAGGTATTGTAGTACTGTGAAGGTCACTGAAACTTTCTAAATATTCATAAATAAGGATTCATTTATCTGAGGTTTTGTAGAGTGTTTTAGAGAATCTCTTTGATTCTAATATTTTTAATTTTATTTTATGAATCGTTTTGCAAAATATCACCAGTGTTGTTACGTTTGTTGGACTAGAAGAAGATTACTTTTAGAAGGATGACTAAAGTTGTGGGAATAATAACTATTTTGGCATAACAGCCACAATTAAAAAAAAAGAAGCACAAAAATATACTTGGCATGATCCAAAATGAATTTAATTTCAGAACAATCCAATCAAATCCTTGCATTACTGATTCCTTTGTCTGACCAATAATATCAATCCTTCAAGACATACATCTTTAGCAAATAACACAGTTTTTTAAATGCACTTGCAAAATGTTGTATTTTCAAATAATGTAACATCTCTCATTCTACCTGGGCAGTCCAGACTATAAATCCTTCCTTTCCATTTTCATATGCTACTTACAGAAAGAAAATAAGATATACACTGTGAATAAAAAATATCACCAAGCTTTCTCCACATTGGAAGAGGGAACAAATTAAACAGTGACCTGGCAGTCAGAAGTGCTTCTGGCAGGTCTTTCTCATGTTGAAAAATCAGGTCAGCTTTCTCAGCTTTCTGTCAGGTTACTGTGACACTGAAAAGTAAGAGCATACAAATGGTGCTAGAAATCTGCAGATGTCACATACTTACACCGTATAACTTGTGGCCTACTCTGCTCCCCTCCCCTTCCTTCCCCTCCCCCTCTCGCTGTTTTTTGGCTTCGTGTTTGCTGCTGACTTTGAAAATGAATTGGTGAATTATTTCAGTAATAAGTATCTAAATGTGGAGTGTGCATGGATGACTGGTGAGGAAAGGCAGGGTTTAACTGCTCTGCTATTGTGAGCATGTAGGGGAAGAGCCAGGATGGTAATAGCTGCTTCTTGGACTAATTGTACATTTTATGATATTAAGGGCAATCTTTTTGTTGAGTTACAGATGGAACTGACTCATACTTTGATGGATTCCAGTTTCCTGTCAGTTTGGAGATGCAACACTGAGGATACAGCCTTAAAAACATCAACAAAAATGAAACAGTTGAGGAGAGGAAAAAGAAGGTCTGTTATTTGGGAAGATCTGGCATAAGGCAAGGGTAGGACTGAATTTCTGATATTTACTATTTTTCTGTGACTTGTGAATAATCTATGTAAATTTTATTTATAAATAAAAGGCAAATCATTTTTAATGGGTGGCTGTTGATTGATTCCTCAAGTTGTTCCAGACAGGCCCCAAAGACATTAGAGTCTGTAGCTGGCAAAATGATAAACAATGATTGCTTAAAATTCTATTTAGAAATTAGCTTCATGCTGTACTTTATCTAGTTCTATTTATTGAGTGTCTGGGCAACGTACTTCACATCTTCTGTAGCCCAATGAATCACAGCATGTTATTAAAAAATCAGTACTGGCTCTTGCCATCTCTCATCTCCTAATTGTTTTGTGACATGATGTTTCTGAGAGGCTTAAGGAGATTCTATGTTGCTGCTACACTGCATCCACCCTCGTTTTTTTGATCTATTTTTGTATAGAAGTTAAGGAAATATAGAGCATGGCATCTCTGTGTTTCACACACAGCTCAAGCAGGGGAGACAGGGAGAGGAACAAAATGATGAAGGCACTCTTCTAACTCTTTTAGTGTAAACTTTTCTTTCAGTATTGAGATGAAAAAGAGGGAAATTGCTCAGTAGATAAGACATGTGAAGTAAGTAAAAGAAAATTCCAGGTATAGTGATGAGGCAAATTTAAGGAAAACATTGGGAAATGTATCTATATACATAGTTTGCATATATGTATTTAAAATAAATAGATGTGTATGTGTGTATACATTCATATATTTGTATTTATAAAGTACTTGCAATAAAGGATAATGATAAAGAGGATCAGATCACATACTCTTAATTTTTAAAAAAACTAATTATGTCAAGTATTTCTCAGGTTCTGAAAATTTTCCAGAGGGAGGAAACTGTAGATCAGGATGCTAGGATTAGATATTGACACATAAATCTTTTAATCTGTGGGATCAGAAAATTAAGCCATAAGCACAAAAGAGCAAAGTATTTTCACATAAGTAATTCTAACCCTCTCAGGAAAGCTTTAATCCTATGACTAAATCCCTGTGAAGTCTGTGAGATCTATCTGACAATGATGATAAAGTTTCTGATTATGTTATAAGCAGAATAAATGCAACAAAATTCAGTGTGCTGTGGAGAAGAGGCTTCCTAATTTAAACATGTTTGAAGAGGTATGAGAAACATTAATAAATATTACTCATTAAATCAATGATTAACTAAAACATAGTCATTCAATAACATTCCCTGAAGCCTTAATGCAAACTGTGAAAAAATTTCCACCATTTTTTCCAGTGTTTAGTTCATAACAATAAAACTGTCCAGTGATTATTAACATCAGCATCTACATATTTACATGAAGAGTGAAATCAGTTAAGTGAAAATAGAAAGGTATTATGTGCATGTATGAGTTTTCTGTTCAGTGCTACAGATGGAGAAGTTCAGGAGGTGAATGGTTTGGCTTGAAGAATACCACCACCAAAGGCATCTCTGGCTGAAATTTGACCCTTTTGCCATAATTCTATAAAGGCTTTAGGAGAAGGAAGGTTACATGTGGCTTACAAGTCTAACTGAAACTTCCTCTATATTAAAAACTCCTAACTGGGTCAGTTTGTGTATGTATGCGTATATCCCAAAACACTTTTGCAAGCCACAGGAAGAGACATTTCTTGATATCTCTAGGAGAAAAAATTGAAGGAATGGGAGTTTTGTTTTGAAGTACTCAGTGGTAATTCTTTCTCCTTCTTGTGTACTTTTTTGGTGTATTTTTGCATACTTAATTTCAAAATAGAAAAATTGAAAGTGATACATCAGTCAGTTAAAAAAAAAAGACCCCTATGAGAGAATTGAATTCAAAACTCTCATCCAGGATTGTTTTACGTGTGTTCAACCTTACAAGGTCAGCCTAAGTAATGGTTATGTTTTAAATGCTCTTATATGTTTAACTATATATTTTTTTTCCTGTGAATGCTTTTAAAATTGTTTTTTGAAGTAAGACAGTCCCCCAAAAAGACATCTCTGTGATGTACACATTTATTCATCATTTCCATGATATTGTCTCTGCCCATTACTTAGTTAATGCCATTTACCAGGCAGATAGGTGAAGAAAATCCTTTCATACTGTAAATGGCATCAATCCAAATATTCCACTGGAACAAATTTTCAAAAATTAACCTTTCACTTTATTGTGATGAGGATGGCTCACTGATCCTTCGGAGGGTTACTCCAAATCAGAATCTCTATCTATTGGGATGTACAGGTAATGATGAAAAGCACCCAAAATGCAGTCAGAATCCCTCTTGTTGACTTCTGCTGATTTTCACTCAGTTCAGAATAAATCACAGGAGATAGTCACTTAAGCTTTGTTCTGTAAATTGATGCCTTTTGATGCAATAAGGTTTAGAACCTTCCTTGTCTAAATGAGGTTTAAAAGGAAAATTTACTTTATAAAGAGAAATATATAACCAGCATATTTCTGCCACTAGAAAATTTCACAAGCATACTGCTGTATTTTTTGCAATAAAACACAAAATATGCAATATTCTGCACATTACAATGATCACTATACTAATGACTACTACCTTATTATCCTATAATTTTCCTTAAATAATTTGATTTTATACTTGGCTGATTTGCCTCAGCAAATTAGGTAAATCTTCTTAGAATGAAGATGGGTAATAAACTGTTCTCCATACATGAAACAAAAATTAACTGTTGTTCTGAGGTAAATTGTAATTACAACACTCTTTTGTAAAGATGTCTTCTGAGCTTATGTGTCTTTCCCAAATTCACCAAAGACAGGTTAAAGGACCTGAAAATGTAGGTGACAATGCACCACAGGCTGCTTTCTGGACATCTGTGCAGACTGTGCTTATGTAGAAGGTCTTTCTTTTAAATACACGGGAAATATAAAGATTGGGAAAAGGCAAAGAAGAAGAAATAAAAAGAAGGAAAGAAAAGGTGACCAAGAGAAAATGATTTCTTAAAAGATTTCTGAAAGACACATTCTTGCAGACGATTTTCTCAACTGTCCACCCATGCATTTTTCTATGAGAGGAACACTGGGACAAAAGATGACCAGATATGTCTGACAAAACGGTAGATACTTTCCCCCCCATTTTTATTTTTAATAACTACCTTGCTTTTAAAAGAAATTCAGAGCCCTCAGGATAGCCTGACATAAACCTGTGATCACATCCTTTCAGTACCGTCCATCAGAGGAAGTGTAGTATGTCATACTGCTGACTTTCTAAAGCAATCATCTAATCAAGACCACAACAGTCCAACACCTCTGCACATGCAAGGCTCATAACACAAATCAGAGCATTACTAGTGAGACAAGTAGTTTTTATATCCCCTTATTTGATTTGTGGGAAGAAGGTGAAATAGTGAGAAGTTGAATAGGATTTCAGACTATGGGACAGGAAGAGATGAAGTGACAGTTTTTATTCTGTCCATCAGCATTCAATGTCTCTTTCACAGGCACAACACCTTAGTTACAAGTTATTATTGTTTCATTGGGTTTTTTTTGTTTTGGTTTGTTTTGGTTTTTTAGGTTTTTTTTGTGGCAGTGGTGGGTTTAGGGGGTTTTTTTCAGATGTTTGGGTTTTCTTCCCTTCTCTTTTGAGGAAGGGGAAGCAAAAGAAACTAAGGCAGTTGAAGTCCTTTGAGACTGAAGTGTTAAGTGGGATTTCCTGCCAGCAATTTCAGTGGCTGCATGCGAGGCAGCAGTGGGGACTTCTAATACTTCCTGCTTAGCAAGCAAGCGGTTTACATTTCTGTTGTGGACACAGTTTGACTGTTACTGAAATTAATAAAATGGGCCTAAGAAAAGGTGCTTCAGGACTGAGGAGGTTACTCTTCCTGGTACCTGCCTAGTGCAAATGATCAGGTAACCCCAGAAGAGAACAAGGAGCCCAGGAAAATCTCAGCTGGGCAATAGAGGTAAAATGAGCCACGTTAGGGCAGAGTTAACAGCCTGAAGGGGGGATACATCTCTTGTTTGTTTTGGACAGCAAGAAAATTTCTTTGATTCCTACTCTGTGCATCATAACTCAAGTTGATTTTAAATTGGAGCATTCCTCAAATATAGCTGGACTCAGAAGAGTAGACCAAGAAGGGGAGAAAATTGATCCTTAGGAACAGAAATGTAGCAACTTATATTTCCACTCTGATAGATTTGGTAACCTTGCAACAGAATGAGGTCTTCAATGTGAACTCTGATTTAGGCAATAGGTTTCAAAGACTCTGAGGTCCTGAAAAGACAGCTTTATATATATATCTATTGTTTGTTAAAGCGTGGCTTATTCGAATTCATGGATGCATATTTTAAAATATAATCTGCAGTAGGCATATACCTGAATTTTTGAAATTGTATAGCAATACTTTCATCATAAAGTTTGGTATACCAGCAAACAATAGGAGGTGGCATGAACATTCTGGGGAGTGCTTTTTCTGTGAAACTGCTTTCTGTATCATATTATTTGGCTTGATTTTCCATCCGTTTGGGCAAAACCCCAAAACCCACAACCCTATAAAATTATTTTCATAACATAATTTTAATGTTATTTCTCTAATTCTTCAAAAATGACATTTATAAATCTGATTTTTAGATATGAGAGTAATAAAACATGCTTTGCTATTAAAGGAATAGTTAAGACTGGGTATATCATCATCAAGTTAAAATTTATAGCAGTTGAGAGGTGTTGGAATGTGACAGCTGAAACACACAGTTGCCTGCAGAGAAGGATTTATGAAATGCTACAGGGGGCAGAGAAGGATGCATTACAATATGGCCTTTCCAACAGAGAGGGTTCTTTCAGAAATCTAACCTTAAATTGCCTCTCCTGTATATGTATCTAAAATGAAGCACACCTCATTTACCTACAAGAAGTGTTTGGACTCTTAGCTTTACCTCAGAGGAACCACAGGGAAAACCTGAAAGAATTATATATCCATATATCTTCATATGTGACTGACTACTTTGGAATCTACTAAATTAAGATAAGATTTTGGAATGGAAATCCTATCCTCTGCTCTATTTTTCAGTTGGGCTTTTTCTGAAAGACCTTGTAGATAATCAATTCCTCTGTGTCTATTTAATCAAATAGTATGCTTTATGTGACTATTGCATTAACTTTCCCTGGAGCAGCTGAGGAAGCAATGCTTTTTATCACAAAGAGGGTTGAACTGCAAAACCATTGAAGTGGCAAGATATTACCAGACTTTTAGGCCAATTTCATTTACATCTAAATTATTTTAGAAGAACATTTGATGGCAAAAAAGGCTTGCAGGTAGGATGCTGTAATGACTCTTCCCAGGCATATGTAGTAGATTCTCCCATGACTGCCAGAAATATTATTACTAAAATCTTCTCATTATTCCTGGTATTGTGTGTACATGTACTTCACAATCTGAGTCTTTTTACCTTCCTTGTTTCTTGGTGCTGCTGTCAATTGAACATGGGTGACTGACAGTGTAGGGCAGAGCGGTAGTGACCCAGCACAAAGCTCACTGCAAAGGAGGGTTTCTGTCAGGGCAAGGATCTATTTTTGGGAACTGTCATTACGAGTAGCAATTTGAACAGATGATGACCACTGCCTCCAGTGGTCATCCATCATGTGGGACTTGCATTTGATACATTGGGCTTGAATGTGCTGTTTTCAGTCACCTGTAAGCAAGACAAAATAGCTCTTTACATACTTGTTCAGCACTTCAGTGTGCGTCACTGCAAAACCACAACTTTGAAGACAGAAAGTAAACGGGGTAAAAAATGTTTTTTAGGGCAGAAAGAAGGATATGTAGCTGTGGGAAATTTTAGGAAGGCACATTTTACTCAGTTTCACAAGACTGTCACAGCAAACAAACAAAAGTTTTGCATTACCACATGGTGTCAACTGTTTTACAAGTACGAGATAAAATTGGAAGGGACAAAAGAGGATACTAGAAAATTCAAATGTTTCAAAGAAAGATGTCTTCTTGAAACACCAACGCTGACATACTGAAACATATAGATGCCCCAAAAGAATATTATGAATTTCTTTCACCACTTTGCATAACGTGCCTGCAAGCATAAATAAAAGTCTATGAACTATACGTACCTGCAGGTGTACAGAGGTACTGCTGCTGCTGGAGATCAAGAAACATACCTTTCATGTAATTGTAGCAGTACTACGTAGGAGTAGCCCAGAAGACTGTTACAGGGAGGGCGTTGGGACATGTTAATCAAGGTCTGTAGGTGAGGACAGTTTACAGTTGGTGAATATTCCAGTTAAAGATGCTCTTGGGGACAAATAAATAAAAATAAGAGAAAGATAGAAAATTAAAAAACAGAAAAGCAAAAACCTCTATCCAGTCTCTAGCTGGGAATAACAGTGACAGGGTCCCAGACAAGCATCCTCCTCTGTGAGTGCTCTCTGAAGCGCAGCAGGCTGTGATGATGATGATGATGATGATTCTGGTGAGTTTTTGACATCTTTGGCATGTTATGTGTATTTTTCATCAGGATCTACATGAACTCCCTCTGGGTTGTTCCCAACTAGAATGTTATTAATGTTGACTGAAGTATGCAGGTTAGGCATCACTGTTGCACACTGATTAGTTGTTATTCTTCTCTGCACATAAAAAATTGGATAATATTTTTTTAAGAATTTAGATGGCTCTTATCTACTTCCTTGTGCACTGTGCTTTGGATTTTTCTAATACATGTATATATATTTTTATATATGTATATATATGTGTATACATATATATAAAATAAAAAAGGGAATGAAAGGGGGGAGCTAGGAGAGGGAGGATCATCATGCCAGTGATGCCCAGGTATTGAACAAGAGAATCTCTCATAACAACACCATCCAGATTTGCAAGTGAAAGGCTGTGAGAGCAACAATAAGAGTATAATAGGATGCGAAAAGGGGAAAATTTTGACACAGAGGCCTTGGAAAAGCTGCCTTAGTGGTTTAGGTAAAAGGTTACAGAGTTGTAAATAGTAAGTTTTTAGCACTATTAAGACTAAGATACTCCAGTACATAAGACACTGGAACAAGGCATATTTGGCTTTTCTTACATCTCAATTCTTGATAGGAAACAGATGCACTTGAGAGGCAGGTATAGGGAGTTGACATTTGTCAAGGCTCAATTCAGCAGAGTATTACTGTGCAGGCAATATGTATATCATATAGTCAGCTGGTTTTCCAGTGCTTTGTGAGGATGTTTTGTGTTCATGAGAGAAAGGAGGGATATCAGTGACAGCCAGTGTGCCTGTTGGTTTCTGTCACAAATCTGTTGGTGTTTTTCTGCCATATCAGCCTTTTGCAAGCAGAATTGCATGGAAGGACCTCCTCTTTAGTGGCTGTGTAGCAACAGATTTGGGTACTGTAAACATGGCAAGTACAGTTATAATCTGAGTAGATGAACCCTCATTATGACTCCTTTACAGGTAGATTAGTCATAAGCAGCAAGGATATTACAGGCATAAATCTGCAGATTTCTGGGGCATCCCAGAAACTCAGCACAATACTACCGACAAGACAAGAGTACTAATTTTGTACTTCTCAGATGTCTAATTTTCTTATTGCTACGTGAGTGCTCAAGAATTTGTATAACATATAATTGCCTATAGCTTCAATACAAGCTTATCCAGGTGTTTATGTTTGTTTTGTTTCTGGGCAGGCCAGGGTTGGTTTTTTGCAGTAGTCAGGAGGGGGCATGGCTGGGATATGGAGGTTATTTCTATATCACCTGACATCATTACTGGGGGCTGGGAGAAAAGGGACTCTTCAGAGAAGGAACGGCTCCTTCTAGCTGAGAAAACATGATGAAGGGAGCTGTCCAGTGTTGTCTATTATGAGGGAGTTTTTCCATGTGAATAATTTCTTTTGTTACACCTTTCGTTATTAATATTGTTGCTGTTGCTGTTACTCTTTGCTTTCTTATCTCATTGCTGTCTCCAGTAAATTGTTCTTATATCAACCCATGATCTTTACCTTTTGTGCCTCCAATTGGAAGTGGGAGAAGGGAAGCACTGTGTGGGTTTTTTTGTGAGAGTATTAAACTGGAGAATGCCATTCTTAAGCCACAACAGTGTGGAACTGGAATAGAAATACAGAACAGAGAAGGGAAGGACACATGTCATCAAGGCCTGGAGTTGGATAAAAATTGTTAGTGTGCCACCCACTGACATTTCCAGTTTTAGAACAGATGACCTTGACTCAGCGAAGTGTGAGGTAGACCAGGGCCTGTGACTGACTTTGCCACTCGGAAATTTCTGGGGAATTCACCATGACTCACCCCCACTTTTAACAATTACAGATGTCATTTTTCTTTGGGTAACTCCTCTCATACAGCAGACATTAAGGTATTAATGTGACCCTTAAGTGCATGTGAGAACTCTCACTATCTTTTTGTGCATTTTTTTACTTAGAATTTTCCATAAGGTAGCTTGAGATGCTGAACATTAAGTTCCTTTTTTTCTTGAATGCTAAGAGACATTACCTTGTGTTATCTCCACAGCATCTTCACCAAGATTGAATGACTTTTAAAACAACAAGACAAAACAGAACATTTTTCCAGCTCAGTTATGGATGCTTAGTAATAACCAGTATTGTGTCTGTTCTGCCTTTCCCCTCTGGGAAGCCCATTTTATAGCAGTTCTCTGTAAATGTCACAGCAAGTGCTACCAGTGGAGATGAGGAGAATATCCTCAGAGATGTGGCAGCACACAAGCTGCACAGCTCTTCTTGCTTTTCTCATTTGCACGCAGTGATTCCATCCTACAAATACAGAAGACAGGGGAATATGATGGATCTGCATGTACCAGTACCTCTCTTCTGTAGTCTGTGAGACTGCTAAGAATTATTGCTTCCATGGATAAGTGATTTTCACTGGGCATTTCTACTGTTTTTGTTAATTTTTTTGCACTGATGTTGCTCTGATTTCCAGTACGAAATATTTGGGTTTACCTTTTTTAACACTTAGTTCAGTAGGTATTGGCACATGACAGGGGCTCCCATCTAGGAGGAAATCTAGGAAGATTTGCCTAGACTTTGGACTGAGGATGAAGGGCTGCAAAAAGCCATTCAGTCACCATGGAGACTCACTCTGAATGTCAGGATATACTAACTCCTCGTCATGAAGTACTTGCATTGCTCTAGATCAGAGTAGATCTCAACCCTGGACTTGTGTCAGACACTGATTTCTTGAGGAAAGTATTTTGTGGGGGTAAAGAGGACATTAACCTTTCTTATTGATTTTTTGCCCAGAATCAGTGGCAATTCACATATTCTCTAGTGCAGCACAACATCCTGATTTCTCTTCAGCTCCAGCGTGTCATGTCATGGTGACAAATCTCTGCATTTCAGGGTCAGGAAGACGAAGAGGACAACTCTACACATGTTATCTAACCCTGGGGTTATTTCTGCCCCAGCTCCCAGGACTGGGAACATTTAGAAAGACCTAGATCTAGGCAGATCTAGAAACCATGAAACTTCATAGGGCAAATCTGGGTTCTGACACTGCTTGTGTATTTAAGTTGTCGTAGATCTAGTGTTGGGGCACCCATGGGCTCAGATGACTCAGAGCTGGTTAGAGTCAGGCAAAATCAGAGGTACACTTCCTTGGCTACCTTAGTGTGGAGACCTGTACCTTTCTCTGCTGAGTCTCCTATAAACCGAACATTAGTTAGAAATTTTGCATAACAATTGTAAGCATGTAAAGAAGATAAGTTTATAGCCTCCATACAAAAGGTGTTACACCACCTGATAGCTGTTAGTGAATTGAAGCTGGATTTAATTTAGGTAAATCTACTGTAATAGAAGATTTCAAAAATGTGTGATGTATTAGCATCTATCTATTTAAAGAAAAGTTTATTGTTGTAATACAAAAATGCAGTCTAAGAAATTATGTAAAGCAACAGTTTAATCTGTTTAATTAATCTGTTAGTTAATCAGAACTTGTTTTAAAGTTAAAAACAATTGGAAATTATTCTAAGAACTATTCTTTCAGGCACATAATAGGCACCTTTTATTAAAGGCCAGAGAAAGAGCTCAATTAATAACTACATCTGAGTAGCTGTAAAACTGAGGTGAAAGGAAAAGGTTGCCATGTCTTATCAAAGCTTGCAACTCCATTTAATTTTTTTTTTTAAAGAGTCACTCTATTCTCAATTTGACCTGAAGTAACATCTTTAAACAATCCATGAGATGCACAGAACAGTAATAATGCGTACTTGGCCAGGGGTTGCAAGGAGGTATAATGATTAGGAACTGTCCATTTAAAAGAAAACAAACAAGCAACCCTTCTAATTCCTTCATGCTTGGCAAGTTTACTTTAAAAACTAGATTTAAAATTCAGGTAATTAAGAAGTCAGCTAGGATACTAGAATATTAGTGACATAAAGAGGCTAATCAGGTTTCTCATAGGGAATATTTCTTGCATAAAATGCAGATGTATAGAGAGGTGACAAAAAGGCTTTCCAGCATGCCATTCCAACTTTGCTTCAGCACAGTTCTCCTTGAAGAAAATTAGTTCCACATGAGATATTAAGACTCAAATCAGAGTTCTTTTTTGCTAATTTATAATGTTTCATCTGCCTGACCACCTGCAGGGAAAACTTTACACTGTTTTTGACATATCATTAACACAGACCTCAGGTTCCCAGCTACTAACTGTGTCTGTTTTATCTCTGCTGTCAAACTTATTCACAATCTGAGCAGTCTCTTTTGAATCTTCAGGGATAACTGGGAAGTGTTTTGTTTTCCCTGAAGAGCTCAGTATTGGCTCTTGGGTTGCTTAGTGTTTATATGCTAGCTATAATACACTAATAAGTCATCGTAAGGTTATCTAAATGTTGTAAACAACATAAGTAAATTCATTTCCATGTCCATTTTCTCCATTTTTCTGTGAATCCAATCTACTCCAAGAAAAGATGAAGAGGCAGAAAAGGAAACAGTAATTCTTTCCACCGCTTTAGGTTTTCTCTTCTTTCTTTAGGACAGATTTTGTTCACATTTCAGAAGCCAAGTTTCTCAGGAACAGATGTAAACTTATTACTCTACATATATCCATGCTGAGAGGTGTATGAAGTAGAACAGATGTATGAGCTATAAGAAAAGCTATATCCAAGCAAAAGTTTTGTTCATAAAACATTTCAGCTGTGAATTCTGCTTCTTAGCTAAGAACTTCAGATAAAATGCTTCAGTATTCATTTAGCTCATCAATTTCCTTTTGGTGTTATTAGGCTGTGAAGTGGATTTGTTTTCAACAAAACTTCTTGTAGAAGCCAAGAACCTGCAGTTGTGTAGAGCTTATGCGTTGTAAAAGGATTTTCAGTGTGTTTGTTTCTTTCCTGTATGGAACACTAGAGTCTGAGTGCCTGCTTTTGATTGCTCTTGGTGTATTTCCATAACTGTGACATAGGTTCATAGCAGGATACTTTTGAGAAAAATGGATGCAGAGGATGAGCCTTTCTCAAAATTTGAGATCTTATTCCTCAAATGGTGTATGATTAACTGCATGGAATTCAGCCAACTTCCAAACCTTGTGGCAAATAAATCTCTCCTTTTCAGCTTTTAGCTTTTAACTTTGTAAGAGATTTCTTGGAAATAATCTTAGATGTACTATCGGTGAACAGTTATTTTTTGGATGGGGTTTGCTTTCGTCTTGTTAATCTTTGAGTCTTGTAAAAGAACATGTAAGGCAGAGTAAAATAAATGAATCTCATCTCTCACACATTGCAGGACTGTGAAATGAATTTGAGAACCCTGGAGCCTAATTTTACGGAGAATTTTATAGAATTGTTTGTAGTTCGTCAAGCATAATAACTCTTACTGAGTTTGCAAGGAAATCTTTTATTGCAAAACACTCAAACTGTAGAATCTGCACAGCAGTTCTTTGTAAAAAGGCTGCAAAATTTGTGCGTATGGGCATAAGACCCCCCTGCAGGATTAGACCAATATTTCATGTAGGCCTTTATTCCATCTTTGACAGATACAGAAGGTCCATGGCAAGGGCTTGCGCTTCTCATCAGGGGAGCTCCTCTTGCAGTGTTTGTCTGCTTATAGTTGCAAATTGCACTGAGCAGGATGATTGGCCATGTTGTCAATTTGTCTTCTTTCTTAGCTCTGCACTATATGGGCAAATGTTGCATATACACAAAGTCAGAAGTTTTGGCTAACGTCAAAATGCCACTATAGATATAGAAGCTCTCCTGAGGAGTTTTAATTAGCCCTTTTATGTTAAATTCTGTTATCTAGCACAGGATGTATACCTAATCCAACTACTCAGCCATGTGATAGTGATAGGACTAAAAACAATCCCTTTCATTACTGAGTCAAGTCCTTTGCTATTGTAGCTGTCATAAAATTTTTGCTAAACAGATTGAATTATTTTTTATATGTATAGATAATTGATAATATCTAGATCTAACACTACCTCTGTTCTCATAGCTGCTACCAAAAGTTCTCTTAGAGCCAATGCTCATCAATCTCTTTTGAGCCTGTGTTTAGTCAGAAGCAATTTATATCAATGGTGCATGAGATTATATTCCTTCAATGCAAAAGCCAAATTTTTCTGTTTTCCTCCTAATAAAAAGCTTCTGCGCTCTATAAATAATTCTATGAATCCATTTCTGCAGCTGTTCTTCTCAAGATTCATCTATATTGAACAAAAGTTGCTTATGTCTAGTGGAAATACTTCATCTGGTGTACTCCTAAATTGCATGGTCTTTTTTTTCACAACATCATGTTGGTACCTTACAGACATCAAAACACAACAACCTTGGTTTCCATCCTTCCAAATCAATAAGCCCCAGAATTTCTTGCTGTTAAGTCCAGAACACATGCTTTAAAAAAAGACTGTAATATCCAGTTTTGTACGTTCCCATTAAAAAGTCCTTTTGACCATAGTCTACACCAGGAAAGAGGAAAGCAGTTTGTGCAGTATAGAAGTAGTTGTCCCGTTCTACATTAATGTGGGTGTATCTGTTTGTAACACCAATATGTGGGTTGTTACTGTATGTCAGAGTTGTTTGTAACTAGGTACAGTACAGGAGAGCAACTGGAAGATAGGTGAATATTATACATAGTCAATTAGTTTCAAGGTTCAAATTGAAGTTCTTCTAGTATACACAGCAGCAGCAGTGTTCTGTAACTGCCATGACCTCTTTTGATATCAGCTTCATAGCTCAACCATAAGGTTTCAGACTTCTTTTGTAGCTTCAGAAAAAAAGCAAGATTTCTGAATTGCTTAAATTTCTTCATATATATCTTTCAGATTCTTTGACTTGCAGCTGATATTTCCTAGGGCTTTCCATGGTGCTAAAGGCAACCACCAGACACAATAAATTAGTAATATGTGTGTTATTTGTACAATAGCACCGGCTATTTTTGTCCTTAAAATTTTAAAGGTTCTTGCAATTAATTCTATGTTTAGAAGGATCATAAATAATGTTTTCCATTGTAATAGAGGAAAACTAAATCAGAACTGTCTGCTGAAATCTGTTTCACATTGTCATGTCTAGGTCTGCCATGGTTTGGGGTGACAGAAAAAGGTTCTTCAAGGTTTCTTATCATCATCTTTGCAAGATGTTGGGTATGTCCCAATCACTGTAGCAATGAAGAGCTCTGTTGTTAAGCTCTCCCCTTTCCAGGGTCCCATAAGACAACAGGGACTAGCCAGGAAGGGATCAGTGGTGTCTGATCCCTATTCTGAGGTGCCTATAGGGTTGGGTTGTCTGATATTTATATTTCAGAACTTGCCTCCTCTTACCCAGAGCCACCCAAATATTAAGTGCATTTTCTGAATGAGTGCAATTGGGGGCTG
This sequence comes from Pachyramphus minor, assembly GCA_013397135.1. Classification (NCBI taxonomy): domain Eukaryota; kingdom Metazoa; phylum Chordata; class Aves; order Passeriformes; family Tyrannidae; genus Pachyramphus; species Pachyramphus minor. The sequence continues at coordinate 27,573 of VYXB01004806.1, read as the reverse complement.
TATCTCTCCTGAAACTATTATTACTGGGAACTGCTGGCTTCACTATTGCTCATTTGTCTATGAAATGATTTGGTAATTCCAAAGAAGTGGCTATTTCCCTTTTTACACCTCCTTTCTCTACTCATTTTTAGAGGACCATGAGTAAAAACTTGACCAGATCTTCATGACTATGTAAAACATGACTTCCGGAGTCTTTATTGTGGACAGCTTAAAATGCCCTTTTCTCTTCTGCCATGAAGCTCTGCCAGGGTCTGCCGAGGAGAATGTCACCAGTGTGACACTGCCCCTCCAAGAGGTATGGGGCAAGGGCACATGGCAGCTGGCCTTTCTTCTTACCTAAAGTGTAGGAGAGATCTCATATTATAACCAGGTTCCACCTCTGAAAAAATAGTTCTGTTGATGATAAAATATTTGACATTTCCTCTTACTCAAAAAGCAAAGTTAAAAAATACTTGTAGCCTGCATTTTGCCTGTGTAGTTTCTATACTGGTACAGAACAGGACCTGATTTTAAAGCATACACAGTCACAAGGAAATAGCTGCCACCTCATAATAAGTGACCACTGCAGAGACTGATCTGTTAGGTAGAGATATATTTTCGGCTGATCAGAACTGGATGTGTTCTCTGAATGGACCTGTTTTGAGTAGTGCTGGTACTATTCCTCATCCTGCTTTGGAAGGAAGTCAGAGGCAGTAACATGGTCCAGGGAGTACTTAGACCAGTCTAAACATGCCATTAGTTCCATGTCAAAACATCATAGATGGAGGAAGCTTTTTGCAAGGGATTTAGAATTTTGTGACTACTTCTTATCCATGCATTCTCATGAAATTACTTTCCCTTGCCTGTGGTGCTGAGGATGAATAGGAAACCTGCAAACGTGCTAAGGTTTTGCTGGCATATGGAATCCAAGCTGCTCTGAGAGTGGAGATGGAAGGAGCAATTCCTGGTCACAGAAGGGATTTGTAAGTAAGATTATTGTACACTGCCTAATTTTATTCTGATGGGTAGTCATGAATCTCTTGCTGTGGAGATACTAGTGTAACATCTAAAAATTAGTACATAAAAGAGTCTACTTCAGCTATGTGCTATGTTTTAAAGTTCTAAACTAAAGAAAAAAATTGGGCAGTTTGGAGACTAGGCAAGCCAGTGGAAAAATCAAATGGCCCCTGGAGCAACCCCATTTCTCTGCAGTATGGGAAACCTGACTTTAACATAAATACTCTCTCATTCTTATAGCCACAGGAACCTAGGCAAAATCCAACCATAGCTAGAAGCACTTCTTTCTTATCTCATATCTCAGAAATAGGACAGAAATCAGAAAAATGGGTAGAGTTACTTGTGACTACATTTTAGCAGATGCTTACAAGTATGCCATTTATGAACAAATATGTATCTTTTTAAAAGTTTGTCTCTGTTGACTTGTACTTTCATAACTGGTTTGAAAGAATTATTGAAAAGCTGCCATGTGGAATCCTATACACTCACTATTGTTGCATTTTAAAACACATCTGTGTGTGTGTCTTTGGAAGAAGAAAGTCCTATTAAATATTTTGCCAGTTTGTCTGAGACACCTCAGTGTAGAGACCCTTAGGCTGAGAATGTGCATTTACAGACAGAACACCTCCTATACTCTCTGAAGGTACTACTGGTTTGGACAGGGTACTTACTAATCATGTATTAGATTTTCAGCAATGGCTCACATTTCCCTGACTGAAATTACTGGGTTACTATGGCACTGTTTTGAAATCTATGCCACGAATTAGAGGTTTTTATATTCCCAGATGCTAACCTAAACTGCAACTGCATGCATGGATTTTGCTTTTACAAACCAAATGTGAATGTCTTAAATTTCCCATAAATTATTTCCCAAGAAATATACCAAGAAATCAGATAGAAACAGACTTTCTCAATTTGCAATTTCAAATTTCTGACTCCTGTGCTGTTCTAACAATTTCTTTTCATCTTTTTAACCCAGCGTAGTTCTGGCAATTATGAAGCTGTCTTGTCTCATTCATGTAAATCATTAAAACAGTGCCCTTTCCTGCCACTGGTGCAGTGGACATTCACCAGAGGTTTTCTTCCAATTACATGGCTCAGTGGGCCCTTCCTAATTTAAATAACCTCTCATTTTCTCATTTTGCCTTTGTTCTAAGTTGTCAGTATTGCTACTCAGTGAAGTCAAGTTATATCAGGAATCATAATGGTTATTCCCAGAATATTTTTGTGCTTTTTGATAGACTGAAATTGCAAAATCAATCGATTTTAAAAGCGGAAAATGGAAGGGGTTTGTGTGATTCTTCACCTCCTGGCAGAGATTCTATGTGGCTGCACTCTGATTTTTATGTAGCTATAAATGTAGTTACTCAACAACACAGCCTGAGACTTACCCTTTAATTTTTGTCAGAGTTTATTGCTCACAATCACAGAGAAAGGTTTTGTTTTACAGGGCACTGTGCAAATAAAGCCCAGGCTCCTCCACTAATGTCCCCCTCCATGTCCTGCAAGTGAGCAAGCAGCTGAGGAAGGGCTAAAAAACCATCAGCTGTGAAACTAAATTGCTCACTAGTAAATTGGCTAAATTCTCCTCAATGTCAAACAATCAAAATGTTTAGGAAATATTTGCACAGTCCACACACCAATGGGAGTTATTCATCTAGAACTAATAGCTCATCAGCTAATAGCTGAATAGCTCTTCTTAAGAAGCTTCTCTTTCCTGGGTGACAGAGCACAGTGCATCACCTCTGACATCATTAAGGGCTGTGTTTGGAAGTGTTAGATTTCAGCAGAAAAATTCATAACAAAAATAAAGGCAAAGATCCTGAAAAAAAAGCCCTTAATTCTGCATTTTTATTACTGAACTGCTTTTGAAATGGGGAGGGATGGCACCTGCTTCTACAGGTGGACTTCTGAGGCATTAAACTGCCTTCTGGAGGGGATTGCTCACAGCCTTTCCATGAAGAATGGGGCCTTTTTATGTGAAAGTTGCAAGTCACAAGCTGTTGCACTGTTTTACTAAACACAGTCCTTCAGGGCACACAGTGAATTTTTTCAGCATGTTGGTCGTTGCCCCATTATGCTGGCTGTGTCTGGGCTCTCTGGATTACACGGCACTAAAAAGAGAGTCCAGCTTCAGACCTGCCTGCAGGCTAGTGTGTAAGGGCTAGCATAGCAGGATCATCTCTTGTTGATCAGTGTCCTAGCCTGGCTTTGCAGCATCTAGGAATTACTGCTGTTGTCTGCATATCCAGGGCTCTATTTAAATCGTTTTTGTGTTGTCTCTAAGTGTAGAACACATATATTATGTGCTGATTTGGCATAACTTGTCAAATCACTTTCATGACCAATCCTCTTCAGGACAACAAAAATGCTTTGACTTATTCTGACATCAGGAAATTCAAAATTAAATTTGCAGCATTTTTCTCTGGGGCTGGAGAGAAAACTTCAGTTTTCTTCACATGAGGTTAAAGATATAATTGAATTGTCTTACCCTGTAGGGTTACTCTCTTTTTCTCTTTTTAATAGTTGAACAAAGTCAGCTGTCTACAGAAAGTCCAAATAAAATGGACTTGCTCACAAGTCCTTGACAAATGAACTTTATTATGGAGATGGAAACATGCCAACAAGAAGTCAGAGTTAGCCAATATTAGTTTCCTGAAGTGTAAGAGTCACTTTTACAGCAGTTGGGATCTATGTCTTGGGCACTAAGAGGAATGTGACTTCTTAAAAGAGAAGAGTGAGGGCTTTATACAGAGGTAGCCAATTATGTAGTTTGCTTGAAAATGAGCCAATCACTCATTTTAATGAAGTGAATTTCAACTTAGACATAAGTATGTCCTTGACATTTTTTAGAAGCAGTGACATTATCCGAGCAACTTGTTCTAAAAGAAGCATCAGACATACACAAGTACATCTACCTCTACAGTGGAAAAACACTAAGCAGGGTGACTTGCTTAGCAAAACCAAGAACAGTTTATTAGATATTGTCGAAATTCAGTTTTTCTCAGTTCTGTAAATTTGTGCAGAGTATTTGAGGTAAAGAAGCTGCAACAGATGGATGCAAAGCTACAAGGTTCAGAAAACAGCTGTAACAATTGATGATAAAGTAATAAGCGTTGTTTCTTTAATAGCCACATTTTTTGCCCAAGATTTGCAGTATAAAGGGTGTCTGACCACATGATCACATTGGGACTTTGTTCAGCAGTGTTAACTCTAGGAAGTCTCTGAAATTCATGATGTCAGCTGCTGAACACCATCTCTTTTCTCTTCTCTCTTTCTTGTTGTTTTTTTTTTGTTTTCAATTTCAGGTATTTGGAATAGTCTTTGAATTTATAGATAGTTCTAATTTTAATTAGAAAAGATGTATTTTTCTGGGAACCCCAAACTATTAATTCATTATAAAGCAGAAATCTCAGCAAAGTTAGTTTCATTGTACTAAGTTTCTTAAAAATATCCACTAAAGAACAACTATAAGAACACATGCCAGTGTTTCAGGCGTATTTTAAGATTGAAAATGCCAGGAATTAGATATCTAAAATATATCTTTATCCACCTTGACAACCAATGAAAAGGTTAGGGGAGTAGAAGGAAAGTTTCACTAGCTGCATTTTACAGATAAGGGTTAGAGGCAGGGGGATCAATGTTGTGTTGCCTGTTTTGGAGCTATCTCAAAGACTTAGATGTATGGTGTGTAGGTAACAGCATATCAGAATGGCTTTTTTCAACAGGAAATTCAGCTTTCAAAAAATGCACGTTTCTTGGGAAACTGATTTTACCCCCCCCAATTATTTTTTTCATTAGGAAAGAGAGAGTGAGGCAGCTTTGGCTGTGACACACTGGGATCTTTATTTTTTTATGTTCTTTAGTGTCATAAAGTTCTTTGGTGCCATTTCATCCTGATTTAAATAAGAAATTTTTTTGACAGTGAGAACAATCATTCACTGGAACAACTTCCCCAGGGACTTGGTAGAGTTCCAACACTGGAGATTTTCAAGATGCAATTGAACAGGGTGCCAGATAATCTCATCTAGGCTCCCTTTTCCACAAACTGTTGGACCAGATGATTTTTCGAGGTCCCTTTCAGTCTGGGCTGTTCTACGATAAACAACAAACTTTCCTCATAAATATATATATCAGTCCATCCTTAGAAGAGCTGGATTCCTTACAGCTGCTGTAACATCTCACACTTTCCTCTGATTTACAGCTTTCATTTATTTGGGGCAGTTTATATTTATTTTTTCTAGTTTCAATTCTGGTTTGTTTTTGCTAGGTCAATAGCCATTCTCTCTCCCTGTTGTTTAAACTTTGTAATATTTACAGCATTTAATAACAATATCTCAGTGTTTTCTAGATGAAATGTAGTCTTTTTATATTCTCTGACCATTCAGGTTTTTAAAATTCACAACATTTTAGAGCAAATTGATTTCACATGAATCAGGAGATTCTTTTTAAATAAAAAATTAAATATGTCACATCAACTCAGTTTAAAACACCTAGCTGCATTTGACTGGCATTTCATTTACCTATGGAAGGGTTTTTTTCCAAATTCACAGTCTCTTCTCTAAGCTATGTTCTCATATAAAAATTAAATATTCCTGTAATTCATTGCAGGTATCTTCAAACCAAATGGTGTTTCATCACTAGAGGCACATGTCTCTGCATGTGTTGTGGAAAAAAACCCTTTGACCAGGATGAAGGTAAGGAAAAGAAGGAGAATAGTTTGGGTTGGAATGGACTTTCAAAGGTTATGTAGTAAAGCTCCCCTGCAGTGGCAGGGCCCTGTCCAACTGATCTTGAGTGTTTCCAGGGATGGGGTATCTACAACATCTCTAGACAACCTGTTCCAGTGGAATGGAATTTTTCTAGAATAGAAAAAATAGCCATTATTTTTCACCTTCATATTCTAAGTTTGTTCCCAATATTTGGACTATTTTGACAAAGATAATTTTTTATTCCTGCATGGAAGGGTTTCTTGTGCAGTGGAATCTGTGGACTAGTTTTCCTGTGCAATTATTTCCCCTGATGTTCACCTAAACTTGTGGACACAGTTTTCATCACTTTTCTTCCTCTATAGACTCTACCAGGCTTCATATGCTTCTTATAAACTTCTACACAGCAGAAAATATGACTACTACGGTATACTTATTATGTTTAACCTATGTAATTCCTCTAATGACTTCTCTAGAGGTAAGAGTGCAATGAATGAACTAACAAAGATAAGAGACTACACTTCACTTGAATACATATGTACTTCATTTTAAACCTGTGACACATCACAGAAAACTTACAGACTCACAGGTTTACACACGTTCTATCGCCAGTGGGGTCATATCTAGGGAGGTTATGATAATATCAGTGTTTCATGAAGTGTATCAATTTTTTAACCAAGATAGCTGAAGACAGTCAGCCCCAGCAGGGATGTTTCTAAAGCTACAAAATGCTGTGTGCTGCTGATTTTACTTACCCCTGTCTCAAAATAGATGCAACTAACTGTGACACTGAGGGGAACATATCCTCCCTTTCACCCTGCCAAGCAGCCCACTGTGTTGTAAAATGACTCAAATGGAAAGCTTCTTACTTCCCAATCAAATTTTCCTGTGGAATAGCAACTCTGACCTTGTTTTTCTCTAAAAAAGGATAATTATTTTTTTAAACAAGTATGGAAAGGTTGGTGGATTAGATCTGTGATGGAAAACCCGTTTCCATCTTCCTTCCAGTACAAATGAGCTTCCAGATTTACATGGCAGAAAGCCCAGCCCCAAATAGCAAGATTTCCAAGGTTTCCCATTCAGCAGAAAATTTGCCTGGTTTGCATTGGAGGAGCCAGAGATAAAAAATTCTGATTCAGTCTTGCTTGTTCTCCATTTTCCAGAGAAGACAATCAGAAAATATTAGTGTCATATTGGAAAATCATGTTTATGTCTCATTGCATTCTCCCGTAATTATTGAGGCTGAAAATTCTAGCATAAATGAGACAACTTGCCCAAGCCAAATGGCCACTTTTCTGCCAATCCTTTCCCACCACCTGACTGATGGAAACCTGCCCTTTGGACAGCCTTTATCTGAGCATCTCCCACTGGATGATTGGACAAAGCCTGAGATATACTACACATTTAACTCCATTATGGTAGTCCATATATCTTACTTAATAGGACACTCATATTGCTCTAGTTTGATAATTAAAAAGCAGAGGTAGGAAAAGCTAGTGCAAATTTGGAAGACTAAGCAATTTCTCTGAAGTAAAATCAAGTGGATATTGCCTTCAAACATACAGAATAACATATTGTAAAAATTGAAAATAATTTATCTGAAAGCTGCATGTAGAAAACCATGAGATACTGATAATAAAAAAAAAAAAATCTTAGGTGTCATATTCTTTCATTGCTCACAACAATCCATGAGTGGTTTTTAAGCATTTGACCGACATTCAAAATAATTTACAGTAATATCATAAGTGTGAAAATTTATCAGTAGAATTCACTTCAAATATTCAGTATTTCTAAATCAGTAATTGCAATTTGTGTTTCATAACCTTAAGCATTTTCCCCTTCCTATTCACTGAGCTGATCAGCCTATATAAGCGAATAATCATTCTAACATATAATTGTGTCCATTTACCTTTTTTCTTCCTCAAAAAAAGTATTCTTATGAAGAACCTTACTTTTATAAGGATTCCCCTTCAAGGTGAACAATATTAGTCAGAAATGCCTTCAAAAGATGCTTGATCTTTCTTTGAATCAACATTCCTAAACACATTTTTGTACAATATTACCATAACTTTCAGGGTTGATTAATATGCAGTACCTGAGTTATAATGGCCTTTCTTTGTCAATTTGAATTTATTGGCTACTGAGTTTTCCACGGGGAATATATTTTACCTTTTAATTAGATCTTTAATATGGGGAATAGAAAAATCTGGCTGAATACTGTCAGAATTAGCAAAAGTAAACACATCACATGTCCTAGCCTCTGATAAAAAGAGAATTATCAGAAATGTGATTTGATTTGTTACATGTGCATGACAAACTATGGATCAGAAAACTATGTCTGCTTCTTGTAGTCTATACCATATAAGTTTTCATTCACTAATTTAAGGGGATTTTCTCTGAAGGGGAAACTAGCAAACATCTTTTGATCACTTGGGAAGGGCTTGTAGTAGCCACCCAACAATTTAAAATTTAATTGTTTTCCTGCAATATCTTTCCCAGGTATACTGAAAAATACCTTTTTTTAAAATCTTTTGCTGTAAGAGGATTTCAAGGCCTTAAATGACCAAGGTGTGGTGTGCTGCTAGCATCTATGATTGAAGTACAACAGCATGGTACAGGCACCCATCGGAAAGATGTTATGAAGGCTTTGGATTTTTATCTGAGGCAACTAATAGAAGAATGTGATCGTCATCGACACCTTCTGTAGTCGAAACAAAGACAGAAACCTTCCCAGTTGCTGAATCAAGCGCTCTGCTATGTGTCCATTGTGCTACATGTTTTGCTTCAAAGCAATCCACATCCTTCACTATTATGCTGGCTGTGACTTTCACTTTTATTAAAAAAGTAAATTTGCCTTGGAATCAGCTGGTGTTCTACAGAAACCCTGCAAGGGATGCAGAAATTAGGCACTGAGAACAGAGGCAGTTGCCAATGAGAGGAGTCACAGGATGAGTTTCAGAAGGCACTGCTGGGGTTTCCCGCTACTCTCTGACAGCCAAACACTGCAGAAGCTGTTATGAGAGTGAAATTTGCTTAGTGATACACTACCACAGCACAAATGCTGTTTCTTCTCATCAACATCAGAACAGGAAAATAAAGCAGAGAGTCATGCACAAGTTGCAGTGAAGTCTATTATAAAGGCCTTTGTATTTTTACTGCTAATAATGAAACATTGTTCTTCATAGAAATGCCTCATCAACCTATTATCCTAGGCAAGGGGCAAGTTCGTGTAACTCAGAAATTATATTATTTCAATAATAGCTGGGAATGCTTGAATGAAAACACTTTAATGCTGCAGATGGAAATGTCATGACAACAATCACTAATGCAGTCTTCACTGTATTAAGCCAAAAGCTATGCAGGAAAATGAATATACTCCATATGCTGCTAGGCAAACCCAGAACCACAAGCAGCAATCTGTATTTGAAGCAGGTTTTAAGGGTGACATTTATTAAAAAAAAAATTAATTCAACATTTAATTAAAAAAATTCCAGCATGTTTTGCAGATAAGCCAGGGCTTTTTTTTTTTTTATTTTTTTAATACAAAACTGCAGGTTTTTTAACCCAGATGACCAAGTTCTATTTCTATGGGTAATGTTTGTATTTTACAAGTTTATAGTCCTGTGTAGGTCTGCTTCATGTCTCTGGAATTCTAAGTATCAGAATCTGTAAGCCTAAATATTAGTAATGAAGAAGAAAATCTGAAATATGGCTTTAATCCCACTCTCTGGAACCCAGCCCTTTTCTTTTATCCTCGTTTACACCATTCTTTATTTTCCCTTTATATTTGTGTTTGTGACTGTCAAAAAATGGATTTTGGAGTTTATGTTGAGGATGCTGGAATATACAGACAGGTCCCAGACTGTTCCATATCTTTAACTGGTCTGTGGTTTTGTTACAAACTTCCCTGGTAACGTGGCATACCTAGGGCCCAGTTTTTCTCTCCCATTAACCCATGTTCTTCTCAACAACAATAGAGCTCTGGAATTCTGTGTATGCACCTGGTTTCAGGCAAATCCTGTTGGATTTTACAATCTATTGTTCAGTGTGCACTTATGTAAAGTTGATGCTTTTTTAGGAATAAAATGGTCTTGCTATTGTGATGAATAGCAAACTGTATGGGCTACAATGGTGTTTTAGTTTAAAAGTGTTATGCTGTTTGCTATCAAACTTAACACTAAATGATGTATGTTTATGCTCAGTTGAGATATATTTTTCTAGATTGGCCAGAGAAGGCATGTTGGCATGTAAGAACCAGAAACTTTATACTGTATCTCTAGATTTGTTGTTCCAGGCAATCATAGCCAGCTGAAAGCAGATAATGTCCTCATCACCATACCCTCCAGCCAGGAGTTGTCTATCTTTCCCAGAAAATGACACAATATGTTTGTTATCAGAAGAAGCAAAATCTCCTAGTAAGTAAATATTTATTTTTATGTCCAAACACAATGATCAAGAACCAACTTTTTAACCCCTGCAAAATCATTTATGTGCAAACATATGTTAAATGACAGTGTTGTGAAGCTAGTGAATCTAGTTTGCTCTTCCAACAAATGATTCAGAGATTTCTTATTTCCAGTTTAAAGTGTGACTCATGGCTACATACATCAGTGGAGAGTTTTTGGTCTTAATACGTAGGTTGATAGTGTGAGGACTGGAATCAAACCCAGCTTTACATCACAAGCTAAAGAGCTATGTGTCTGTGTTTGTACCATGCCATCTACCTACAGTAGTAATCACAGAATCACAGAATATGCCGAGCTGGAAGGGACCCACTGGAATCATTGAGCCCAACTCCTAGGCGATGCTTTGCCTGATGCCCCCCAGGACACAGTTGGCCCTCCTGCCTGCCAGGGCACTGCTGACTTACAGTCAACTTGCCACTGATCAAGACCCCCAGGTCCCTTTCTGTGGCACTGCTTTCCAATATCTCATTCCCCAGTCTGTATATACATCTGGAGTTGCCCCAATCCAGGTGCAGAATCCGGCACTTTCCTTTGTTGAACTTCATATGGTTTGTGATTGCCCAGTCCTCTAATTTATTGATGCCTCTCTTTAGGACCTCCTTGACTTTGAGGGAATCAACAGCTCCTCACAGTTTTGTGTCATCTGCAGACTTGCTTAGTATACCTTCCAGTCCTACGTCCAAGTCATTTATGAAGATGTTGAAGAGCACAGGGCCCAAGATGGAGCCCTGTGGAACCCCACTGGTGACAGGTCACCAGTCTGATGTTACCCCATTCACTATTACCCTCTGTGCTCAACCAGTGAGCCAATTGCTCACCCACCATGTGATGTGTTTATCCGCATGTGTGCTGGACATTTTGTTCAGAAGGATCTTGAGTGACAGTATCGAAAGCTTTACTGAAATCCCAAAAGATTACATCAGCAGGCTTCCCTTGATCAACTGGGTGTGTTAACTGAAAGACAATCCAGTCACTGGTCACAGGCAGAATGGTTTCGTGAGAGAAAAGTCCTGCTTATCCATACCATAACTGAAGTAATAATAATAAGTAATAATAAACTAGTAATAAAATAGGGGTGAAAGGGTCTCTTTGCTCTTCCTTACTTGCTATTGAGCCTGCTGCCTCTACTGGCTGCTCCCAGACAGTCAGAGAGGATTCCTTCCTGCTCAAACTGCCGTGCCATGCCCTCACTGATGTGCCACGGCCCTGTTCACCCTTCTCTGGGTCACTCATGCTCCCTGGAGCCATTTAAAAATCTCCCGATTGCCCTCAGCACTGCTTCTTCTGCATCTTGGCTTGTCTGCCAAGAGTTTCCAGCTCCTCACAAGGCTGCTGCTTGGTGTTGCCTCGCCAACCAAGGCCATACTGGCATTTAGTACAGGTAGATAATTTTTATGTGAAAGAATGATGGATTTTTTTGACAATTTACACAGAGTATTGTATTTAGAAAAGAAATAAAGTCTGTGCTGGAGTTAAGGAAGATACTGTAATCTAGAATAAATTCTATGAGCTCTTTCAGCAGGGCAAGCTGTGCTGAACTAAAATGGGATATGTGGAGGTTGAATTGCTATGAGGTAGGCACAAATGTGAGAGCTTGCAGTTTACAGAGGAGTCACTCAAGCACAAGCACTGCTTAGAATCCAGTGCTCTGTGTCACATGATGTGTTTGTGGTCCTGCCTCAAAGTAGCTGTGGCCATGCAGCAGGTACGTACTGCCTTGCTGCCCTGAGGGTGAGGGGAAGATTTTTTAGCACGTACTAACTCTTTCAAGAATGAGATTGCCATCTGGATCTCAGTAAGTAGTACTTCTAGGCAAATCCCTCTTACACTGCTGGGAACAAAGTGGTGAAAAACCAAATGCCTTCTTAATTCTCTTTCTTGAGGTGGTGACATCCAGCTAATACACTTGAAAGAAGGATTCAAGTGAAGTGACAAGTAGCTGGTAGTTGTCTAACCTATTACTTTTAAACACTACAGGTGTTATATGATTGGAAAGCTTTAGAATTCACTTCCTAGAGAGCTCCCGATAGCAATCAGTACAAAAGTAAAAACCACCCAAATTGTCTCTCCTGACAGCCTGACATGAAGGAGAAATATGCCCTGAAATCTGCATGGTGTGAGACCACAGCAAGAAAGAGTGAACAAGGTAAATGTTCATGTTCTGTCTATCGTTTCTTTCAGCAAGGTATTGATTTCCTGTAGCAAAAAGTTGCATTCAGATGTAAAAAGCAAAAGCAGAATCTGTCCTTAAAATGTTATTGAAATTTGAATGAAGCTTCCATTCAGCCACAGCAAAAAAGGTAACCTTATGACATTAGGAATAGATTCTTTCTATGTCCCAACCAAATCTAAAATGAATTTCTTAGAGTGTAGTTAAAATGAGAGTTCAGAGGAAAAAATATGACTATACACCAGATTAATCTCAGTTTCTAGTGCAGACATTTCTGAGTACTGTAAAATTAAGTTATGGAAGGCTAAAATGTTGCTTGAATGATAAATAATACATGCTTCAAATATCCTGGATGCATGTTTCATCATATGAACAACATGCTGTTGAGATTTCAAATTAAAATTATTATCCTATTTTTTCTTTTTACACTCCATCTTCAGTACAAATTAATTAGCTGTACTTTGCTTGCCCTTTTGCTAAGAGCTTTGAATGGAGAGTTCTGTGCTTAATATCTGGATGTAAAGTGTTATGGTGATTGAGACTGTATTTCCAAATTTTTTAGAGTAACTATTATGATGTGCTAGCATGATACTAAATTATCATTTAACTAGACTAAATATTGCCCATTATTTAGAAGCCTGTATAACTGATCAACTGATCAACTTTAAATTCCTAGTACCCATAACAAACCCAAATATTTTACATCCATCCATTGCATCCTCTGTAAGGGTTCACAGGATGCTTTGTAACGATGACATTATGGTCACATCAAGTAAACTCTAAACTGTGAATGGAAATATATGTAAAAGTAATTTGTAGTCCCTAAAATAGAGTATGTTTGCTAGAGAAAAACTTGTTTGAGAAACATGATTTTTAACATCAGGTGAAATGTTGACTGTTTTCAGCCATGTAGGTGTTCTGCAGATACACTCTGTCTTACTTTTATGCCAATAATTGTCCATCTGAAGCCACACATTTCCTTTATGTACACAAAAGGAAAGCGCTTCTTCTTTCCATCTCAATCACCACTTATGTTCCTGGTCATATTAAAACTACAAATAGAACCAATCATGCTCTTGATGAGAGGAAATGGGGTGGTGATAATTATATCTCCATTGAATTTCTGTTGCTGTCCTAGAGAGGAGAGAAATTGAGTGACAACCTCACTTGTAACAATACACCGAGAAAATAAATGCAGCTGACATGTTACCCACAACAAATGTATGGTGCTCAACATCATGGATGGGATTTAAACATTTCCTAGCATATTAGTTAGAACTTGTCACAATTTCTTTCCCAGATAGCTGGGTTAAGCTTATGACACGGTCATATGGTACCTGATGGACATAAATATGTGTTGGAAAGGAATGTCAGGCACTTACACACCTACAAATCTGTCAGTGTAAGCAGATTTCAGATTTATCTAATTTGAAATATCTAACTCCAGGGAGAAGCATGTTTTAGGTGGGAAGATATTCACATTTTAAGATATATGAGATATTTGCTTTCCCCTTTAAGTAGGGTGTATTGAGGTGAAAATTAAATACCTGCCTTTGACAGTCTTGCTGCTCACATATTGCCTTAAAGCAAAAGTGAATGTGAACTTAACATTGCCTTCTGGTGACAGTGAACTGCACCTTCATATGCTCTTAGTCACACTTTAATATTCGTCACCTGATTTTAAAGCTACAAAGTCTATTTAGAATACAAGTGTATGCATTTTTTTGCAGAAACTAAGGCAGAGGAAGTTCCACCTGAATATGAAGAAGAACTTCTTTACTGTGCGAGTGACCATGCACTGGAATAGATTGCCCAGGGAGGTTACACAGCCTCCCTCACTGGAGATATTCAAGAACTGTCTGGACACAATCCTATGCCATGTGCTCTAGGATGACCCTGTTTGAGCAAGGAGACTGGACCAAATCACCCATTGTAGTCTCTTCCAACCTTGCCTATTCTGTGATTCTATGATTCTCACACAGGGTAGGGTTCATTACATCTCTCTTTGTCTTCATCAAAATTACATGCTTAGTAAAAGCTGGCTGTCCAAGTTCCTTTTCTGTTCAGTGAAGAGCAGACAGTTCCAGGTAGTGGCTTACCCTAGTATGAGATAAATATCCATGCTGATGTGCTGACTCACTCCATGGAGCAGCTATCCTGACTGCAGTCCAGACTGTGGACTTGCAGACTGAAGTCCTGAAGTCATTCCTGTCCAAAATAAGAATTTTAGTAAACAAAATTCTTTTCAGTTATATCTAACACTATGTACTTTCCACAGAGGCAGGTTGCTGCTCAGCATTTTGAAAGAAAACTGCTAGATTACAAACACAATTCAAATTTCTGCAGGAAAGAAACATACTCGGCTATGTTTGATTTACTTTAAAGATTAATTTCATTGTGTTAAGGGTAAGAAGTGGTACAACAAAACTGAGTGCCTCCAAATGAGAACTAATGTAGATTCCCAAAGATGTAGGGAGAGCAATTGTTATAGTATGGAAACTGTAATGTCCAGTTTTCATAAATCTGTCTCTGAGTGACATCCCAGTTAGAAATGTCTTTCAGCTCTATGCAGCTTGGTTGGCTGCAATCATTATGATACATAAAGCCAATAGTATCCTAGGCATCACAATGGAACAATGTGAAATTTTTCAGAAGGTTTGTACATAGAAGAAAACACCTAAGTGACATTTTTTTTTGTCTGGAGAGGCTTTCCAATTATAACAAATTTTTTGGAAGGTTTATGAGGACATGTATTAACCCACAGTGTGTCAGCCTTCCCATCAACCACCCTTCTATTTGTTCTTTCTTTCCCATTACCTTTTGAAATGGTGTAGTCTCCATATACTACAACGGCCTCTCAAATTCATGTTTACAAATTCAAAGTTATTATTTAAACTTAAGGGTTTTTGAAATTCACTTAAAATTTAGCTTAGAAGACTTAGAATCTAAGAAATTAATCTTAAGAAAAAAGTTCTCAAGAGGGAGATTATTATCATTCTTTCTATCTTGCTTTGCACCTTTCCACTTAAACTTTGACCTGCTGGACGCATGATCCACATAGAAATGTAGAGTAATCTAATTTCTTTTGAAACCAATGACATAAGGTGTTTTAATATCTTTTAAGATCCTGTCCTCTGACACTATGCAATACTTGTTGGCTGTTGTTTGCTGAAGGCAAACCAACCTTTCCCCCTGTAATTTTCTGTGTCTTGGTGTTCTGCAATACGATTGCTTTCACAGTTTGCTGTGCAAAACTCCAAAGGCAGTGACCCCTCCACTTCTTATTGAAGCTCAGCAGACAAGACATTTGATTACTGACTGAGATGACATGCTCTTTCTAGTATGTGACGGTGATTTGGGAGATTAGGGACTCCAGGATAGGGTGTTTTAACCCATAACCTGGGGGGGAATATGCCCCCTGCCCTTGACCCCCCCTGCCTCAGGGTGCCAGGAGCCCAGCAAGGACACACACAGAGACCACAGGAGAGGAGACGGGCGAGAGAGAGTTTATTGCCTGGCTAGGAGCTTATATAAGTTTCAGGGGAATCTAAAAACTGATCAATAGAAAATCTCTGAAGGTTCACAAAACTCACCAATAGAAGGGAAGGGTTAACAACCAATAGAAAAGGGTTAATGAGACCAATAAGAAAACTTCTCTTTATCTTCCCAAGGACATTCTTTCATACAGATAACTGTTGTCCAGGGGGATTTTGGGAAGAAGAAACAGTAAGTTGGCAAGAAATAACAAAAAGCCATTTTGAAACATGTTAAACAACATTAAAAACTTCAGTTTTCACAACATTTGTGCTGTTTTCTTCACCTCCTTCACCAGTCCATTTCTGAAAAGACCTTTTCCATCCTAAGTAGAGTGAGTTCAATGCCACACTAGTAAAAACTCTCGTTGCTTCCTAGACACACAGAAGTAATAGTACCTGATTCTGGATGTTGTTGAAACAGATCTGTAAAGCAGAAGAGTATCCAAGAAGGGGAGAATGAATAATCGAGGGAATCTGCACTGTTAGTTAAAATACCAGACTGCTGGCAGTTAGCCTGAATATTATATCCAGCTGGTTGGCAGCTACAGGCATCATCTCATTTCATAATAAATCTGAAAATTTGGAAGTTTCCTGCTTAAGTCATTAAATCATCTTGTTTCTGAACAAAATAGACACCCTCCAGGCCTCCTAATTATATTAGCTTAGGGTTTTCTCATTTAATTGCAACTTTCACCTTGCTATTGTTACATCTGCATGATTTAATTTTAGTTACTGATAAACCATGCCACTTCAAACCTATAAGGCAAAAACATATGTTTTGGTATAGAAGCAGATATCGGCTTCAATTTTCCAGACTGTAATGGATATTCAAGACAGGGGGACAGTGTAGTTGATAATGAAGCTATTTTGTGGTTATCAGAGCAAGAGTAAGCCTGTAAGCCACCAAAAAAGATATCTTCGTTTAAAAAAAAAGTATTTCAGTTGTCATGAGTGTCACTGCCTGTCTTCCACAGAGCCCTTCAAGATGATTAAAGCTATAAAAGCCTGAGCCCTGATTTGCCTTCCTCATTCCCTTCACCTACCAGGGTTGGACTTGATGATCTCAGAGGTCTTTTCCAACCCAGCTGATTCTATGATTCTGTGATTCTATGATTCTGTTTCTTCTCCTCCTTTTGTTCATTATCAACTGCTCGGAAGTTTCTCTGAATGTGAGGGGCTGGCTCCACCTATATGGAGTGTGGTTATAATAAAGAAGTTCTTCTGTATCTAGTTCACCTGACAAAGTTCATGCTGCTGTTTGGAAGTAGAAGTGAGCACTGCAGCTTTGAATTCTGTTCCGGGAGGCCTGTGTTTTAGCAACATATCCTTATCCTGTTTATCCCAACATATTATTTTTCACTCTTGGCTTATTTCAAACCAGTGTACAAATATATGTGACTCAAGTACTTGACAATATATTGTCTTAGCCCTACCACTTAGACACTAAAGTTGTGATTTGTGACTGTTGCCCTTAAGCTCGGCCAGTTCATAACAGAAAAGCTATTTTCTGCTACACAGTGTGTATTACTTAGTGTTATGCATTTTATGATTACCAGGTCAACAAAGACGCACATAAGATGTTGCATATGTTTTCACTGTCATTTCTTTTGAAGGAGTCATCCCTGATAATAGCATTTGTCCTGGAAAAAGTAGAAAGAAGTTAAATGGCATGGAACAAATGAATTTCCAGATCATGTAGAACACTATTGAAAAATTTTTCAAAATGGCCCATTCTGTTTATTTGTTGGGCACCAAAATATAGAACAAGGATCCTGAATTTCCCTTCTGATTCTGGGCTTAATTATCAGAATAGTGACATATAAAGTTGTGGTTTGGTTTTTTAATGTTTAAGACAATCCATTGGTTCATTAAATTCACCAAATATCACTTTCACTTTTGCAGCTGAAGCTACTGCTTTTTTCACAGGGAATCATAGTCTTCACCAGTTGAGACAAAAGCAACTTGAAAAATGCCTTTAATTTGACTAGTAAATGCTTTCAAATCATTAATTTAGTTGTTCAAAGTAAACAGTCTTTGCCACAGAACAGTAGAATATTTCTCAGTTCTCTCCATCTAGCATCATAGTTACATTTGGTAAAAACTTTTTAATTATATTTATTCATTAAAAAAATCAAATTCTGGCATTTAAAAAGGAAGATATGACAGTTTTTAAGAAATGTGACTTTCAGTTTTAATAACAAGTTATGTGCTTTCCAAAAAAACTTTCACCTATCATTTAAATAGCCTTTATTTTCCATTTTAATTGCTTATTTAAAACAATATTATAGACATAACAATTTGAAACATAAATGATTTCATTGCATCGCAGGGAGTCATCTGTGGTTGCTCATGCCCCTGCCTTTGGCTGCCTTCAGTTAATCTCTTTCCTTTCCTTTGGGGCTATTCTTCAGAAAGCTGTGTTTTTCCTGGAATGTCCTCTTCTACTGGATGTTGATGCTTTCATTTAGCAGTGTCACTGTATCCTGTTTCAGGAAGGCCTGAGTGCTACTGGAAGCTGATGTTACCATAAGGCCCCAATTACTGCCCCTTCCCATCTCTGCTGTCATATCTTGATACTGAAATTAGGACTCCTCATGAGTTTAGCCCAGAGTCAGGGTCATAACTAAGCTTCTCTTACTTCCTCTCCGTGCCATGGAGGGATGTAGCATTTGACCAGGGCAGGTGTAGCTCTAATATACAGACAGGTTTTGGAGGAAATGGAAGTTAAGAGATTGTGGATGCATGTGTGTCACTACAGAAGTTTTTGTCCCAGGAGGTGGGAGGTATCCTAAACAGTCACGTTCAGGAGGTAGGAGAGTTAAAGCAGCAGCTATTCTGAGCAGTGCTGGCAACAAGCCAAACATTTCACAAAGTCCTTCCTTGGATGTCTCTGATCCAAAGAAAGGCAGAAGAAAAACAGTTTTCTCATTTTGAAAGGGTGTGAAGTTACAAGGTTTTTCACACTTTCACCTGAAGAAAGGACTCACAGAGCCCTAACTGGCACAGTTAATTAGTGCCAGAGGCAACTGACTCCTGGGATTTGAAAAGTTTGTGGTATTTTTGATATCACGTAATCTCCCTTTCCTTTTCTCGAGACAGGAAAAATACAATTCCAAAACAGATTTTATTTTAAATGAGGATTAGAAACTTTATTCTGAAAATGTCCATATGGGTTGCTTTGACCACACATATAAATACTTTTTCTCAAATTTTATTAAATTGGAAGTTCCATTGATATTTCTCTCACAAGAAGTTTTAATCTTCTTTATTTGTTTGTTCTGTTATTCTAGGTTCTTCCTTGAAAATCCTTCATAACTGATCATATTTTTCTTATCCATTCTCTTTTCTTTCTACTTTCTTCTTCTTAGTCACTGAGTCTTCAAATTCTAAACGTGCCTGTAAATAATTTGAAATTGGGATAGTGCCTCAGTGAAGCTTATTTCAAATGCAAACATTAGTATATTGTCTTCAGGAAAGCAGTTAAGGATTCAAAAGAAAACCAGTTATAATTTTACAAAAAGAATTTTTTTTTTTTTTTTTGAAAGAGCTGAGTCTTTTCAGGGTGCCATTTAACACAAGAGAGTAAGACAGCCTGTGTGTACATAATGGCATAGGACAACATTTAGACTAATTTCCATAAAGTTTTGTGTACAAAACTTTACATACATAATTATGCATGAATATATTAATTAAACTGGTCCACTGAGTATTGTTATTACATTAGGTTACTTGCATTGCTGGTTTTAGCACGAGATAAGTGAGATTGGAGGAACCAATAACCAAGTTACTTTTGCTACGGGCTGTCCAATTGATTTTCTTTTAGTAATTATTTTATTAGACTTTTCCTTTAAATTATCTAGTTTTTATTATACAGTCATGTGTCAGTGTTTTCATTAGAAATCCTGTGTTAGCAAAAGGATCAGAAGCTTTTAAATTTTTTTGCAGTAAAGCTAGATCAGTCAGGGAAAATGGACAGGAGGAAATGAAATTGATTTCAAGTTTCTTTTCCAAAGATATTCTTGTACAAAAAGAACGTTTGTTTTATAACAGGAGGGTAAGAAGTTCAAAGCAATATGGAGTGGAAATCATAGCAATATCACTTAAACCCACAGTAAGGACACAAGATAATGGCTGAATAATACTTATGGCCCAATCTGAAGTCTGTTAAACTCAATGAGGTCTTGCCATTGCCTTCAGTGAGCTTGCAATAAGGTCCACCAGAAATGCATTTCTTTTGCCATCTCCTCAGAACTTCAAACATGACATTTTACTGTGAAATACATAGTTACCAAAAAAATCTCCAAATATTACTCTCTCTGCTTCTTTCATTCCTGTGTTCCTAAGCTGACACAAACAAAGTAGGGGGTTCTGTGGCTCCTACTGCCTATGTGCAGTGTGGATGCAGGGGCTGCACTGCAGCACGGGCTTTAGGTTCAGGTGCTCAGTGCGCAGCTGATCTTGGACACATGCATCGAGTGAAGGGTTGATAGATGGGGAGTTTACATAAGAGCTGAGTGGTACGAGGTTGGAGTGATTTCATCATAGACAAATACAGATCATCAATCAGCATATGGAACTGAGGGGCCAGGATTAAAGCATCATACATGAATAAATCAATTTATTAATAACCAGTAGCTTTCCATAGCCTTAAATGCCACATCTGCTTTATGGACTTTGACCTTTGACTACAGAAGGTGCATCTGGAGTCACTAAATTTGGAAAGCAGTCATGATTTATGCAGGGAGATCAATATCCAAGGATTGGTATAAACACGATCTATACATCTTGACTATCTGTACACACTGTGGGTTTAGAATGTCCAAAGATTTATTACAAAACCCAGCAATGTTCACTAGTGGGGGAAGATATTTGTCATTTGAGAAAAAGCTTGAGGAGCTAATAACATGGCTTCATTTACCCAACACTATATGACCAAAAGTCTTGATGTTTTCTCCTTCATGTTCTAACCTTGCCTCCAACTCCAATTTCAGCAGGAGGGAGAGGACCTGTTTCATTGCAGAATAGAAAGTAAGACGGAATGTAGTTTAGCATAATAGTATTTCTCCTTGTCCCTTTCCTTTTATCCCTTCACATTTTTAAAATGCATGCAGTCCCAAAATGTTTTAAATATATTTATCTAAGTAAACTGTCTGTATCAGAGTAGTTAGCAGCTGAGGGCACACTTACCTCATCCTTTATATTCACCAAACTTACCAGGTTACCAGCTAATCTTTAATAACATGTACCTGCCAGATGGATAACATCACAGACATAAGGTACTGAATGGAGCAAAAGAGATTTCTCTGAGGGGCAGAGTCCTACTTGAGAGCTTTGAAACTAATATATCACCTTCTCAGGTAAAACCTGTTAAATACATGCATATTAGGATTGAGATCACTGAAACCTTTTTAACAATGGTGTGTGATTTTGTGGTGGAGATAACAGAATTCTTTGCATGTACTTTCCTATACACCGAGCTCACACTGCAGTCAGCTTTCCCATTGTCAATGCCTTATTGTATAACCCCAGCACACTGTATTCTACCTGTTTTCCTCTATATTGTCTGTTCTACAACCTTTATCACCACAGTATTTGACTACCATTCACCAGTGCATTAAGCATTGTACCTGCCATCTGTCATATGTTTGTCTCCTGCTCCTCTCTGTACGGAGTGCAATGTTCTCACTAAGGTGCCCTGTTCTGATAGGATTTTTGTTGGAATAGATTTTTACAAGTGTGTAAAAATAGATGGAAATCTGCCTTGACCTTAGAGCTGATTAGGAAGTCAGTTATGTTCTCAGTTCCCAGTTCTGGGGGGAGTTTACCCCACAGAATGGACCAGCCCCTGAGACAGCAGTGTCTTCCTGAGAGAAGAAACCCTGCATTTGCAGAAAGCACTGTCGTGCCTTTCCAAATCAGCAGATATTTTACATAACCCAGGCCCAAACCAAAAGGCACTTCAAATAAAAGATTCAAGACCTTGAATTTGATTTGGGTGCCTTTGAAATCCTCCAGCACAGCTTTGCAGTGTTCCTGGTAACTTTTGTTCCCAGAGAGACAGTTCTTATTCTTGGCCCTTTCTTCTGTTCCAGATTGGTGCTGCAGATGAGTTTGCCAGTCTGTCAGGACACATTTTAAGGCTGCCTCAACAGCAAAAGCATTGCTTTTGTCTGCAGGCTATCAGCCAGGCCTTCCAGGGAAACATCACATACTGCTTTCATTCCTTTCCGGAAGCCTCCTCCAGCAGTTTTCAAAAACCTGTCTCAGGGCTTGCCCAGTTTCCTGTTGGCCATCTTTCATTCCTGAAAATGCTTTTGTTACTCATTTCATTTTGGTTTGAGAGGAGAAATTAAAAAACTCGAGAAATTTAAAAGAAGCTGTTTGGAGAGGTAGGTAGTTCTGTGGTACAATTCTATTTGTGAAATTCAGAGTATGTTTCTGAGTGTGCTGTCTTTTATTACATATTTTTGTAGGTTTTTTGTATCATAGACAGATGCAGACAGCTAAAATCCTACATTTACCATAAAGAAATCCTGTGACCTAGAAAGACCAGCTAGTGCATGAGCTTACAGATGTTAGTAATTTTCATAGTGTTCTTCTGTGGTTTTGTCACTAAACCAAGGGTCTTACTGTTTCCTTCAGCAACCTGACACTAAAGCACCTTCTATTGCAATTCATTGTATGTGATTTCGATATCCAGGCCGATCCCCACTTCACAAAAGGACTATTGCTAACATCAGTTGTCGTGGCCATTGTCCTCCTTCTATAAGCAAGAGCAGTAAGATAGTAAAGTCATGTCAGAGCTGTAATGCACAGGAATCCTACAGTAAGGCTTTTGTGTTTTAGCTCACATTCATAATTTTTTACAGTTTAATATTATTCCAGCTTATGTACCAATGTATTTCAATGTGAAAATTATGTTATTTAATGCAAGTGTCCAATAAAATCTCTTCAGGTAAAGCAGAGTTTTCCAGACTTCAGTCAAGAGATAATGTCTATTAATTTCCTCAGGACACAAGGGCTGTAGCTCTTTAAACCAGCTTCTGTAAAGTAGCGCTGGTCAGTGGCCTGCAGAGATTGACCAGGTCCATTAATTCAAATGTTTTAGAGCAGTGCTTTAAAGAATTATTATGAATAATGTCTGTTTGATACTGCTCTGCAGGTCTTGACCAAGCAGGGTCTGGATATACACAAATACGGTTTCTCATAAATGTTCATCATTAGTACTTACATTACTCAGAGCCCATGCTGGTAGGGAATCGGTGCTGAGAAGCTGTGTGCTTAATGTTATTGATAAAGAAACCCTTACTGTAACTTGTCTTTGCAGTGTTACACCATTCTGTTGAAAGGTTGGGGAGAATTACGATGCACAAAGTGCATTCTGGAGAATAAGATATGTGACCTGGAAATGCCAAGTTCAGCATAGTGCAGAACTGAAGAACTGTTTTTCTGGCACAGAGGTTTGGAATTCAGTGCCACAGTGGCCAGGGAACTGTTGAGGTTGCAAATGGAGGCAGTGGACTAGTGATCTGTAACTAAGAGATGTTTAATCCAACTAATGGTGTTGTCTCAGTATCAGACACTTATTGGGTCATCTGCTGAGAAAAAAAGAGGACTTCTCCAACAAATATCTGTACTGTAGGGAATAAACAGGAAAAAAGAGCTTCTTAAGATGTCTTAAATAGAAAGACATGCTGTCCATAATCTGAATAAAAATAAATACAAAAATATTCATGAAGGAAGGAGGAATAACAAATTTCCTGTTTTCCAAGTGCAGAAGTGTAGAAATGTAACAGTGATGTCAGATGGAATGATCAGTCAGGCAAGTCTTGGTCTACTGAAAATACACATGGGAATAAAAAAACCTTACGTGTGACAGCATAAATAATAAAGGTGTGGGAGGTACAGAAGACAAGAAAAGAAGAAAGAGTTCAAGTGATCTTTTGGGTTTTATGAAAAACAGAAAAGAGAACATCTTGGAGGTGAGGGGTTGGACAGCTGACTCATGAAACAGAAGGTTTTGGCTTTGTGAAGCACTGCACTTCTTCACACTTTACTAAGAATTGGTGTCACAGTCCCTAACAGACTGTTAGGGACCTCCTTTTCTCAGCTGGAAATCAGCTTCAATAAGTAGTAAGAGAAGTAGCAACAAGGACAAGGAGTATAAAGACTGCAAAGACAGTACATGTTTAAACTCAGAGTGCCATAAACATCATGATCTGATGTGGAAAGGAATATAAAGGCAAGACATTTTTAAGGAAATCATTTACCCATGCTACAAGGCTGACTACTGACCTAGGGGAACTGGTAATTCTTATTAACGAGAAGAAAATTTACTTAACTGGCATTACTGAAACCTGAAGGGAGGATTTGTATGACTAGAATGTTAAAATACACCATACACAGTGAATTAGAAGTTGAGAGAAACTGAGCCCAGCCCTCCACAGGTCACAACAGAGGGACATGTCTTTTTGGTTCTTTACTAGACAATGTAAAGGGACTGAGCTTGGCATTCATTATGAAGGAGCAATCTGCTCGGACCATGGCTGCCTTACTCAGAGGACACTGAAGCCTTTATGAGATCTCAGTGGAGAACCTACTCCTTAGCAGTGCCCAATTGCAGTGGATTCCTTCCCCATCCATGCTTATAGATGTGCATTGGACACTTAAGAAAGAGGTATTTTGCAAAGACCAACAAAATCTTTTCTTCCTCTTCCTATGATTTTATTGCTCCGTGCCCCACTCAGCAAGAGTTACTTAAGTTTATAAGACTAAAATTTCTTAAAGAGACAATTTTATTTCCTTCGCTAATGTAGAGACTTCAACATTTTGATAAGCCATGTAAGTCTTATTCTATGACATGAACAAATATCCCCAAAGCACACAATGTATTCCTCTGAGAATTAAATCAAAGCAGATTTTATAAAGGAAAAAAAGGCTGTTTGGTTTTTTCTCTCTTCTCTCAGGAGTAACTAGATATCTAAAACCTCTCTCATGGGACAGACCCCATGTTACAAGATGTAGTTGCAGCTGAACACATCCTTCACTCTACAGAGCAATGCATTACAGTGAAAAGCAGAATCTGTCCCAGTGTTCCATAAGTAATGTATTAAAAAATAAAACAAACATGAAACCTCCTGGACACTGTATCTAGTGGATTCACCAGGTGTTTTTTTCAGTGCTCAGAAGAAGGGTCGTAAAAGTGGTTTTGGCTTACTTCTTTTTCCTTTTCTTTCTTTTCTTTTCTTTTCTTTTCTTTTCTTTTCTTTTCTTTTCTTTTCTTTTCTTTTCTTTTCTTTTCTTTTCTTTTCTTCCCTTTTCTTCCCTTTTCTTCCCTTTTCTTCTCTTTTCTTCCCTTTTCT
The DNA here is from genome assembly GCA_013397135.1 of Pachyramphus minor. Lineage (NCBI taxonomy): Eukaryota > Metazoa > Chordata > Aves > Passeriformes > Tyrannidae > Pachyramphus > Pachyramphus minor. The sequence goes on along the minus strand of VYXB01004806.1, from coordinate 2,334 downwards.
TCTCTTTTCTTTTTTCTTCCCTTCCCTTCCCTTTCCCTCCCCTCCCCTCTTCTCCCCTTTTCTTCCTTTTTTTCTTCTTTTTTCTTTTATTTCTTTTCCCCCCTCTCCTCTTCTCTTATCAGCTTGTTAAAATACTGTCAGGCTAGTAGAAAAAGCTCAGGACATATGTTAGCAGGGCATAATAACTTGAAGGCTTTTTAAAGGCAGAATCCTTCTTTTTCTGTGGAACACAACAACCCAGTTTAAAAATTTTCCTGTCCATCTTCCTCTTTACTACAGTACCACAGCCAGAGTTTAAAGGGGGTGCATTTTTATGCTTATAATAGGAGAAACTCAGTGGAATAATGAACCTGTAAATCTCCTGGGTCCATCAGAGATCATTAGCAACCCAGACCTGAACAAATAACTTTCTGCTTTTCAGTCACAGAATGATCAAAGTGTCAGGAATAGATTAATGTCAGTAGCAGGACTGGATTTTTGCATATTGTCCTTAACATAGTCGGGCTAAGCAAATTAAAGAACCAGTAATTGCAGGCAAAATCTTTGCTTTCAGCAAATGCTGACAAAGCTACACAATTTCACTGCTGCAAGCACCTTAGTCCCAAGCTTGAAAAAAGGATTAAAGGGTTCTTATATCAAAACTTTTGTATATCTAGTGGAGCTCATTAAAATATTTCCACCTGATTTTTTTTTTCCATCAGAAAATGGTGGCTGGGTGGAACCCAAGTGCTCCACACACCTGGTTTTTGTGATGCTGGGGAACACATGGGAACAGTCAGGCTCCTTGTCTGCCTCTTATCTCTGAGTCTCCAGGCAGACACATGTTTCAGTGCCAAGAAGACTATCATCCCAGGATGCTGAGAGCAGAGAAGGATTTGAGAAACTCCATATTACTTATTACAAAATCTGACTTTTTGAATATGTCTATCCCATGTTAAATGCTGCTGAGTGATGGAACTGTTACACCTCTGTAGTCCTATAAGTACTATACAAAATTATGGCATCATCTGGAGTTAGCCCAATTGTGTTCAGTTCAAAGCTGGTCTTTAAGGAACGAAGTAAGAACATATTGCTCTTTCTTTCATAACCATATCACTTTTGTTCAGTCCTCAGTATGCTCTTCTCTGAAACCACATAAGTTAAATGCTGGAGGGACTGGAAGTAAAAGCACAGTGTTGGCACTTCTGTCCCCACATCTGCAAGGTAGGGGTTAACTTTCTTTTGTTTGCTAAACTGGCATAAAAAACATTAATTTTTTCCTTCCATATTTCATTGTTAATAATAATAATGTTCCATGCTATATCTTTTACTTGTTGATTGCAACAGGACTCCTGAGGGAGATAAAACACAAATGAAAACAAAAAGGGTGTATGTACTAGATCTGATGGGAAATGTGCCACTAGCATGAGGTAAATTGCAGTTGTGATTAGAAAATTGTACATTGATACTTCAGTTCAACTGCAGTTCCTGGTTTCTCTGGAGTTACATCCAGGAAAACATTCTTTTTATTGTTTCTGTTTATTGCAAGTTAGCCACTTACACTTTATCTATAATGCTTAGAAGATAATTTATAATGCTAAGAAGACATAAAGCACTGAGGATGTTCTGACACTCCCATGACTTATAAATACCCTTCTTTCATCTGTAGTTCCCTAAAATCTGCTAAACTGGATGAGAGTGTGTGGTTTGGGAGAGAAGAATTCTCAAGATTTCTAAACTCTGATTTAAGACTGAAGTGGAGATAAAAATATTACCATGTATTTAAGAATTCATTGCTATAAGAACCAGCTGCTTGGTTTCAGACGTTGGGTTCAGCCTTGCTCCCAAGAACATAATGTTTTCTTGTTTTTCTACAGAGCTCAAAAGTGCTGCATCTTGAATGCTCTGTCAAATATGTAATTTTTCTTGCGTTTTCCACCTTCCTGAAACTGCAGACTTCAGATCAATCTGCTCAGGTTTCACTATTTACTGGTTTATGACTTTACATATTTATTTCTCTCCCTTCACTTGATCATAAAATGAGGAATCCTTCCAGTCTTAGCTTCACAGGGGCTTCACCCATTTAAAAGAACCTTATTCCCATCGGCAGCCATCGGTACGTCGCGTGGGCGACCAGCTCCCGTGGTGCACCACGGGAACTTCGGAGAGAGCTTCGAGGCAGACGGATGGACGGAGGTTTGGCAGTCCTCTTTGGGGGAGTGGGGTGGGGGAGGGGGGAGGAGGAGAGGAGCAGNTTGTGCGTGTTTTTGTGGTGTGTGTGGCCACTCTTCAGGAATAGTTTGTTTCAGTATTTCACTATACTGGCAGGGTCCTTAAAGCTATAGATTGCCTCTC
>VYXB01004805.1:465589-475718 GCA_013397135.1 Pachyramphus minor | reverse complement strand
CGGCCGGCGAACGGGGGAGCGCGAGGGAGGGGGGGCGCGAGGCACCGCGAGAGCTGCCGCGAGACCACGCCGGGCCCGGCGGCGTCACGTGGGGCGCCCGCCCCCGCCGCCATGACACCTACCGAGGCGGAAGTGCCCAAGTGGGGCTCGTGCGGGCCGAGTCCTACCGAGGCGGAAGTGTCGCCTCGGAGCGCCGCCCCCCAGGACGTACCGAGGGGCGCCGCGGGACAGAAGCACGGAGTCGTGCGGGTTGGAAAAGACGTGAGACTGTCGAGTCCAACCTATGATCGAACACCACCCTGTCAACTAGACCGTGGCACTACCTACCACGTCCTGTCTTTCCATAAACACCTCCAGAAACGGTGACCACTACCTTCCTGGACAGCCCATTCCAATATCTAGTCACCCTTTCTGTGAAAAAATTATTCCTGATGTCCAATCTGGTGCAGCTTACCGTTATGTCCTCTCGTCCTATCACTTGTTGCCTCTGAGAAGAGACGGACCCCCCACCTGGCTACAACCTCCTGTCAAGCAGCTACAGATAGCGATAAGGTCCCCCCTGAGCCTCCAGGCTCCCTCAGCCGTCACTGATAGGGCTTGTGCTCCAGACTCTTCACCAGCTTCATTCGCCTTTTCTCTGGACTCGAGGCAGCACCTCAGGGTCCTTCCTGAACTGACGGGCCCAGAACTGGACGCAGAACTTGAGGTGCGGCCTCACCAGTGCAGAGGATAATCACTTCCGTAATCCCAGTGGCCACACTATTCCTGATACAGGCCAGGGTGTCATTGGCCTTCTTGGTCCCCTGGGCACACTATTGTCTCATGTTCAGCTGTGCCAGGGATAGGGCACTGGGACAAGGCTGGCAGCCCTCATGGGGGCGACATGGCTGAGGCCGAGCCCCCTGTGCTGCCACCAGCACCAGGCTCCACACACACGCCTCACCTCAGCTCTGGGAGCTGCCTGCTCCATGGCCATCAAAGACAACAGGTGACCACTACAAGGCTCTTATCCTGAGCCCTGCCCACTGTGGTGAGCACCGGTGCCTTCCCTCACAAGCAGTTGAGAACAGGCCACCCAGGATGAGAGGCTGCTGCCATAGGCTGTGTGCTACCACCTGGACTGGTAACTGAGGCTGGCGCTGACCAGCAGGATGGAGTCAACGTGATCTAAGAATTTACAGATGTCCTCCCTCAGGGTCTCAGCATGGCCCACAGGTGCTCACTGATCTGCAACGTTGTTGCTGCTTTTAGCAGTTCCTCACAGAATCCGTGGCAACGGGATCTCCCGGCTGTGCAAGAGGTTGTCAGAGCCCTGCCAACTGGCTTGACTTCCATTGTCCCCTCTTTATTGCCTTCTCTTCCACTCACTCTTTATCTCCTTTCTCTATGGCAACCTATGAGAGGCATGGATTATGGGAAAATCTTCTCAACTATAAGTATAGTGTTCCATCCAAGTTAACCACTGCCACCTTCTCTCAGTCCTTAGCACAACTTCTGAACACCACTCATCCCTTTGATCTCCACAAGTAACTCACCTGTGTAAGGCCCACTCAAGCATAAGTGAAAAATAACATTGACTTCTGACTTGGCATACACAAGGCATAGCAGGTTACATCTCAACAGTTATGGTGATGTAAACTATATTTGTTATGTAACCTTCAGCCTGAAGTCCTCTCTATTAATCATCACAAGCAACAAGTTCAGGAACTCCTGTCTGGTATCTTTTGATGGGGAAGAGTTTGTTAGTGGGTATAGTAGGTACAGGAAGCCTTCTCTTCCCATTCCTTCAAACCTTTCATTTCTACAGTAACAAACACCTCCTTCCCTGCTGGAGTACAGACTTTTTATGGGTCAGCTGATTAAGTCACTATTCACTGTGCATATTGCTGGAGTCCCAGGCAAAAAAATAGCATAGTTGATCAAGTTCTATTCTCACCTTTTTGCTAGAGTTTTCCACCTGCATAGCACAGCCAACAGGACTGAAGAGGATCTGCCCCCTAGGAAGCCCTAATTCATGGTCTGATGAATGAATTACAGGGAACAATTGAGGTGCTGGTGTTACTTGGCTTCTGATGCCTCTGATAGGAAGGTAGTAATCTCTCACAGTGTACTTCACTGTGAAATGAAACTGCTGAAATGACTGGCATGTTACCAGGAAGGAATCAGATTGCCATTCATACCTTTCTTTCCAAAACAAGGCGCTGCATGGCTACAGTTTCCTCCCTTGGAACCCCCTCCCAGTTTTTCAAAGTACCTTACCAAATCGGTAAAAAACTTAACATATGGGCACGTTAGCAGTACTGTCTCAGTCTGATATCATGCTATTTTCCACATTTCATCAGACTGCCTTCCCAGAAGATAAGACCTATGTGCACAGCCCTCTCATAGTTTATCAGGCACTAAAATCCAGTTGTGGTGCAGCGCTGCAAACCCCGAGTGCTTCTGAAGAATATTGTTGAGAACAAAATCAAGCCCTCAGGAGAAATGCCCCATTGAGTCAGACTAATGGTCCATCTAATTCATGGCAATTCAGCTGCTGCCTGGGGAGTCAAGCAAGTTAGCTGCTTCCTGAAATCTGTTCACCTTGGCTTTCCCCAGCATCATAGCTGCCTCCTGGATCGATGTTAGGGGATTCTACTTCATTTAGCATTTTGTTAGGCTGGTGTAACGTGCATACTTATGTACAGCACAGGAGCAATGCTGCTGGTCGGGGTACCATCAGAAGGTATAAGCTACATAACAACAAAACTTTTATATGTAGCTGTCTTTATCTGCCAACATTTCCCTTTTTTTGCTGGGCAAGCATGAATCTTACTGAGTTTGTGTGTTACCCTGTCTGTCATTTTTCTCCCTGAGGTTTTTACATCTCGGGGTGGTTTCACCAGGCTTATCAATAATGTCATCTTTCCTGCTGGGTGGACACTCCTATTTTAGCTGTTGTGCTGTCTAGACTTGAACCCCATGGATATTACATCAAAAGCAAAGATGATGACATTTGGGTAAACTTTCTTCTTCACTGCAAAAATTGTGCTAAGTATGGGATAGTGTAAGGAAAAGCAGATTTGTGCAAAAAATCAAAAGCTGATCCTTGGTGTGTTAGAGGAGGAAATAAAATAGAAATGTTCCCACTGAATCCTAGATGTAATCATATTTCTTTTCCTATCAGGTGTTTGAGACAAAGACAAATCATCTTTTACAGCTGACATTTTGCACCCAGAGGCACAGCCTACGCAGAGTGCCCTGAACGATTCCTGTCTTGTTCAGAAGCATCTCTTGCTTCTTCTCAGCAGAGCAAATGACTTACCACTGCAACAGTGGCTAAATTAATATAAAGGGTCTAGGATATGGGGATATTTGCAGTTCATCTTTTTTGTGGTCCATCAGGGAACTACACCTTCTATAAGAGAGACTTTTAATTTTTTTTTTTATTTTTGATATTTTGAAGTTTTTTGATTCATTTGAAAACTATAGTAAAAAAAGAAATAAATCTGAAACTACTCTTCTGCCTCCTAGGAGCAGACCATGAATATGCCTGATCTACACTGAGAGAAATCACTGCCAGATCATTTCTGATCATACAGCACAGAAGAGGTGTTGCTGACACAGTGGTTTATAATTTCTTAGTTCTTGAAACAACAGAAAACTCATTTTGTTGCTCACACTTGTGCAGTGTGATCATGTGGACTGGTTCCCCTTGACCCTGGGGTCGGGGGGTGGTTGAGCAAACAAAACAAAAATTGGTCTTAACTATATTACGGGAGTGCAAATCTTAGCATAGAGGACAGAACAAGGCTCACCGTCATCACTCCTTCCAGATTTGTCATCATTGTCTTGTCCATGTTACCAGTCTGCTATTGTAGTTTTGCTGGCAAGGTCTCCCACTTCAGGAATGAAGACAACATACAATTTTCACCCAGTACATTACACTGTTTCCTTAAAAACTAGCTAAGCTGCTGAACTCTTTGAGAAGGCTCTGGCAACATAATAGTCAAGGAAGTAAACCTTCTGACCCAATCTCTGAAATGACAGTTTTCCAGAAGAATGATATACACATTTAACTTTAAATTGTAATAGTGCATGTTAAAGGATAAAACAGGAACATACACAAAGCCAAATCAGTCTAAAAAACGTTAATAGAGAAAAATGCTTCTCAAAGTTATGCTCCCACATTGTGAGATTAGATCTTATTTTCACCTCTAAGTCTCTCACTACTTCCATTCACTGTACAAAAGACACAGTATAACCTTAAATAACATTTGAGAAACTTTCTTTGTTTGGCTGTGAGTGGGTAGGGTTTTTTTCTTTTTGTTTTTTGGTTGTTTTTTTAGAGTGTCCAACAGAGGTAAAAAAAAAAAAGTGGCCCAAGCTGCAATCCAAAATGTTGGGCACAGGCAGAAGTTAACAGCATACACATCATACTGAAGCTTTTCTGGATACAACCAGCCTTCAAGAGCCAGAAGAGATGCTGACACATAACGAAACTTATGCCATATGAGTTTCAAACAAACAGTGTTCAGGTATTGTATAAAAATTCCTTAATTAAATGATATAAAGTACATATTGAGTCACATTCTCCTAACAACCTACTCACCATGAGCTAGTAGCTGGAAACAGAAGCCAGTAAACATGTTCCTCTTGCCTTCAGCATTAGGTTTTCCAAAAAAGTTCTTTTAGAAAGGCAGAAATTGAATGAAATAGTTCTCGTCACCATTATTCTAGTTGGATTTCCTCTCATATCTCGAATTTGAACCACAGCAATATGCTGAACCAAAGCACACTAACACCAGATTTAAGGGTCCAATATACACACAATTCAACAGCCCTCCTCACAGCCCACAGGGAGCCAAACCTTGTCACCCTATAGCAATGTCTGTTATCTCTTGTGACATTGTGGAGGGCAGAAAATGTTTCAGCAAAGTCTCGTCTTTGACGGTGAGGCAAGGCAAGGCCTTCAAGAAAGTCTTGCTACACATTAAGCTTTTATTTCATGATTAGAGCTTTAGAGTCTCAGGCTTACTCTGCTCTTGGCAAGTGCTTACTTGAGCAAAGTAGGAAATACAAACAATTTTTCTTTAATATAGACGGTTTACTAGCAGAATACATATAGTTTGAAAACAACTTGTATGTATACCTGTCTCATTAGGGCGCGTCTAAACACTGTGCTTAGTTATACAGTCTGAGCCAAGGTTAGAAAGCCATTTTCTCTCCCCCAAACAAAATACTGAACTTGCATCTTCACAGAAAACCACATTAGCAAGTCACCAGCTACTATATGTTACTGTAACCACTTCTGTCCCCATCTGTCTTCAACAGACCTCTCAGGCATTCAAACACCGAAGAACAGCACCACAAAACCCAGAGGACTGATCAGAGACTTTCTTCTAAAGTTGACACTATCTGCTGGACCCTCTCCTCTCAACATTACAGTTTCTCCTCTAGCAGAATCCTTGCTCCCTCTCTGATTTATACACAAACTCCATATCAGATTTTGCAAAACTATTCCTTTTATAGGACCACGTGTGCCTCCTCTGCTTAGGAAATTAACTTTCCTTAGTCTCCTGCAAAAATCGTTTCACACCTGTGCACCATGGTCTTTATAACAGCTGTTTCTAGTAAATGATCAGCTACAGCTGGAGGAGGCAAGCTGCTTTTTTTCAAGCTGTTGCCATGTGCTGCATTTATTTACACCTTAGCAGAGGTTTTTGCCGTCATGGATTTGTGGATCAAAGATTGTTTTTTTCATGTTTCTGGTTGACAAAACTACACTTAATTCGTAAAGGCAAAATTTAATTGAGACACTGACCCCATCTTTCCCACGACCCCCAAGCATTCAGTGATAATGAGGATTTCAGGCATTCGTACTTCCTTCCCATACCACTGTGTGCTCGTTCTGTCCCTGTGCCACCGCGCTCTGCTTTTGCAATTGTGCCAGTTCCTTGCTGAGCTTTTTTTTTTTTTTTTTTTTTCCCCCTATGCTGGCTAATTTTTAACCTGGATCAGTTTCCTGATCTAGTTCATAGGGCAGCCCTACAAAAGACGTGTTCGTGCGACTGAAAGAGCTGACAGGAGTAGAAATAAGTGACCAGAGGAGGAAATGCTTCAAAACAACATTGTTGCCAAATGCTTTGTCATGTAGAAAAGTCTCCAGGCTTCCTTTTATTGAAGATGAATTGGCCATTACTAAAACGCACACCCCGCTTGCTGTAAGCAAGCTCTAATGCTTGTAGCAGGAAGATTACTGGTCTTAGGGCATGGACCACCCCTTCATTTTTCGTATGTGTATACAGGTTTGACCTAATGCTTAACTCTCCGCAAACTGAATGATTCATAATTTAGATACAGAGTAGCGATTCTTAAATAGCTAAAAAAAGTCCCTAAAATTCTGAAGGCCAGAGCTTCTCTGAAAGGGTGTGAGCTAAAGGAGTGTCTTTGAGTTACACATTCTACATTATTACCTTGGTGAAGTGCTTTTTAAATAGTAACATTAATCACTCAGACTGTGACTGTTACGAATCAAGGCTACTCAACTGTGATGAGATTCTGACAACAGACAAAATACTGCTGCGTCTGATCCATAAAGCCAAGCAACAAAGAAATCAGATAACAAAAACCCCTAGACTTAAAATACCAATTAATCTCCTTACAGGCAATGTCCTACTTTACTGATCAAAAGCAGAGCCTTACCTAGCATGCTGATAAATGTTTTTATTGACTACTGCTATATATTCTAGGCAGCAGTTGTGATGTTCAAAGATCCACAGGAGAAATTAATTACCTTTGGCAAAGTTATTGCTGATATACACAAGCATCAGAGAGTGAAATATTCATATAGAAAATTTTTCAGAGTGATCCATATAATGTGCCTTCAGAAACCTTGCATACATACAGACAAGCCTTGGCTTTTATTGCAACAATCCATATAATGTGCCTTCAGAAACCTTGCATACATACATCAGACTCCACTTAGAATAAAGTAATTCCCCTGGGATACGCCAGAATACAAATATGGCAGTGTATAAATATGGCATGGTGCTGGTCTGTGTGCATGATAACCCTGTGATTCCTTTGGGAGCAGGTGTTTCCCTAGTCTCAGCTTCCCTGACACAGCTGGTGGAGTGGGAGAGAGCAGAGAGGCTGCTGCCACCGCCAAGATGTGCTATGGTGTATCTTACTCAGCGGTTTGTCCCTAAGCCACATGTTCACGTGTCCACCAAAAATGTTTTTTGGTAAGGCAGGTTTGCTCCACTTTGGATGCTCCTTGCCTTCCACTCAATAGGTCTATTCCTTTGTGCCCAAGTGAGTGGCCTTGCAAACCACACAAGCTTCTGAGTCGTCGAGAATCTCATAGAGCTGATTTAAGGGCACAGAGTCTACAGCTTTCATGGATCAACCATGGCAGTGTCCTACATTTTGCAGCCCATTCAGAGGTGATCATATGTCTCCTCTGAGACCCAGCATGAGAGGCATCAGGAAGAGAAGACCTTTTTTTTTTTTCTTTCTTTTTTTTCTTTTTTTTTTTTTTTCTCCACACCCACACCCCCCCTCCCCTCCTTGAGTCCTAGGGTTGTTTTTCACAGGACTTGGGGGAATTTGGAGGAAACAACTCCAGGTCAGTTTTGGCTGAGTTTAGTCTTTCCAGTGAGGAACAGTGAACATGAACTCAACCAGAGACAACCTATGGCTTATGAGCAGTTAATGTGGAGTTCTCATTCTGTGGCTAATTATCTAACTGCAAAGCTGCACTAGTGTGAGAATTGCTGGGCAGCTGGAGTCCCTGGCTTTGAGAGAAAGGAAAACAGCAGGAATAAGCCGGTCCAACTCATCCTGTAATGGAGCTATAGGACCCTAGGCATTTATTGCCATTCCTAACCTGTGACCCATTTCCAGAGCTCCTTTCTGCTCCAGTCTTCATGGTAACTGAGGTATAACCTGGGATTCTTTGCCATACCAAGATTTTGCCATCTGCAAATGTGTAAAAAAAAAAAAGGGGAAGCTGTCCTTATAGGCTGGAGCTCACATTCCGCTGCTTGCTCCTACTCCCTTGTCTTGCTGCTTTGGATGAAAGATAGTTTTTCCATGTAAAGTATCATCTTCCACTACAAATCTTCCTAGACCCACAATACAGCCTATGGTCATTAGCTATCTCATTTCTCCCACAAGGACTCCAAGCAGATTAGGAGTCAGCATGGTTGTGTCTCTCTTGAAAAGAAGTATTTCCAGTGAGGCATCCCATCACATCCACTATCCCTGTAATTTTGTTTGCACTGTTTTATGGTACAGCAGAGTGCCTGCTGAGAAGAAAACAGAACTTCCAGTTTATAGAATTCTCAGGCAGCTGCATTTGTGCTGGAAGGACTGCTCCATGCTCTGACTCAATTGTTCAGATGCAGACACACTGTTAACAGTTGAAGGGTGAGGACCCAAAGCTGATTTTGTTGGATGTGGTCTGTAGGCAGCAGGGATGATTTTTCCCAAGCATTTCTAGCTGTCACTGCAGCCAGCTCCTGGTAGAGTCTGTATTCTGACCTCAGCTGAGCTCAGTTCCCATGAATGTGGCCAGCTGTCAAGGAGGTGCTGATGGATATGATCTAATGGGAAGCAGATGAGAGTACCTTCAAAGCCAAAGCGATGATATCTCTATACACATCACCCTAAATGTATCAGTGCTCAAAGCAAGTTCCTTAACTTGCTGCCAAAGCCGGATGAAATTGGAGACGAAGCTGGAGGATGCAACCACGAACAGTGGTATAGAACTACAGAGTTACTTTCTTTTAGACCTGACAAAGCGAGATGACCAGCAATTGTGTTTAAGCTGTGCTGCTTATTCTCTTTCCACTACTGTAGACTTCTGCTGCAAATTTCCATGTCCCTCCTGCCTACTTTCCAGTTATGGCTTTCAAGACACAATTCATATTTCTTTCTGAATGTTGTGTCAGGAAATGGGCTGTACTGATATCAGTGTAAATTGCAAAGGAATGAAGAAGAGCACAGAGTAAGCATATCGAGATTAAATCACCCAAATGCTGTAAGTCTGCTAAGGACCTTGAAGGAAGAGGATCTCGTTTAGGGAAACAGCGGAGGGACATTAGATCTGCAGTCAGCTGGGGCTCTATCATTCCAAGGCATTGATTTAATGATATCTTGGTTTTCTTATGATGAGAGGTACAGTGCTTTATTTGATTGACCTCTTCAGATAGCTTGATTTCCTAATGTTTGAAAAGTTTGTGATATTTAAATGGAAGGCGATATGAAAGAACAAAGTGACACCCTAAAATGTACAGGTCATGAGATTTTCCTCTGCTCAAAAATACCACATCCCCTGGGGTATATCCTAGTAACTCCTAGGTGGAGCTCCTACATTTGGCTGATTGAATCTAACATTTGGACTCAATTACAAAATATAACCAGCATGAATTATTACAGATTTTATCCAACATGTTCAGTTGTTCCCACATGAATGTGAAAAAGAATTTCTTTCTTAGGTAGACTTTTTTTTTTCATGGAAGATTCCTGACATAATGGGGCTTTTTTATTAAACTCGAGGATGAGACATATCAGGAACTATCAGGAAGCTAACCAGCATGAACTCTGATTGTGGCTGCACTGTAAATCTTTCTTTTCCAAGTCGAAAGTAAAAGATGTAGCCACAAGAGGGAGGCAGAACTCCTAAGCCAGTATAGTAACCCCAGCAGAAAACAAATCCGAGAAATGTGTTCTAAACTTTTCCCACTTTGAGCTACAATTGTCCACCAGCTTCACATTGAGAGCAATGACCACTGGTTGTAATTTCTATAAAAGTGACCTCACAACGCATAGCAATCATTAAACTAACGTAAGCTGAAAATTAGTATGTAATACATAATTTTCTTAAACGTAAAAATTAGGTTAGAAACTACTTCAGGAGAGATTTTTTCACTTTTTTTTTTTTTTTTTGTAGATTGGAAGGAAAACTGTCCCTGTTCTTCAAAGGCATATAGTTGCATTCTTGCCAGGTTCTAATACAGAAGGATCATTTTGTTTCAGGAAGGAGACTTTTAATAACAATTTGCTTCTTAGCAAATACAGCACGAGGATGTGTTTAAAAACTCCCATAGAACCTCAGCAAACAGATAAGGCACTATCCTCAAAT
>VYXB01004805.1:386256-465324 GCA_013397135.1 Pachyramphus minor | reverse complement strand
TGCACAAGCTAAAAGACTTATATTTGATTAATTAACTTCTCTTACTAACCATATTACGATTTCATAAACAAAATTATCTATATGTCTCTCACAGCACTTATCCTATTAAGTACTTTCACTGGACAACTGCAGTCAAGGATGGACAAACCCAGTCAGCACTCAAAGCCTTCAGTTCTTCTTCTCAGTCTTGAATTGTCTCTACCTCTGTACTTACCCTCTAGGTAGCCTCAAACAAGGAGGAGAAAGGCACCCCAAACCCATTTGCTTCCCAGCAGTGCAGTGTTCTGACTAGTGTACAGGTTGGAATCCTCAAGAGAGGGAGAGTAGGAGAATGCCTGGCTTGGCAACCCAAGCTGGACTAGGCTGTATAGAATTGTGGTAGTTTGAGGCACAGACAGGAACAGTAGGTGCCTGCAGACATCTTTCATGCAAATTTATGTGAGCTTCTCGGAATTTTGGTGCTTCAGAATGAGGCAGTTGCATGGGGGTTGACCAGATGGGAGTAGTGGGCTTGGCTGCCCAGACTTGGACTAAGCCCCAGTGGCATATCTCAGGACAGTGGGGGGTGGCTGTCTTTTAAAATAGTGGCCAGGAAAAAAAAAATCAAACTTTTTTGTCAACTTGTTCTTTCCATCATACAATGCATAACTGTATAAGGCTATGCATGCCTATACAACACACACATAAGCTTTGGTTTTTAAAAGACAGTAGTTAAATGTTAAATCCTTTTACAGGATTTTCTGCTGGAAGTATTTAAAGTGCTTTATGGATATAAATGTAAACTGAGTATGTGCATGACTGCCACACAAGTAAGGACTACTTGGGTGAAAAAAATAGTAAACACAACTGAAAAATTAATTTCTCTGTTGTCCTTTTCTCAGCTAAACATGGAATCAATTGAGGTAGTCAACTCTTAAATCCAATTTTGAGATCTAACTGGTTTCCAGTGTGTTAATGACAGGCAAAATTCTGCATCGGGTTCAGAGGTCTGAAAACCAGTGAGACTTGTGATTCCTTGAGGCTGCTCAATGCAGCGGGTCAGTGGTCCAGGCAAAAACCTGGCAGTGATCACTAGACAGCAACCATCCCTTTGCTCCTGTGAACCCAGGGAGCATGAGCATGGAGCTAAATGCCTTATTGTTCCAACCCATGGTTCATTTCTCCAGGTAGGACCCGCACCACAACTTACCCAGTAGAAATGTCATACTCAACTCACAGTTTCATCATGCTGTGTCTGCTGGTCCTGTACAATTTGAGAGCTGATTTTGACAATGTGGTTCAGTTCCAAATCCAATTCTATTTGTTCACAAGCCTTCCAGTGTTTCATAACATTCATATTGGTTTTTACACTGTTTCTTCCCAGGGCCAGTCTTTGTAGACTGGGATTCCCCAAGACACATTTTTTTGCATAGTTCCTGACTTGTCACAGGTCATGAGGTATTAGCACACATTTTTCTCTGCCAAGATGGTAACTTCAGTGTATCTTATTTTGCCACCCACACTCTCCTCAGTGTTCCTCTTGCACCAACTGTCACTTCCTGTCTGCCAGGGCAAAGGGTACCTGTAAGAGCTTGGGAAAAACAAAAGCTTGCTGACTCATGCATTGAGAAGCAAGATTTTGATCAAAGGGAGATGGGGACAGGGGATTACCCAGTAGTCAAACTCTATTAATCTCAGCCGAAAACTGTCTGCAGTTTTGCTTTTGTTTCTCTTGACCTAAACTCAGAACTCTGCTACAGTTCTGCCTGAATCTGTGCATTGACATGAGGTTTTCCCATTTCATTCCCTTTTATTCTGAGTACTCTCTGTAGCCGTACAGTTGCCGAATTGACCGTGCCCTAACAAATTTCTTTGCTTCCACAGAGGAGTCGAGCTCTTCTTTTCAGCCCTGCATCAGGGAAACCTTTACAAAAGAGGCTTTAAATTTAGGAAATGACTTTCAGCTGTATTCACCTTGTAGCCATCCTTTTACTTCAGAAGTTGTTTAGGCTGAGCTGATTGTTCCCAATTTATCTACAGCCTGTGGGGCAGTAGTGAATGGGAGACTGCAGACAGCTCTTGATGTGGAGAGGACAAATCTGCCCAGACTCCCTTAACCTCAGCATGTGTCTGCCCCCTGCTGTAGCACCCCAGTGCTACTGCAGGCACTGGTATAGTCACACCTTTCCATCAGGCTTTGTTGTCCTGTTATTCAGGGTTCAGAAAGACACCTTTCTTAGCTGGGATATAAGATACTATCCCAATTACTTTTTTATATTCAGCAGTTGCTGTTAGGCTTCTGATACTGTGACCAAAACAACTGAAAGAACTGAAGTTTTTTGTGTGACTGGTGTGCTTTATGATTCAGACACATCTGCTGTGACCTAGACCTGCACCTAAGCTGAAACAGTGGACTGCTCCTCCTCATACCTGGTGAGGTATGTTGTAAATCTTTGTATGAGGCAACAAAGAGCAGCGAGAGAAAACTGTTGGTGTTTTTTCTCTCCAAATGGTGCTATCTCACTCCAGGGATGTCTTTTGTTTGGTTACACGTTGCAGTAGCACTCTGACTTCTCCACCTCTTGTAGGGTGTTATTTTGGCTTGCCTGTAAAAACTGCACTTATTGCCAAGGATCTCTGAGCTCCCTGGTTTCAAACTTTCATTTTTGTCTTTAACTTTCATTTTAAAAACATTTTTTGTACTAGCAAACTATACTATCATGTTTAATATAATCCTACCCTCCCAATTTTATAGGATCATTTCCAAATGTCATTGAACATCTGAATTATAGTAAATAAACTGCTATTACTAACGGCTCCTGAATATTTTTAAACTTTTTTCTTCTGGCTGACCTGATTTAATCTTGAGTAATGAACATGAGGCATCATTCCCTGTGTACCTCCGTTTTCTGATCCCGTGAAATGGTTGATTTACTCTCAGTTGTAGTGAGGCTTCCTGTGGAGAATGTGCTGATCTCAAAGCAATAATCTGAACAGTACTGATGGTGGGTATCCGATTTTCTTTGGTCAAGAGTGCCCAGCTCTTCACTCTCATACAGGGAATGCTTTTGATAAAGACAGTAGATTGAAGGGGGTCTCGGTGACTATGAGAGAACAGGAAAGATGTATGAAATGATACCTGGCTTACTCTACTTTGAAGGAACACAGAGGATCATAGCAGAGAACTCCGTAAGTACTGTAGACCATATCCTTATACTTGCTTTGCAAACATATTTTCTGATCACAGGAGGACACCACCCTTTCAATGTACTCCTGGCTTTAGTGGTCAAAGAACAGAAGAGACCACTGAGCAGAAGCTTCAATCCTCAATTACTTTGTTTTCAGCATGGTTTTGTTCAAATGTCACAACATCTTCCATATTATGTCAGTATTGTTTCTCACACCTGTTATGTAGCTCAAGCTCTAGGCCTGCTCCATCTCCTCTGCAGTCTAAGTTTTAATCTGGAGATCAAATTAAATAATCTCTTTACTGCATGCAGTCCCATTACTTCGAATTTATATTGTTTTTTATGCCATTCAAAACATCCCCTTTTCCTCTTCTGAATTCAAGGCCTCTGATTTATCAGAAGGTACAGCACATATAACTTTCAATTTCAAAGTGAAAATGAGGATATGCTGTTTCATCTTAACATTTATTTAAGTTTTCACATAGTTTAAACAAAACATGACATCCCATTTCAACTGATAAAATAAGAAGACAAAAAAAAAATAAACCACTTCTACGAAGTTAGCCAGTGTATAGACTTACTTATTTCACAAAACAAAAAGGTAGGAACATGTTACAAAATAATAATCAAGCCAATCAATGTCAATAGTGCAAAGAATGAATTGCAAGGATGGGAGGATGGATGGATGTGTGGATGGCTGGCTAAACAAAACAGAAAGGTTAGGAACAGTTGTGCCTGTTACATACAAAATTTTGTATCTCAGACATGTCATGATGTAGATTTAACTGCAGTGGCAGAAGATGGTAAGTACTTCATCCATAAGTGATGTCTTGTGTGCTGCAAATTCTTGTGCTGGCCAGTTCTGGAGATGAATATAGCTATAAACACCAACTGCTAAGAGTCACTGAAAGGAATTTTTCACTATTTGGAACAGAGGTGACTTTATCAAGGACTTGATTAGTGCACTCAAGGGCCAAGGAAATTACTGAAAATTTTATGCAGGCAACAGAGTAAGCAACTCCAGGCTGAACTTTGTACACCTTTTCCTCTTGCTTTCATACTCTTTTACATGCAATTGCTCTCTATCCTGGGAGGTCAATGTTCAAGAGGGAGTTTTAGCAGCTACTAATTAATGTGGACAGAGAGACCAACAGGTCTTGGATGTCATATTGATTAAATATGTCAGCCAGCAACCCACCAGAAAATGGAAATTATTTATGCTATGCAATGTTTCTGATGATACAGTTATACCTGTCTCCTTCATAGGATGACTAAATTTGAGTCTAAATAAAAACTAAAACAAAAATAACAGAAGTCAGTTATAGTATTTATCATGTGAATTTACACATTTTCCTTTTCTAGCAGAGTGTCTATAGTTAATAAATGCAAGAGGCATTAAATAAAATACACTCAGCTGCCTGGAGATGTTGTTCATCTTTACCCCTTGTGATCAAAGACAATTTATTTTTCTAGGCAAAATTCCATACGATAGCTCAAGTCTTATCACAGTACAAAAATTAAACAAAACAATAATGGAAAACAGAAAGAGGGCTGAAAGTGAGAATAGCTTCAGGGACTAAATGTATGCTTACCTTGAAGGTACATTTACTGCATGGAGTGTCTGAGCACTACAAAGCTTTCAAATAAACCAAAGGACAGTGATTGCATTTTTCTCAAAAGACGTATTAATCTGACACTAGCCAGAGATTTTTCTGCAAGATTTAAGAAAAAAAAAAATCATCCCCTACAGGCATAGCTTATCTCAATAATTTCAGCTACTCTCAAACTCACATAGCTCAGATCTTGTCCCTCACTCCCATCAACAGCCTGCTCAGATTAATACTATACTCATATGGATGAAGAGTATAGGGTTTATGTACATAAAGTTCATGTGTGACAGTGTCTAACAATGAAAAATTGGCAATGTTTAATCAATAAAGAACAGTGGAAGCCTCATTAAGGGCACTTAGGATCCCAGTGTTCAAATGCTCAGTGCTCATAATGGTGC
This sequence comes from Pachyramphus minor, assembly GCA_013397135.1. Lineage (NCBI taxonomy): Eukaryota > Metazoa > Chordata > Aves > Passeriformes > Tyrannidae > Pachyramphus > Pachyramphus minor. The sequence goes on along the minus strand of VYXB01004805.1, from coordinate 460,149 downwards.
TGAACTGGTGACAAAAACACTGGATTTTCTAAAGGTTTTGGTTGTGAGCATTTTTTTGAAAAATCAAACAACTAATTCCAGTCCTTTAATAGGAAATAAGGTCTTTTGAAACTCTGGCTGAGGTATTCATGCTAAACTCTTGAAAATTCAGTGGTAGGTACATCTGAAAAACACTCTCTGGAGATCAGAATGGATTAAAATTACTTTCATATAAACCAGAACACTTTTCCAGTTTTGCCTGCTTAGCTCCTTGGGGATTGGAAAAGATACTTCAGTGTACAACTAACTACAAAAGAAAGATTAGATTCAGGTCCATACTCCTTCCTTCATTCACTGATTCCGAATTAAAAAAAAAAGAAAGAATCAATGAAAAAGTGGTAGAAAAATTAAGTAAATCCAGAAACCTCCAATATGTTTATCTTTCAGTTTCTGGGGCATGGAATATTCTGTGGCTGAAATATGACAGAGGCTGAATGGCTTAAGAATTCAATAGAGATTGAAAATTATATTCCTTTTATTTTCTTCCCTCTTTAAGGAGTGCAACATAAATTTGTTTATTTGTATTATCTATTTGTGTGTCCATGGGCTGGGGGGCAATAGGCAAAAATTAAGACACTGAGCCTGCAGGTCAGAGTAATCTCCCAACCATTTCTTTCACAAAACATTCTCACGCTTCCTCAGTAATATCTCAGCACTCCTTCAGCTTGGTTTTCTTGGATTTTTTGCTGGTGGGATTTCAGAAACTGTACACTAGGAGCTGTAGTGAAAAACAGGAAAAATACCCATAAGTTCTTTGACTGCCTTTGAACAGAAGAATAAATTTTGTAGAGAGGAGTTGCCATGCAACTCATCACAGCCAGTCTGTAACAGAGATGACAATCAGTCGCAAATTCAGCCCCATGCTCTTGGGGCTGAATCATTTAATAATGCCAGTAATTTTAATCCACTGATCTCAAAATTCTTCATAAAAATTAATAGCATTTTTCCATTTACAGAAGGGTGTTGCAAATGCTTGATATTAACTAGTGTGCTCTGAGGAGCTCCCTGGGCTCCAGCAAGGCTACCTGAAACAGAGGACCACATGCTTATTAAGAAGTCCTAGAAGGACTGAGACATTACATATTTACAGTGGTGTACCTGTGTAAGTGTGTATCACTAGGATGATACAGGCTTGAAATTTAGGTGCATATAAAAAGGCATTTATAAGTTCCCTACAGTTTGTTTCAAATTCTACAACTACCAGTTTCAGACTCAATGTACTTAATCTCATGTTTTATTTGGGATTTTAACATTGTAGTAATTTTCATAGTAGTCACAGTGAAAGTATTAAATCAAGAGTGTATTAATTTTCTGTTATACTCATTGTAAAATGAAATAAATTTGTAAAAAAGCTTTCATTTTAATTCACTATGATTTTAAATTACATTGCCAAGGCTTTCCAAATATGTATTTTAAAGTCAGTAGTAACCTTTCAAAAGATAAATGATTTAATAACTTATTTTTTACATTTAAAATTATGAGACAAAATATTACACAAGCCATAGAAACAACTAAAAATGGGTACTTTTAACACTGTTTCTCTGAAAATATATGTAAATGAGTGATTTATGTCTTCTGCATTTTTATTTAGAAAGAAGTTTTAAGACTTGTTGTTACTTCCAGCTAAAGTCGGGATAAAAAATCTCCATAATAGAAGCTTGTTGTTATTTTCTGGAAAGAGATTTTGGGGCCCAGTTAATGGGAGTATTATGAAGATACAAGTTACTTACATTGTAGGTTCAAGAAAGAACATGAAAATAATATTGTCCTGCATGGACTTCCAAGGATTTTCAGGAAAGCAAACAACATTGTCTCTTAAAGTAATTGTGTTATGACATTTTCAATAACCACCCACCTTACCCATCCAAGAAAATATATAACCCCCCCCAAACCCAAAACTAATCCCCCATGTTTTTCCCTTAAATATCTTTCTAGGCAGGAATGATCTAATCTTAGCAATCTCCTGTATCTCCTCTATTATAACACACATTCCCTGTTGCTAGCAGCCATAATCCCGTTCAGTCAAGATACCAGAACAGCTCAGACTAAAAAAATAAAAATTTCAAGAAATTGCAGAGGTTTTCTTGTAACTTGTGCAGACCCCATGAAAATGTGCACAATGATGTTGTCATTTTGGGGGATGAGACAGCAAGATGTGAACAGAAGAACAGCTACATAATCGTCTGTCCTGTCTGTAGTTCATCTGCTTAAACACAGAGATCATTCTCTATGTTTATGTTGCAGAGTGTGTTGATTCTCCAGAATGATGCTCAGGGTTTTCACTCTGTTGACTGCTTTAAAAAGGAAATTTCATATAATTTTTCACTTGATGCTCCCTGGATTTTATTTTGGTAGTTCAGAAGGAAGTGATTCAGTCAATGACCAAACCAAAAGGCATATAAATAAAATACTTAATGTAGGAGGGCAAGATTGTAAGTGAGATAAAGGCTGCTTTCTGGTGTGGCACTTAGTGCCATGGTCTAGTAACCAGGTGGTAGTGGACCATGGGTTGGACTTGATGATCTCAGAGGTCCTTTCCAACCTGGCTGATCCTATGATTCTATGGTGCAGAGTGCAGAACCTAGATGGTGAAGAGGCAGAAAAGGCAGGGTTGACTCTACAACTGTTCTTGAATCATTCCAGAAAAAGACCAAGGGTCCGCTCCAAACAAACCACTGATGAGCTTCTTCTCAAAGTATGGATCATCACACAGGAAAAAAATAATACTCTTCAGGGTATTATTTTAAAAGTAGTACTCTATAATTTAACATAAAAATACCCAAACCCTGCAATTCCTTTCTTTCAGGTCTGTTAGTTTGACCACCCCTCTTGGGACTTGCAGACTGATCTTCCTTTACTGCATAGCACATTCATTGACATTTGCTGTATTTTCTCCCTTCAGATCCTCATTCAAGCTGTTTTTCTGCTCTATTTCAACCTGGCAAAAGAAAAAGAGGGAGAACATTTGTAATGAGAAAGGAAAACAAAAGATTCAAAAATCTTCCTCAGTGGTGGTTTGTGTCCTGCTCAGGTGAACTGAGGGGGTTGTGAAGAAAAATAAAATCAGGAAAAAGTGGATTTTATGTACTATAAATATTTAAAGTATAATCCAAGCAGTTTTACAATTCAACAGTGTCATGAAAACATTTCCAGAAGAGGTAATGTCATGCAGAGAACTGGTATCATATGATTTTTTATCCATTACCGTTCCCAGGTGTACTCTGAATCCAAACCCAAAACCAAATCTGCAGATGACAGGTGGCTTCCTAAGTGACAGCAGAAAACCAGCCTTAATTTTAAACTCTGCACAGTCTGATGTATAAAGCAAAGAGATTAATTTTCTAGAAGATCTTGAGTTGGTAGGGACCCATAAGGATCATCAAATGCTCCTTGAGGCACTGCCTAACAGCAACCCAGACATCAGCACCCTCCCTGCTGTCCTCAGGCTCAGAGGTGCTTTGCCCTACAGACAGCACTTTGTATTGGTACAGGGCCCAGGGGATCTATATTTGAGTTCTAAATTTCTACATCTCCGAAAACTCAGGAATAATCCAATGTTTAACTCTTAAAAGGGATACTTAGGAAGATCAAATACCATCTCTGGGGAATTTAAGAGACTATTATAAATGTAATTACAATTACCAGGAAAAATATTTACCATGAGGATCTTTCAGAATCTCTTATCATTGCTCTTAAAGAAGGCAGGTAGGATTCCAATTTCTCTGCCGAGTATTCAGCTAACACGCAAATTTACTGAGATTGTTGGCAGGTATATACATAGTGCACTTTCCCATCTGCTCCTCTCCTTAGGGCAGGCAGGAGGAAGAAATATTTAAGCAGAGAAATAATGTGATCCTTTTGTCTGCTGTAGGACTCCTGCTGTAGTATTCTCACTGGAGGTGCTATGAAGAGCAGCAAAATGCCGTTCACACTTGTACCATATCAGCTAATCCCCAGCAGCTGGCTGTGTGCATGCTTTTTCACAGGCAATTGCAAGCAAATTTGTTTCATCTTTGCTGAGGGATAATCCTGCCTGTTTGCCACGAATCAGTAGCACACGGGTAGCACATGGGTAGCTACTGGAGACAGCCTGGCAACTGCCAAATTCCCATCTCATTTGACCATGGTATTTTATTTGTCTGCCCACACTTTTCAAGACAATGAAAGTATGCAGTGTAACCATGGTGACTGCCACATGCTCAGTTTTACCTTGTAACTGTAGTGTGCTGAATAATTGACCCACTTCCTCACATCGGTCTTGTCCTCGACAGAGATGGACCGAACAGTGGCTTTGGATGCAGAAGTGGTGGGCATGTCAAATTCCACATCTACATAGCGGACAAAACTGGAAGGCACTTCCCGGTCAGAGCCAAGCTCTAGGTGACAGAAGAAGCAGTGAGGATGGCCAGAAGCTGGAAAAAGAGAGCAAACAGTAATGCAAGTTGCGTTGGGTGAATGAGAAAACAAGACCTAGAAGAAAGCAGCACCATTAAGCTGCAGGGAACCGAGAATCTCCCCAGGTGAACTAGGTCATAGCAAGTGACAGAATCTTACCTGTTTCAATGCTGTTAAAGTTACTAAAGTAATTAAACAAAATGCAAAAAGGACTGCCAATCACTCTAGTTTGCTTTTAGTGGGTGAAAATACAAGAGTAAATCAAGCACAGTAAAGGTATTTGTCCTCTTTTGATTCCTTCATTGTCTGTAACATTGGGGCACACCCTTCTGAAATGTTATGAAATTATAGTAATGGAAGGAGGGATTTTGAGATATTTCACATGTATTTGAAATTTTTATCCCAATTTTTAGCAAAAGAAAGTGTACTAAATAAGCTTAAATAACTTTCTTGGGTTCAAAAAGCAAATTTGTGCAAACCTTCAGAGTAACTGATCCTCACTCTAACCTGTGACATGGCAGCTAATTATTAAGGATGGCAAGGTGACATGTTTAGCTCTGTCATCTGTAAAAGATAATCTTTGTTATTAATTTTCTCCTTTGTTTTGCTGGACAGCAGTCATGTTTAAAAACTAAAGTAGGGAATTCTAGTCCAGCTAGGTTGGTTTTGTTTCTGACTGCTGCCATCCCTAAGCTCTTGAGCAAGTAATATAACTTCTGTGCCTCAGCTTCTCTGTTTGCAAAATGAAGACAAAAGCATTCAAAGCCACAAAAGGCTTTCTGATTGAAGAGATTCTATTACCTATGTATGTGTAAATGAATGTATAAATAAATGAACAAAATTCTTGTCTGCTACTATTACAGGCTTTAAGATTTCAGACTACTTGTTCACTGGAAAAGTTCTTCTCCATACAGCTCAGCACGGTGTACAGGAAGAGACAAGGAAGGAGGAATGCAGGCACAGTAAAGAGTGGGTGTGAAAAGCCCAGAAACTTGCCCTGGGAAGAGCAGGAATACATCTGCTTAGCCCAAAAGCCAGCTTTGTTAAGCTGAAGCTTGAAAAGCAAGATGTGGGATTTTGAGGTATTACTTGTCCCAACAGGATGAAATTGAACTGTCTTTAGAGGGCTTAGACATTGCAACATCCCACTTGACCTCTGAAATAAAGCCAGAAAAAAAATTATGCTTGATGTAAGCCTGGGCAAGAATTTCATCTAGAGTCAGCCTCACATTTCAAAAGTCTAGCCAGTTTCCTTACCACTAGAAGGTGCTCTCTGCATTATGAAGGTGCCTAAAAATGGGCCATTTCTGGCTCAAAAAACCTGTGTTCAGCATTCAGTACTGGCAACCAATTCCCAGTCTCAGGATCCCCATCCATTCTTATCTCCTTCCTCACCCTGTACCACTCTCAGCAGAATCCTCTTTGTAATCCTTTCTGCTCATCTGCTTTTCCTCTGCCATGCTTTTATTCTCCCTTAGTTGCCATGGGTTGTAGTACTTTGCCATGGGTTGCTCCCTCCTTCAGACTGGGGACCCAGCAGCCCAGGAGAAGCAGCTCTGTGCTCCAGCACAAGCCACATCCACAGCTACAGAATGTTAGGCTTGTGCCACTACACTCCTGAGCTGGCATGTGCTCAGCTGCTTTTGGGGTGGACGTGTGTGAAGGTAACACTGGGGAAGTGTTAACCTGGGCTTGAGCACATTGCACCACAGGTGCTTTGGAGATCTGAGCTTTTAAACTCTTCATAATTTCAACTGGACACATGGAATAACCTATTTTAACATACCTATGTTAAAGTGTGGATATCCATAGGCTCAAAAAAAGAGGGAAAATAAGGAGGGGAAAACAAAGGGGGAGGGAAGGTAACAGCCCCTCCCCATGCAATTAACAAGGAAATTTTTCAATAATTTAATTTCTTCCAGTAGGAGAGCCCATTAGCAGAAAAGACCATGCACAGTAGTCAAAAAATATGGAAGTTATTAATTTAAACAAGCTCAGCATGGTAGACAACAAGGTGAACGGATTAAGAAAGCAACTCCTCCACCGAAGCTATTGCAAAATCATTAAGTACGTCAGTGTTCTTTAGTATCTCGGGAGCGAGGCCCGCAAGGCACAACCTTTATAGACTTTGTTCAACAGGCTCATTCAGAGTTATTTCTCTAATGGACAGGTACACTTTTCAGTAAAATCAGGAGGAAATCAACAGACAGCTTTTGTTTTGCACGTCTTGTTTTCTTGAGCTTCTAACATTTTGTTCTGACAATCAAGGATCTGACAATATAATTCATATATATGCATGTTTTACTGTGATTGGGGGGGAATCTTTTTTCAGTGACTCAGATGTCCCAACATGTTTGGATTAAAGGATTTAATTTACTTCAGAAACTATACCAGGCAGCATGCCTGGGATACACAGCCAAACTAGAGAAAAGTTCGAATCCAGATCCAAGGCTCTGCATAGAGGCTACATCTCTGCTTTGCTGAAAGACGGTTTTCCCATGATTAAAGACTGTTTGGATGTTTCCCTAGTATTCCACTGGTGTATTAAAAAAACTCTACATGTGAAACCCAGCCAGCAGCAACTGGAGCTCTGCAAGGTCTGTAAATAAGCTTTCTTTATCAATTCTTTTCATCATATTAATTTTTAATATAAGAAGGGCAATAATGTTTAACAAGTCATTTTGCACAGGACTTCAGCAATGTGCTCAGTAGAATCCAGTCCATAGTTTTTTCTTAAGTTAAATCACAGTCAGAGTACGCACTGTCCTTCATTGGTCATAGCTTTTCAATGTTCAGTCACAAGCAGATGCTTTGGCTACAAAATAATCCAGACAGTGCTGATAACACTGTCACCTAGAGTGAGAGTGCAAAGAGCCCCATCCCATTAGAAAGCACAAAACCAAGACATTTGGATAAGACAGCAAAGCTGCTGAAATAATTCTTAACAATTTGGGTGCTTAGGATTCCACAACCTGAATACAAGCAGTGAACTTCAGGAGGGACCAGGTCTCCTCTCCAGAGGGGCTGTGGATGGCAGGGCTGATGGTGTCACATGCCTCACGTCTGCACAGAGCCTGCAGCAGTCCATATTTGGGGAATGGAGGAAAGGAAGATTTCCTGTTGGCTACCTGGAGACCTCCGGAATTCCTGGGACTGTGTTTGCAAGCAATGTGTCAGAGCACAAACCATGGATGAACAAAAGGTCCCTTAATTAGTGCCTACATATGTGCTCCTTTGAGCACGACTGACAGACAGACACGTGTGCTGGAGGCAGTCATGCAGTGCATGTCCCCAAGTGGTGTGGACAGCTTGTGTGGCCTCTGCTGGCAGGGAGGAGCTGCAGACTGTGACTACCTGCAGCATTTCTCCCAGCTGCAGTGTGATGCCATTACCTCTCTCCTGCTTTGGAGTTTCAGGCACCAGAGCAGTTCATTAGCAGACCAGACATTTACAGAAGACCCAGAGTGCTCTTAGACATGAGTTGCAGGTGTCATAGTAAGAGAGCCTCAAGTGTGAGTCAAGGGAGTAGTTTTATATTTAGTGCTTGAGAACTGCATAATTTATAAGGACTTTGCAAATAAGTGGAGGTGGGTTATTATACAACTTGTGGGTAGGGCTGGATACAGCAGAAGATGCCCAAGGCTGCGAGTTAAACCCCACACCAGTATCTCATGGTCAGAAGTGTGTGTGGTCCATCAGGCAAATCTAAGAAGGAGTGGGAATAAGTGCTTTTGAGTACCACTTATATAGCCCTTTGCTTGCCACATACTTTGAGTAAGAAAACCCGTGGGACGAAGTACCATTAACAGACAGAAACAGTCTGTGAAGGGCAAGGTCAAATTTAAACTACACTTGGCCTGCCCTGTCATCACTTTGGGATTCCCTCCCTCTCACATACTTCATGTGTCTTGGCCAAGACAGTGCGTCCAAGGCCCTTCCTTTCCCTGAAATTACATCTGATCTGACTGGAGGGGTGAGGACACTCTCTTCCTCTCAGGATGTAAACAAATACTAAAATACTGCCCTGTGTTCTCTACAGTGACACTGATGGATAGATGCTCTGTGGCAGGGGTCCAATAGCAGCAACAAATCCGTAATGCATTTCCCCCTGTCACAGTGTATCTACAATAAAGCCTCACACTGGGAGAGATGGCATCAGGGCAACAAGAGGCACTCCCTCAGAGTAACAATGGGTAAGGGAGCATTACCTTGCAGAAGGCAATAGAGACAAGAGTTTTGCCTCTTCTCCTGGTTTGCTACTGGCATATTCTGTGATTGTGTCTGGGGGCTTTAGTTTCCCCAGCTATAACATCTATACAGTATACTGAGATCTTTGGAGAAAAGATGCCACAGAAGGCCCAATTTCACAGCATCTCATTCCCAGAGCTCATGCAGATGGCATAGTGAGATTTTTAACAAGCATGTTATTGCTCATAAGCAGTCTGAGGTTAATTTTTCATTGCTATATTTCTCTTTGAGTTTCCAAGCTCTGTCCTCTTATGCCCCACACTACAGGAAATATAGAGCCTTCCCTTTTGTCAGTGATATCCCTCCAAATTTGTAACCTATACTGTAAACTAGTGTCCTTGGGCTGAAATGTCATCCAAAAGATTAGGAGACTTGGATCACTCCTTTGCTGACGCTATCACTCAAACTCAGGAAAAAAATATGTCCTTAGAGAGAGCCACACTGAACTTTCCTTCAGGGAGCACTGAATACAGAAATCCTCCTAGTCACCCAGGTGCATTACTACAGCATACTAAAAAGTGCATCTCATTTGTAAAAAGCTATTCTAGATCAGAGAAGCCAAGAATTAGAATTCACTACAAATAAAAATAAACCTGAGTTGTTTATTGTGCACCATGGATGAAAGGCAGGAAATAGAATGACTGGCAGCTATGGCCAAAGGGAACAGTAGCTTGCCTACATTATTTGAATGTTTAATTGTGGACATGTTACTAGAAATACAAAGATTTGTGGGTTTCATATTGGTATTCTCTCTTCAGGTTTAAGTTATAATTGCATGTCTGCACTTATTACACAAACATAGCCACAAACTGGTGTTTGGAAATTTTAATTTTTTTAAATGATTGAGCAATATCTTCTGTTCTCTTACAATCCCCATTCCAGATTCTTTATAGGTATTAATTGTGGCATCTGCACTGAAATATATAGCATTGGCCCAGTATGCTTAGCAATGCATGGAAAAGAAATCACATGTGCTGGATAGAGTTATAGGAAGTTATCTGGCCTTGTCATTCAGCTCCATAGCATAGGATCTTACCTTTGCAAGTTACCTGAGAAAGCCCTGCTTCCAATAACAGTACTGAGCACACAGTGATGTTTGATGCCTAAGTCTCATAATCGTAGAATCACAGAACCATTTAGGAAAATACCTTTAAGATCATCAAGTCCAACCACTAACCTAGCAGGAACTTAGTCTACCACTAAACCATGTCCCTAAGTACCACATCTACACCTCTTTTAAATACCTCCAAGCAGAGACAGAACATGTATTTTTGCATCTGGAAAACCCAAAACTGTTTTTATCATTAGCTATATTTGTAGGATATGTAAAACTATTGCAATGAAGGAAGGGTCATATAAATCCTTCAAGCAACTCATTTATGTCCTTTATTATATTACAGAGGATGTTTTCTCTCTCACCATTTAAACTAATTATTCCGTATCTTCCAAAATACATAACTCCTTTTAGTTTACTCCTGCACAGATGGTATGCACCACTCACCTGAGTTTTTGTCAGGCAGTCGGTTTATCCTCCATACAATGGAATTAAAGGCATGCTCATATTTGGCAGTTCCCAAAGTTACTCTCATCACTGGCTCAGAACCAGACAGACCAGTTGATCCAAAAGTGGCTCCCTTGTTCACCTTGGCTTTCAAAGATTTCTCCCCCAGGACACTCTCCCTGCGGAAGTTCTTCACCCACTCATTTGGCACTGGGTAGCGGATCATCACGTTTTCACAAGGGACCTGAGTTAGAGGGTCATGATTAGAAGAGAACCCCGTGGACATCATCAGCCAGCTCTGCACCTCCACCTCAGCACCATTGATGCTGGCAGCTGTCCTCAGAGTAAAAGGCAAAGTTTTCTCAGCAAAGACAGTTCTGAATCGCATCAGTTCAAACCGGCAGGCATCCAAAGGGTTGAACAGGATAATACGGGAGTTATTAAACATATCCTCATCCACACATGAGTGGAACTGACAGTTGTATAATTTAATCCACTTAGTGGTAGTAGTGGGCATAATATCCTGCCTTGCAACTATTTCATTCCCTTTGATCAGGATATCATTAAGGCCCAGTCTGCACTCTGCCAGGCCAGAAAGGAAGCTGAGAACATAGATATGGGTCAGCACACAGTGCTGGAGAATCGCACTGTCTCCCTTAGCCAATATGCCATGAAACTCATCCCTGACATCAACAGTGATTTCTTCTTCTTGGTAGTTCAGTCCCACTGTGCTCAGATCTGTTGATGAAGCTGGCAAGTTCATCAGTGTGTCTTGCACAGCAGTGATGAAGCTAAGGAAGTCTTCATAATCTGTAGTCCCAAGCTTGATAATTTGCTCTCTCTCTGCTGTGTGTGCAATGGCTGGTTTAGGCTGATACTTCTTTTTCTCCTTGTATGTTGTGCGATCCAACCGCACACTGTGTATCCTTCCATTCTCATCGTAGTTCTGGAGTTTGCGCTCTGAAATCTCATGATTGATTTCCAGTTTGAGTTCCCGGAAAGGTTTCTCTAGCCCCTTCTCATAAAAAAGCTGTATACATCCACTGTTGGTCAGCTTGACATATATTGGTCCCCAGTGCCTGGATGACATAATATTCTTCTTCTCTGGAATCCTGAGCATCATTGGCCATCCATCCTTTGGCTGAGTGGGTGCCAGGTTAAATAAAGCCGCATCCAGATCATATGGCATCATGGGGTCATCATCAGGCAAAGCAGAACTGCTCAGATGATCTGGGTCTCCAATCTGGAGTTGTTTGAGCTGCTCTACAGCATCTGTGTGGGTTAGACTTTTGCTTGCCTCATGGAAACTGATGGTATCAGGCTCTTGATGGAGAACAATGAGAGAGTCTCTTTGGCTTTTGCCTGGAGCACTGGAGACAGAAGAGCTTTTAGAACGCCTCTCTCGCTCCTCAAAGAAGGAGCTGAATGGATTGATGGGCGAGGGTTGGACATCTCGCAGAGATTCATCCAGAAAGGGATTAGTAGCACTCCATGGTGGTGTTTCAACAGAAGGCAACTTGGTTAAGGAGGAGAGATCTAGTTTTTGAATTTTAGAGAGGTCCCCCAATGTGCTTTTAGGACGTTCTCTTTTCTTCAAGGATGTAGTGAGGTTAAAGTTAACATCTGGAGCCTGTGTTTCTGCAGGTGGGCTATTTGTTTTCAAGGGAGAAAGGTTCTGCGGTGAAAAACTGACTTCATTGTCATCAAAAGTCACCCAGCTGGGAAAGCGGACTGTGGTTGGGGTAGACGAATGCCCATTCACGGAGGTGTTGTTCAGCTGCCAGTTGACAGCCTCCATATCTATCTCTTCATCTTCCTGGAGAGATGAGGAATTGTCTTTAAAAAAAGAGGGGAGGGGAGGAAATTTCAGCTAATTATTCTGAAGTTACCTACTTCTCTCCGCGAAAAGAAAACCACAGTCCGCAAAACAGTCTGCATGCTCATGGAAGGCCTATTCATCTGTTGGGCAAGAATAAGGTAGTCAAAAGACTTGGCTAAAATGCTGAAGAATCTGACAAGAATTAATGAAGAAACAGATAGCTGAACACAGAAAAGGAATCCAGGAAGAAATGCGAAAGAAATGACAGCAATGATTGTATTGATCTCATCCCAATATAACGACTGAAAGGAGAAACTTAGTCCACATGTTGTCATGGTTTTTTAAAACTTTCCTCATTAAATTTTCAGGATGCATTTCTTCTCTACAGTTATATTCTGCTATTTGCCTGTAGTGTTCCCTCACTCTTGTTATATTTTTTTCCCTTTTCTGACCCCATACCCTTTGTTCTATAGAAAAATTCAGTAGGAAGAGGAATGAACATTGAGAAAGGGCACTTCTCCAACCTGTCCCCACATACTTGTCTGCATTTTCTGTTACCACAAAAGCATATGGGGATATGGTGAAGGCACCATAAAAGGTGCCTAGCTGGGATTTTTGTCCAGGATGTGTTCAGTAAGGAAACTCTTTGACCTACCCAGTGGGAAAGTCTGACAGTCCTTCAATGTCTCTGAAACATCTCTCGGAGAAGCTGGGATCTATGGATGTATGTTAGGATAAGGAAAAATGTAATTTTGACTTGTGTTGTGGAAGCTGTCCTCATCCTCTCTCAGAACATGGCACCTTTGACTGCTGTGTTCCCAGTCTCAGACTCTGCAAGACACTTTGTAGAAGCCTGCACCATGCTGTGCTGTTTCAATCCCAGCTCTTCTGCAGAAGATTGCTGCAGTGGTAATAAGGTGTTTTCCAAAATGAGCACAAATTCTCAGAATTCAGAAATTAGATGATTTTCTTCCCACTGGGCTAATGAATCAGAGTGTTCCTAAAAATGAGCAGCCAGCATGAAATTATACTCTGTAGCTGCACCACAGGTTTGCACTACATGATACATTTGTCCTTTTTTGCTTCTCCTAGACATAGAGATTCCATGTTTTACATAAGTCACTGTTCTTCAGTACAAGCAAAAAAGTAAGTGTAAAATATAGCACTTTGGTATGGCTGTAAACCTGTGATCTAAGCAATATCAACACCAACAACAATACACTATTTAAGTCATTATTTAAATTGCCACCAGTTCCCAAAAAAAGATGAGTTTGATTTCTGTTCTGCCCCAACCATAATAGATAATTTGAATTTTTATTTAAATTACCATTTAGAATATGAAATAGGAAATATTCATGCTAGCCAAAGTCCTGCCAAAAGCTCATTATAATGTCTTGGGTAACTTGACATTCTGGGCCTCTGATTTCAGCTATATATAACTTTACCCAACCTTTTGACCTAAGGACAAAACACATCATGCAAGTTCAAAGGGTTATTACAATTGAGAATTATATATGATGCAGAATGATACCAATTTGTTTCTCAAGCCACAATAAAACAAAGCAATAACAAGAAGAGATAGGTTTTACAGACTACCCAGGCATTGCAAAGTGTATTTGAAAAGAAGTGCTCAATCTCAGTTTCTAAGATTTTCTTCTCTACCCTGCTATCTCACCCCCAGCTTTGCACAGTGTCTGTCTGTAGCCCCTGCTACTGGTCACATCAGCCGGTACAGTGGGGAATTCTTTAAGTCTTGCCACAAGGCTATAGATAGATTTGTGAGGCAAAAAACCCCAAGCCAACAGATCCACAACCACACCCTGAGGGAGAAAGTAATAAAAAACCCACCAGGAATAATCTGACATTTTGACCCTCAGTCCACACCAATACCTTCTATGTTGTGTCATGCCTTTCCAGGACTTTGGTCATCAAGCATGTAGTCCTTTGAAGCAAAGCAAAGGCAAGGAAAACATGTGTGTCTCTGGGTTTATGGTATTTCTGTGAAAACATTGCCCATTTCTTTTAGGACTTCTAAAACTCCTGTGTTTATAAGATCAGGGTTGCTTAAGGGCAGATCATCTCTCCTCTGCCTGCAATTATAATTTTCCCCTTTCCTGTATCTAACTTTTGAACTGCAGAAACTAAATGTGATTCCACAAAGAAAGTATTAACAGCTCTGGTAAGTCTGAGAGGCAGATGAGAAGACCTCCTTGACAGTCCATACGAAAGCCACACAGAAATCACTTGAAAAATTTATTTCTAAACTGAACAAGTTTTATAAGATGCATTGGGGTTTTTTTTGATCCAGATGACCAGAAATACAGTAGAAGTATTAAGAAAATATGGTTTCATATAGGTAATAATAGTGTAATTTTATTTGCTAGAAAAAAACCAGTAAACTGTTATTTGATTTGATATGTGGAACGGTTAAACTCGGGAAGTGAAATAACCTTTCTTTCCCAAATTAAAATCAAAAGTACATTCTTCTGCTGCCAAAGAACTATATGGTTGGGTTTATAAATATTTGAAGAATACAGAGTGGTTCTAGAAAAGACAGGTTTTTAGCTTTCTCTATAAGAGAATGACTAAGCAGAGAGGATAAAAATACCAATATGCTAATGCAGCTAAGCATCCAAAGAAAGTCACTGAGAACTAGATGAAATAGTGTGTGTATACCAAGAGAAATATTGGCATCTCTGCTGCAAAGGCAAACACAGCATGGTTAAAAATCTTGATATTGTTAGAGGATGGCTTGGACAATGACTTCAGTTTTTTTCCTTCTTGACTTTTGATGTGTTCCTGAACATGGGTGATAAAGTTTAAAATACACAAGTCCTTCAATTTGGTAGCACCCCAGAGGCTCTGGGAGAGCACACGTAAGGAAGTGATTCCCTAGATGAATTTCTTACTTTCACACCTGTTTTCAAAATTCCTTTCTATAAAGTAAATCAAGATGTGTAGATGTGGCACCTAAGGACGTGGTTTAGAGGATGACTTGGCAGTGTTAGATTAATGGTTGTAATTGATGATCATAGAGGTCTTTTCCAACCTAAACAATTCTGTTATTCTAAGAGGATAACTTCCTGATGGAGTGTGGACAACCCAGAATGACTTCTGACTGATAAAGACTATATTTGCATAATGGCATAAATGATCAAAAGAAAGCATTTGTTTTTTCCTTCTTAACTGACTTTGCTTTCGTACAGAAATTACTTTGATAGGTGTTTACTTTTAATCTTTTAATTGTCTGATCTTGCCATATTCCAACCTGACAGTTAGCTCCAGTCAACAAAACACAGGAGCAGATTTACCAAGGAGATGAGGGGCACAGTAGCTTGGACTCCTTTTCAAGTGACACCAGCAAGGTGAACTCTAGGGTGGGCAGCCTCACGTTGCCCACACAACTGTGCATCTCTCTGCATTTGTCTCCCCATGTAAGTGGTGCCTGCAATCAGCACTGGCTGCACCTTACTGCATACATGCCTGAACTGCATTACCACGCCATTAAATAATTTGGACACTTAGGTTCCCATTCAACAATAAAATGCCAATCTGCATCATAAATTTATTTTTCATCCACAGGCCTCTTGAAGTTTTGTTGGCTTCTCAAGTGTTCAAAAATGGTTAATCATTTCAGCATGGTAAACTGGAAAACAGAATTATTATAGTGGATGTAGGACAACTCACTGTGATTGTCCTCTTGTGACTCACACTACAAAGAAAGAAAGCTTTGGTTCTCTTCATTGCATCATCTTTTAATTTTTTCTATTCTGTTTAGCCATGACAACTACTTTGGCCAAAACCACCAGGTAGTATCATGTTACTCATGCCTGGGGAAAAGGCAGCCATCCAACTGCTAAATGATATTGCAAATTATTGGTGATCAAAAATGTGCCATGGAAGTAGGAAGTAGATTTGAGATTTGAGAATGATTGAGAATGTTGAGAAAGGCAGGTAACAACTTTCAGAAATGGATGTGAGAAAATGCCTTGGATTTTCAAATTTCTGAGTACTCATGTGTTTTGCCTCTTGAGAGAAATTAGCTCAGAGATTCCTGGCATGACTGTTTCTGTTACTTGAATATATTAATTTACATTTAATTCAGATAGCTCTACTTTAGACTTTAGTCTGTAGTGCAGGAATACCGTTAACATGGTCACAACTTCCAACGGGGTGGTCACTTCCCTGATGTAGCCTACACCAGTCCCTCACACAAGGTAAGCACTACAAGATTACTGTTTGCATAGCTGGATCTCTTCTAGGGTTCTTGGTGGGAAATTATTCTACATAAAGTTCATCAGACACTCATACAGGCTTAGCCTTTGAAGATCAGCCAGGTCAAGAGGATGCCACCTACAAAACCTGCAGTATCTCTGTACAAGCAATGACAGAAAACCAGAAAGTACAGATAGACAGAATCTGGGAGAAATCAAGGACTAGGCTGTCGTGCAGTTATATCTCCAGGACAAAGGTTATGCTTTCACACAGTTTCTGTAACATCCCTATCTGGTCATTTTCTGGCATTTTTTTTCCATATCCAAGTCAATACAACTGTGTCTGCACACTTTTTGGAGGGTGGTGTGTCGTGTTTCTGATCCTCCCAAGACAGATGGCATAATTTAAAAGTTATTTAAGGTGAGTGGGCCATTGCTCTCAAGCAATACAGCTCCAGCCTTGCCAGCGACCTGCTATGTGGCTCTGGGAAAATGCTTCATCACTATTGCATCACATCTCAGCTTCTGGTTCTCTTTTCATTTCCTGTAATTTCTGACTGTAAGAGTGTTATATGTGGAACAGTGATTGTTCCTCTGTACTACAGTATCCAGCACATTTCTGAGACTCACAGAACACAGTGTGTGTAAATGTCACAGTACAAACTGATTCAATGGATAGGTCTGTTGTATCTATGCACTTAAAAAGAGTTTCAAGCTTAGTACAAGCTAGGAAGACAGGCTGGTTTCTCTAAGCTTCCCTGTTTATCACAACTCTGTTAATGCTGGGAAGTCAAATCAGTTACTGCTGCAGACACCAGCATAAACAGTACAGTAGAAAAGTGCTCTGGAAACCAGGTGCATGAAGAGGCAACTCAAAGCACAGAGACATCTTGTCAACAGCAGGTTACTTACCTGCTTATTTTGCACAGAAAAAATCCCTCTGAGGATAACAGTTATATACCTCCACATGCTTCCTGGGTACCTATGCTATCAATCAGTGTGTGGTAACATTAAAGAAATACTTAGAAATGTCCTCTCCTAACCTCGTGGGACACTTTTTTCCCATAAGCTTCAGAACAGACTTTCGAGACAAAAAAAGAGGAAACCACCCTACCTCCTTCCAAGAAGATTGTGGAGAGCCCCAAACCGCTTGACTACCAATACCCAACGGGCTTCAAGATAGATTTGTAAGCATTCCTCAGATTTTTCAGTGTCTCTGCAAGATCTGACATGTGGAAGAGATGACTGCTCACACAGTTCACGGCCTCTACTCTTGCTGCTGAACACACCACATACAAAACCTTAACAGCAATCTAGTTCTCCAGCATGTTGAACTGTTAATATGAAAGTTATGTTTTTAACTTCATACTTTATGGCACAGCTAAGAGACATATCAAAATCATCACAGACTAAGTAATGAGCAGGAGAAGGTGCGAGATGAAAGACTGAAGTCACTGATCTGATCTCTGTGGTTCCCTCTCTTATTCCTACTCCTCCCACTTGACAGGCTTCTCAGATCACATTGAATGGATTCATCCTTAGATAACTTTTCAATTCATCATACTCTGCCATATTCTATCACTACATCTCTTTGAACTCAGTTGTCTAAATTTAGGCCATATAAATCACTGGCCTGATTAAACTTAAGTATAGTTGTATCCCAAATCTGTACTACAATAGTACATATATACATATATAAGCTGTTCCCAGCAGGGGATTAGGGACTACTAAAATATGATGCCTGTGCCTTGGTTAACTATTGCAAATTCATCACAAGTCCCAAAAGAACTATAGTTATCAAAAGCAGTTAAATCATCTGAAGTTGCAAAGAAGTTACATCACAGAGCTTAAAACATAATGAATTCCATCTAGGTTCAATTAATTTATCCCCATTAGTTTCTTTAAGAACTGCTATATTTAATTTCAAATGTAAGCCATCATGCAAATACTAAACTGAAGATGAAATACAAGAAAATTATTACTCAGCCCCTCACAGCCAGGTTGCAGCCGCCCTCGTACTGCAAGAACATTGTTGAACAGTGCCATCCTCCATGTACTATCTTAAAGGACCCCCAGAGTTTTTGTGGACTTTTTTCATTGCTGTTTCGATATTTTCTTATTATTCTCTATCTACACAAAAAGTATGTGTTTATGCAAGGTAGGACTAGCGCATTTCAGGCATTTGCACTTCATTGCCGTGAATTATTTGCCTTATGTCTTCTCCACTTGTGCCACTTCTTGCTGCTTGGAGAGGGAAGGGAACATCGTCCCACTAACCAAGCCTGACCTAATCACTAGGAATCTGGTATCAGACACCCATAAGAACAGCACTAGTGGCAGCTGTAAGTCTCATTGCAACCAGCTATGTATGAAGCTATTCAAGTGCCTTTTTTTGTCTCACACATTTTCCTCTCCTTTGTTTATCTTTGTTCAGCTGGAGAAACTAACTATACAAAGACTGAAATTCAATCAGAGCCCTTTCATTATTCTTTTAGTAAAGGAAATGTTCAAGATAACAAGATTGGTTTGCAACTTAGAACTTTTCTGTGTGATTTAATTTAAAAATACTCAGTGTTCTTATTGTGTTACGCTTATTGAGTAGTTAAAACTCTGGTTCATGGAAAAAAAACCAAATAGTTTCAGATCTGGTATGGAATAACTGAAATAATATTTCAGCAATTCATTGTCTATGCATAGTTAATTCATCTTTTCCTTGTACAGATCTCACCTACACTGTCTGCTCTTGGTTGTAACTACAGTTTTGTAAAAGTTTCTTGCATGTTCTGCAGTCTGTACTGTGCAGTGGGCTGAGTAATCAGAATGGATCTGGCTAGTCCTAAGACAAACCCAAGCACTTGTAACACATGTTGTGAACAAAACTAGTAAATCAAGATCTTTGCAGCAGATATCCATATTCAGAAAATGTTCTTTCCAAATATACTGCTTAGTTTTAAGTCTGTAAACACTTAGAACTTAGTGCACTAATACTCTTAGACAGAATTACACTCAAGAACAAACACACAACCTATCCAAAAATCACCAGAACATAGCAGTAAATATAGATATATAGTTTTGAAATGTAAGTGACTATGTATCTTGGTCTCCAATTAGTACCAATTAGACTCCAAATTATATATAGTTCATGCAAGTCACAGACAAGGTCGTTAGTGTCTTGAAGAAGCTGTTAGATCTTCAGGTCAGGCAGGAATTACATGGCAATAAGTTAGAGACAATAACTTCTACAAGGAATAAAACATTCCTAGTGATAGCTAGAAAACATTAGGTACTTAAAGAAAAAGCATGGCTTATCACTTAAACACAGCTTGCTTTGTTCGTATCCTTTCAGTAAAGAAGGCTACTCTAAAAAGAAATTGAAGTAAACATTTTTTTGCTTTTAACATACTAAAAAAAAAAAGTCATATTCTCTTATGTGTAAAACAATGGCAGTGAATGGGTCCCAGAACTCTTACAGAAAAGAAGGCTTTTTGATTCAAACCCATTTGAGAGTCACAGATCTAGAAAGCTTGTGCTCTTTTTGAAGATCAGTTCATGTGCTTCCATTAGCTGGCCAGAAGGTGGTACATTAAGACTGATATAATTAGAAGAAATCTTCAAGATTTTTACAAGATTTAGACAAGACTATGCCTGTTTAAAGAATGCACAATATACATGTGACATAATACTATTGTATTTGAATAATTTGAACCAAGTTGTGAACAGATCTCACATAAGTGGTGGAGAAAGGATTGAAACCTGCTAGTTTTACCTGACAACTTAGAATCATATGCTGAGTTGAAAGGGACCCATCAGGATCATCAAGTCCAACTCCTGGCCCTGCACAGGACACCCCAAGAATCAGACCAAGTACCTGGGAACATTGTCCAAATGTTGTGACCACTTCCCTGGTGAGCCTGTTCCAGTGCTCAACCACCCTCTGAGTGAGAAAATTTTTCCTGATATCCAACCTAAACCTCCCTGACTCAGCTTCATGCTGTTTCCTCGAGTCCTGTCACTGATCATGAGAGTGAAGAGATCGGTACTTGCCTCTCCTTTTCCCCTCATGAGGATGTTGAAGACCACAGTGAGATCTCCCCTCAGTCTCCTTTCTCTAGCCTGAACAAACCCACTTCTATTAAACAAACATGATAATTCATACAGTAAATGTCTTAGCAAATAAGCATACCTACATGACTCATTACAAAGCAACTTTGTTTCCATCCCTGAAGACACGGCAGAGATATGACTGACATATTTTTACCACTATGTCATCTAACTTTTTTCTCAGCAAGGTGTGCTCAGCCCAGAGGTTACCAAGAGAGTGACTACACCCTAGCCTTTGTCATCAATACTACCACGGGAGTACTTACACTCCCAGTTTGGTTAGGCATAACAAAGCCTGTGTGTAAAGGGACAGAGAAGAGCTGGGAAACACAAAGATAAACCTGTTTCAGCAGAGGGATCAATAAGAGAGTGAGCTATTCTCTGCAGAAGAATGAATCATGCTGCTTCTTTCATCCAAAAGGAGAACAAGGAGCAAAAGAGAAAAATGAACACACACACACACACACACGGTATTTTTCAAAAGCAGTTACTTTCCAAATACTTTGGCAAAGATAAATGAAGTCTTCCTAATGTACTTTGGACTTTGCTTCTACCCACAAAGGTCTGCTTCTTTCTCTGACTTTAATCTGCAGTACATACACCATATCCTTCAACACTGAAACTGCCACTGAGATGAGACCATGGACCTCATGAAGAAATATTCTGTGTAAATAACGAAAGAGAAGTGCTCCTGCTAGCTCAGGAAGCTTCAGGAAGTTGATATTCGGCAACTGGAATAAATCCATAGTCAACCCTATAAGTTCAAACACAATCCCTCTCCATCTTGGAGGAGCTGATTGAACAAGCTCCACATCCATTGAACATCTATTGAACAAGCTCTATTTTGCAAAAAGTGGTTACATAAAACTCTCATGCACAGACAATACATTACTTCATTATACCATAATTTTTCAAGCAATATATGATGGATTGGTAACAAAATACAGACGTTTGTGGACCCCTTTAGTTTTGTCTTGAGTGCTTGAGGTAATATCATGTGGAACGAGCCTGACATTTGTAGTGCCAGACTGCAGGTGGAAATGCGTCAGCTCCTGGATCCTCTTAGAATCTGGGGTCCCACTGAGCAGCATAACCTTTGACTACAAAGCAGCACACTGTGGTCTCGTGAGTTATTGATTCAAATGGCAGCTGCAGTACTGCATAAGCAAGCGTGGGGCCTGGCTCTGTCCAATAAATGCAAGAAATGTTCTTACAGTCACAGAAAAATCCAAGACAGCAGACCATCATGGGCATTAGGTGGGTTTGCTATTGACAGTTCACCGGTTCAGAAACTGTACTAGTAGAGACCACAAGTGGTAACATCAGCAGATGACAACTCCATAATTAGTGCAAAATAACCAGTTGATCTCTAGTTTCTAAGTGGGCAGTTCCTGCAAGACTGAAGCCAGTATCACTTCAACTATCTGCTCAGTCTTGTGCTGACTCTGTAGCAAAAAAAGACAAGTCAGTAAACAGGGATGTTGAAGAAGTGTGCACCAGTGTTCAATCCACAGCTTCCAAAAAAACCCACTGCACATCATCTATGAAGAGGATATTTTACATCTTCAAAATGCACTATTGCAAACACTTCTGATTGCCCACAACATTTAAAAATAGTAGCACTAACTTCCTCATTCCTGCACCCAAGGCATTTCCGAGGATCAAGTTTTATATCATATCAAGTCAGTGGCTCACATCCTGTCTGCCAGATATGTCTGTGTATCTCAGGTCATCCAGTCAAAAGGCAATCTCATATTTATACACTACCTTTATCCTGAGCAAAACCAAAATGATTTACAACTTACGTCACTGCTGATATTTACAAAAATCCCAAAGACTCATTTAGCAATTTCTACTGTAAGACTCTGTGGAACTTCAATTTGAGCTATGTATTTTAATAATTTAGTTACATTATGAAATGTAAAGACAAATGTGTTCCATAGACAACACAGCTAATACATAGCTATAAATTATAGAAGTACTCAACTTTTGTCTAAAGCTTATGCTAATATTTTTACCCCCTGTAGCTTGTTATGCAAAAACTTTTTGTTTAAAGTGCAAAGAATACCATGTAACTACAGTTTGGCCAGTTCTTCTCGACTCAAAGCATATGTAAGCTCCAGGCTACAGTGAGCTAACAGGTGAGGTGCTCAATGCAAAGGTGAGAGCAGCTCTAACAAAGCCATGTGTAAGTGACTCTGTTTTTTTTTTAATTCTTGGAAGGATTTTGGACACATAACACAAAGCACTGAAGGCAACTGGAAATACTGTGAGAAAACAGAAACACAGCCTAACCTATGTGTAATGCCTGACCCACACAGATATCACTGAGGATGCACCTGCCAACACAACATCTTCACCCTCAACAAAAAATGTTAATTACAGGTGCCTAAGAAGCAGGATGATGCAAAGGATATGACACAGGAATGGGCTGCAAAAGTCTTAGGTGCTAATTTGAACCATGTGATAGTCTAAGTGACCTTCAGCCTAGCAATTTATGCCCTCCGCTCTGCAAATTTTCTCTCTGTAGCAAAGCAAAAATACTGATGTAATGGGAAGTGTTAATGGCTGTTGTCAAGTGTGTTTGATAAATATGCTATCATAAGTCATGTGAAAACTTGTGGGCTTTCTAGGA
The DNA here is from genome assembly GCA_013397135.1 of Pachyramphus minor. NCBI lineage: Eukaryota > Metazoa > Chordata > Aves > Passeriformes > Tyrannidae > Pachyramphus > Pachyramphus minor. The sequence goes on along the minus strand of VYXB01004805.1, from coordinate 437,197 downwards.
ACCATGCAGGATAAATGGAATAAGCAAGGAAGCTCCTGTAGGGAATAAAATAATTGGAGGCCCTTGCTTGAGCAAAACTTAACTTGTAAGTGCCAAGATATTTCCTTGTGCACTGGCTGTTACAAGTAGGTGTATCTGGACGAGAACAAATAGAAAGGCGGAGAAACTGCAGCTAAGACTCAATGCTTACATACTGGACTGGCTGTGAACTGCAAGGAGAAATACTGGCTTTCATTTCTTACTATTGGTTCCTTTTACAGGCTGAGAAACAGGATACTGTCCACATTATTTACAGGCAAGAAGGATTCCACCAGAAAATATTGGATGTAAGCCAAAAATGCTTACCAAAACCTTGGAAAGCAAACTCTTGCAGCAACAGATACTGAAACATGTTTGTTATAGTCAGATAGGCATCACTTTATTCTGTTATTATTCTGTTGTTTTCAAAATCCATATTGTGCTGTTGCTAAGGTGGTTGCAGGGTTGAGTCAGAATGCTGCATTGCTGGTTTTCACCTCTTGAGGTTTTTAAAGATGTGTTTTGGATATATGCTGAGTAAGACAGTTTAGAGAGACGGGACATAGCAAGAAAAAATAATCCCACTATAGTAACCTAATTTCAGCCTCCTTTACGGTGACACTCTTCTCAGTTTTTGCCCATCCAAGAAAATGACAATGATGCTACAGGGGTTGGCTTGGAGAGTGTTTGTAAAACCATGGCTGTATCGGCAGAGTTCATGCCTGGCCTGCCAGTCTCACTAGCACAATCATACTACCAACAACTTCAGCCAACTTTGGAAATTAACAGAAGCAACCCGGCTCACCCATTGTGTACCTATAAAGAAAGGACTCCCAAGGATGGTGGAAGACAGGAAACTTGTCAGCATGTTCATCCAAATGCATTTTAATTTATGTTCCTGCTATACATGCCTCTGTCAAGTCTGAAAGTCTTGTTATCATCCCAAGGTGCTATCAGCATCTCATCTCCAACTTCAGGGCAGCTGTTGACCAGCCTGGGAGGCTGCTATGTCAGAATGGCTTGTTTTACAACATATTGCTCTGATTGATGAGGCCATTCCCCCCTTGCCACACTCATCTGTTCCAGGCCTGGGACTCCCTTAGCACAGCCTTTCCTTCAGTCCAGGCTCCCACCATAAAACCCCAGCTGTTGTGCAGATATTCACAATGGCAGGAAATCAACAGAACCGAATAGTGGGCTGTTGTCTATCTTACGTCATTTGGAGTTTTGTTTTTCCTTTTCATATGTGTGTGTAGCCACCACGGTACACGGGATTATTCAGGGTCATTCCACAGAAGCAGCCAAACAGAAATGATCCAACAAGCAATTCCTTCCTCTCTCTTGGACTATACGCGTGTGATTACAGAGAACAGAAAGGCCTGGACCTCTCTGTTAAATATGAATTTTAACAAAAGGGACCCACACTTGAAGACTGGAAAGAAGTAACTCATTATGTTATCATCATTATGTTATCTCACTCTGCGGTGAGAAGTGAAGAGGAAACCTGTACTTTCTTCCTCTGCACAGATTGTAAGTTCCCACCTTTCCATCTCTAATAGACATCTTTCCTCCAAGCTACAATTCTGACTGGGAACAAAACACAGGGTATACAAGGCCCAAATTTCTATATGTTAGTCCAGCGTAACTTCTCAGACAGGCTAATTTCTTTTCTTTTAGCAACCCCCATCACCACTTCGTCTTAGCTGTGTCTCCTCTTTCAGCCCCAGATGATGCTCCCCATTCCTTTGATGGGAATGCAGAGTAGGGAGGAAAAAAGAATCCCGGAAATTTCTGTTCTGGGGTACCAGAACTAGAATTAGGCAAGTACAAGGGCTGGATGGGGTAGGGCTCTAATAGTGTCAGGGAAATCCCTGTACAAAATACACCAGAAAGCTAAGTGGAAATAAACTTCTGCATTCTTGAAATGTGGAAGAGACCTAGTAGTGTCTCTTCAGGGTACAGGACAAGATTAGAGGGAAAAGAAAAGGATGGACAGTGTGACAGAAAACATTACTGCCTCTACCACCAAACTGTGTTGCTGGTTTGGCAGCAGCAGAGAGACAAGAGCTGAGCACAGAATGTGACCAATGTGAAGGAAAACAACAGGGCCCCCACAGCTGCTGTGCCCTGTAAACAAAGCTCGGCTTTCTGAAGGGCCATGTGAGATTTTGCAGAAGAGTCCTGAAAGAACTGATGTCTGCCTAAAGGAAACAACAGGGATAAGAGTAACGAGGAATGTGTGATAAAAAGATAATAGGAGGACTTTATTGAGCTGAAACAAAAGGTACCCAGACAATAAAATATAATTATTAATGTATTCCTATAAATAGATCAAATGAACATTCAAGAAATGAATGGGAAACAAACACTTAACAGTTAATTAAAATACCCTAAAGCAACATCTTACATAGTGACACCAACAGGTGGAGGAAATTTGACAGGAGTTACCTTAGAAGAACAACATTGCTATAGACAAGAATGACTGCTCAGGTCACTAGTGAGCATTCTGTTCCAACATTTCAAGAAGTAAGCTGATCACATCCTAGGAAAAGAGATTTTTTAATTCATGAGATAATGCTGCAAAACAGTTTCAGTTGTTATGAAAATGGGGAGTGGATGGAAGCTTTTTGGCCACTGGCTTATTTGCGTATGGAGGATAAAATACTTAGATAAAGTGTCAGAAATAGATGTCAGATGAAAAAGTGCCACCAGTGAACTTCCACTAGGTTAACAAGTATAGAAGAAATATCTAAAGGGATTTAGGAAGGTAATGTAAACTGATCTTGTGCATCACATTTCCCCAGTTTGCAGGTTTGTACCACTCATCTAGATCCCATCAAGGTCAAATGGTGGAAACAAAAAAAAACAGTCATGTGGACTAGGATATGCACCCTATGGAAAGCTTTGAATTTAACATCTCACAGGAAATGGCACTTCTTGTAGGGTTTCTTCAGGAACACACATATGAGCACTTAAAGTCATGAAGGAGAATTCTGCCCTCATATTGGCTTAATGAAAGCATGTTTCTGCTTGAGACACAGGAGAGAATGTACTGGAAGGGAGTGTGTGAACCAGAATTTAATGCTCTAGAAATGCTGACATCTTGCAAGATTAAACCCTCTATTTACTAACTCAGCAGTATCCTCCCCCTTAAGCTTCCCCATCATCACTACACCACAACATAAAAGGGGCAACCCTAGAAAACAAGGTACCTAATTGACACATGACAAATCTGTGCTTGACCTCTGAGCTGGATATGAACAAAACTGTTTCTTGGCATCAACTCTGCTGATGATTTTGGATATGAAAACTGGTTCACCCATAAAGCAAATTGAAACTCAACTCTTTCATTATAGGATCTGAACAGTTGTCTGATGGCAGCAGCCTGACTGTGTTCGGGTAAAAACGTGCCATGGTCCTGTGGCCAAGCCAGTCTCCTTGTGAATAGTTTCATGACGCATCAGGAAGCAATTACCAAGTCCCAGTAAAACCTAATTATGATCCCTCTCTTTCTTCATCAGCTATCACTTAGGAGAAGCCAGAATCATTTTTCTCCTCTCTCCCCTACAGCTAAAACCTAAACGAAGGGGATTTTTTTCCCCTTAAAAACTTTTAGAGCTTTTTAGTCTCTTTGTGCCGAGCCTTTTGTCTTCGGGAAGAGGCTGCTTCGCTGGAAGCCGATGGAAAGTCAACCGTCCGGCAGACAATGGAGCTGTCTGCCGAGCAGGCGCTTCGGAGCGGCGACCGGGATGGCCGTGCCAGAAGCATTCCCGGCCTGTTGCCATAGCAGCGGGGTGAGCGGGAGGGACCGCCGGACCGCCGGCGGGGCTGCCCACCCTCCATGGGGGCTGCCCACCCCTCACGGAGGCTGCTCTCCCAGCGGGGCCGCCCGTCCCCCCTCGGGGCTGCCCCTCCCCGAACACCGGCTCTGTGCAGCCATTCCTGCCCAGGATGCTCCATGAACCCCCCTGCCCGCCGGCAGCACGGCCCGGGGCTGGGGGCCGTGCTGGGGACGAGCCGTGTGCCCTGGAGCCGGGGAGGGCGGCGGGTGCAGGATGGTTTTTGGCAAAGGCTCTCCTCCGGAGTACTGGCTTGTACAGACAAGCCTGGGTGCTAATTACAGAATTTCAACCAGAACAAAATAACATGCACCAAACTGGTTAAAAGCAGAAACATGCCTGGAACTGGCATCCTTCTGGGTCCACCAGATGTAATGAGGAAAACACGGGTTGTCCCTGGTTGTAGTCATTTCACAGGAAGCTCCACCTGATCAAGGATGCTGACTAGTGGGTTTGCAACTTTAACACACAGCAAGGACTAATCCTACGTATTTTACCTCTTTGACCGGCACAGCATGCTACAACGCGAACCATTAGCAAGTCATTCAATGGAAGCGGCAACATTTCCCCAGCACAAAGAATAAATATAGACAGCATTATCCCCCGTAAACACAGAGTACCCTTTAACAGGAGGGCAGCTACTGGAATCCTGAGTGCTTTCACTAACTTTTGGCTCTCAGCGAGTCTCTGTATGTACATGTCACTCTAGAGTATGCAGATTTTTATAATCCACACTTAAGTCTCACAGTCCAAACTGAAAAATTCTGGTTTCTTTTGAGATAGGCGAGATTTTTTTTCTTAATGATCTTTGAAGGGAAAAAAAAAAAAAAGAAAAAGGATCAATTGTTATCCTCTTATTTTCCTTCTTATTCACTGTAATGTTTGGGTACACAAATTGAGGAAACAATGAGGAAGCAGACAAAGCAATTCCCTTTTCCACCAAGAGCAGCCTAACATTTGATTCAGTTAGAAGAACAAGGATCCTGCCTGCAGCAGCTGTCCACTCCAACGGTTTGTAAACTGCAAGTTTATATAAGTACCCCGAATTCTGAATGTTTCTTCATTGCCTTTTTGGCGTGCAAAGCAGATTGAAAAATCTCTTGAGAACAGGAACTCTCATGAGAGTATGTGAACTTCAGGTCAGGACAGAGAGTCTCCTGGATCAGCATTCCTGACAACATTTCAGTGATTCTCTGTTGGTCCCAGCTGGAACCTGTACATGCTGAGGCAGCTGCAAAACAGACAATAAGCTAAGCTCAACTGAACAGCTTCCAGCTTCGGTAAAGCTCTGGAGTTCAGCTTAAATTTGGGAAGGAGAAACTTCAGGCTGATTCTTTTCATTTGCATTACTTCATTCATTTTCTATCAAGGGACCACCTGGAAAGGGTGTCTGCCTGTGGATGGCCAAATGCCAATTAGATTTCACTACTCAGTGAAGATATTCCTTGACTGGTTAGGCTGTCTGCACTCTCACAATGCAGCAGATAAAAGATATGTAAAGCAGAACTCCTGTATCCCGGGAGCAGTAATTTTGCTGAAGTGGCAAAAGCGAGCCTCTCTTGCTACACTGAGCCAGTATGAGCCACTTTTAAAAGGAAACAATTGTGTACACCTCATTTACTGTTGTCTGTAAAGGTGTTTTATGGTGAATGCTGTATTCAGTAGTATGTACTTAGGGATAATATGCATGGATTTCAGTCAGGTAATGAGGGTCAGAGGGAAGGAGGGAAATGGGAGGGCATCTTTAGAAGCAGTGATTCTGGAAAAGATTTGTATGATTATCGCTTCTGGTACAATCTTGAGACTAAAAGAACTGATACAATATTAGGATTTAGGAAGACAGAAACATGAAGCAGGGGGGAAATAATTTCATTTGTGTATGTAGTATAGTATGGCTTGGTTCCGAGCAGACCACTATGACCTGATCTTTTGTCCAGAATTCCCACAATTCAGGGATGTAGAAAAACTGAGGAGGGCTCAGAAAAGATTCAAAATACCTATAAAGGAATAAAAACTCTACCACACAGCAAAAGACAAAAGCTCAATCTATTTAATCTGCTCCACAGGGGATTCAGGAACAATCAGTCTGTAAGCACCTACACAGAAAATTATAAAAGTAATAAGTGATATGTGACAGTTGGAAGGCAACATGGAGAAACTGAGATTAAAAATCATGCAGAGTTTTAATACCAAGAGCAAGTAACCACTGAACAGATCTACCAAAAACGCTGCTCAGTGAAATCACAGGAGTGTTTTAGGCAGGTTAAATTATTCTAGTTCTCACAGGAACTAAATCAGGGATGTGCTACAGTTTGCGATATGCAGAAGCTCCAGCTACATGATTGCTTTAAAGCTTTTTGACCTTTTAATCTACATGGGAAAAAATACAGTAATGGCAATTTAAGTACCTCCATCTCACTCCCCTATTGTGTGATGAATTTTGAAATAGTTGAACGAATTTTAGTGCCGCTCCCTCACAGAAAAACATTAATACGACTAAATTAAGTATGGAGAATTGATGCTGAATTGAGTATTTTGGAATTGGCTGTAAGGAATGGAAAGTTAAAGCTACAAAGAAAGCCAGGCCAATATTCAGGAGGTCAAATATAATCTTATCTGTGAGGATGTCCTCACACAACCCGAATTCAAAGTGCTCAGACATACACAATCCTACACATGATACTGCAATAGAAAGCGACGTTGAAAATAACAGAGGGAGAAAATTTTTTTTGCAGCAAATTATTTCTTATAGATCACAACCGAGCTTAATTTTGCTTTTCTGCACTTCAAAACTCGGTTCCCAATGTAGACTTCAGTGTAAATCCAGCAGCTTATTCCTGGGTAAACCAGGGCAATGCATTGTTTGTGCTTTCAACAAATACCGAGTCCCCTAACAATGCAGCACTTGACGAATCTGAATTGCTCACTCACCCACTGAAATTCTATACGAAGCAGCTCAGAGCTGTTAACCTCAGAGCAAAACCTGGTTCCAAACCTTCCCTATCTTGAACACCTCAGTGGGCAGACACAGATTTCCATTATCCTTTCAGCAATATCTGGAGAAAATAAATATAGCTCTTTTCGTATGTTTAATTTTATCTTCTTCTACTACAGAGAAGCTTTTATGAAGAGGGAAACAGCCAACTCTTCCTCCGTCTGATCAGAAAAGAAATAACCTCCCACGAAAGTTCACGAACCAAACTGCTCCTCCCCCACATCCTCCTCGGCTTTACTTCACGGTGCGTTCGTACCAGTGCAGTAAGGCGCTATGAATAAGGCACAGGACACGCCGATTTAGTTGCATACATACAACTTACGATTGCCTTTTTAATCACTAGTTCTCGGAGGACCAAACGTCAACCCCCTCTTGTTCTACCAGTAGCGCTCACAACATCAAACTCTGCCTCTAAACAAAACTTTCCTATCGCGCTGGTATCGCGTTGGAGCATGCCTAGCATTTCCCGGGCTGAGACGTTTCTCCCAGTTTCTCCTGTCTCTGTAGTATCAGCCATGCCCCCGCCTGCCCTGGCGCGCACCGGCCCTGTCGCTGCAGTACCTTGCTTCTAAAACAAGTTTATGCGCTCCTCCTCCTCCTCTCGCCGATACAAAAAACTAAACCCAGACCGCCGAGATGAACGGATTCTGTCCTCACTGCACCTACCCGGGTCTCAGGTCCCTTCCGCTCTGCGGTCAGCTGGGTTGGCTGCCCCCCGGGCCCGGGTCCCTAGTCGTCTGTGGCCACGGGCACCCGGCCAGGAAAGGCGTCCGCGCCCGTGCCCCGCTCGCCGGAGCAGCAGCCCCGCTCCCGCGCTGGCCAGCCCGCCCCTCTCGGCTGGGCAGGGCGGGGATATGGGGAAATGTGCAGGTTGTGGGCAGATCTGGCACACCCAGAAAAGTAGGAGGTGGGAGACAGACAGACAGGGAGCAGCCGGCGAAACGGGTGCCGAACTTCACATTAAAGTGAAATGTTCCCGATCGAACAAAAGTTTTGGAGATCCTCCTCCCTATAAAAGCTGCACTTTTGGTCGAGAAACTAAACCAAACTCCCAAACATTTCAGTTGATCACCTTGCAGAAATGCAGCAGACTGCTCCCCGTGTCAGCAGCTCAATCACCGTGTCCAGTTAACTCTTCAGACACCAGCTGGCTTTAGGGCTGGGGTTTCCTATTGTCCTCTCAGGTGAACTGTTTTGGATTTACTCCAGGAGGGGTAAACAGAGAGATAACTTTTAAATGCAAAGTACGTACCACATTTTAAAGAACTCAGTCAGTCAGCCAGTCATTTTTAATGTCCTTGGAAACATTTTCCTATGTTTCTCATGGTCACAGACATAAGTCTCTCTCAAATCAAAGGACTGAAGTTAGGGGGCGGTTTCTGATCGTTGGAAAGATATGAGATTCTAGTGCAGTCTCACAGATGGAAAATAAAGGGCATAACCCCCCAGTTTTTAAACACCAAGTAAGACAAATTTATGATAGTGATAACAGGATATATCCATTTGTGATAGCAGGGGATTAGACATGATCCAGGAAGTTCTTGGCAATTCTTCCCCAAAAAAGCCACATGAGAGAAGGAGACCCAAGCTACCTACCAAATGGCCAAGTCCACCAACACAGTGTTCCACCTGTCAAATACACCTCTAGGTCTTCCCAATTGTCCTTGTTTAGCCTACATTTCTTCTTTTCTTGCCTCACCTCTGCCCCAAGCAGTTTGGCTGTAATGCTGCAAATCACAGGGACAATCTGTCGGTGCCTCCGAGAAACAGGCAGCACACTTAGAAACAGCCAGCACGCTTCTGCTCTGCTGTTGACATTTCTAGGGTTATTTGGGTTTTTCTCATTTCCCCTTAGTGATTACTGTGTAGAAACAAAATATTTTTGGGATTTTGGCACACTGAGGAAAACAGATAGATTGTTTGAAGACAAGGTTATCTGGATAATTGGGAAATCATGCCAGAAAATATCTGGCTTACAGATAAACTACTGATTTGACCCTCTAAATTAAATCAGTAGAGAAATAAATCCAAGCACACTGAATTAACCACAGAAGGTAAATGGATTTTTGCTTTGAATGGTGGAGTGCGACAGGGTGCAAAACTAACAGGGAAAGGCCAAGCTACAACTTCTGGGTGTTGGTACAATGGTAATTGGGAATTAAATGATGGGGGGGAGGGATGGCACCTAGATGATAGAATGAATGACTACATGATCAGGGACTGTAGGGACAACTGTGTGAGTCTTTCAGGTGGGAAAGGTGCTGAGCAGAATGCAGCAAGACTGCCTTAGTAAAAGGATACATTTATGTTGGCAGGCAAGGGGTCAGAGTCAGTGGTTAGGTGCCTTTCCTCAGGAAAAAAAACCAAAAAACCATATTAGGAGTGGCCACATACTGTCCCTGCTTGTGCCAGCCTCTCTGTTTAGGCCTTCGAAAATTTGAGCCTATACTACTCATATGAAATTTGATAATTAATGGAAAAGCAGAAACACTTGTTTTCTAATATCCCCAAGTCTGCCAACCACGAAGCTATCCCTTACGTAACACCGTCATGGCTCACTTCCTCCTACACCTTGTAACAACTTCATGTAGCAGACAGGGCGTTCTCTATCAGTGTAAGATAAAGCACTTTTTGTTTCACAGAGGCTAAAATTTCCCAGGCTTATAGCAAGTTGAGGCTAAAGCAGAACAAGATGGAGAAATTAGCCCAAGGACAAACTGCTTGAACAAAAACTTTAAAGGTGTGGGGTTTAAACAAACATGATGGCTAAGAAAAGTGAAAACTCAGACCTGTTTTTGTAACTTTCCAGGTGAACAATGTTCCTTTTCTCATTTTATCCTTTCTCTCCTCAGCCAAGGGAAACCTTTATGTAGATAATTTTGTCTGCTGTTCTGCCTGCTGCCTTGATCTTTTTGTGTGAAACAGCAATGTAAGATGAGGAGGGAGATGAAGTCATCTTTCCCTAGACTCCCTCTTTTGTTTCTTGTTCCCAATTAGGGTCCATAATTAATCTGGCCACCACCACAGAGCACTGCATGGGGTGCTGGGATGTCATGGACATACTGAAACAAGCTTGTTTCTCAGGAAATAGGCTTTTTTCCTCAGGAGGTATTAGTCCCTTGACCCTTTGTCTAATATTTAAAAAACTTTGGAAATGTGCACAGTAATTAACTCAAATTGGGGGCAGAATCAGATTTGTGGGGAAAAAAAAATCTACTTTCCAAAAAATACATGCACTATAGTGCTGTTATTATCTCTAAGCTGAGAGACTCTCAGCAGCCTCTCAACAATTCTCAACAGCTGTTGTGAAAAATGCAAAGCATAAACTCACTCCAAAATGCCTGTGAGGGTGATAACTCAGGCTCTGCTTGGCTGTGGGAAACCCAAGTTCAACTCTCTTCTTTACACAAGAGCTCCACCTGAGCTTCATGTCTCTAATCCTAGAGAAGGATCCTACCCACCCTGCTTTTGCAAGTTTGGGTCCAGTCTGTCAAAACCCCACCTTGGACCTTGATGGAAGTTCTGTTAAAATCCAGTATGGCCACAATACTTTTCCAACAACCCCTACAGGAAAACCAAAACCAGCTGATAAATATTGGGTGTCTAGTTCATCTCTTCTAAGACTGTCCTTCTGATGTTTGACACTTCTCTGGCAGATGGTGTAGACAGACAACCAGTGGAGCTTTTACTGCTGGGGCCTGTTTGGCAGCCTAATGGATCTCATGGCAGAACAAATCACTGAAGAGTCCCTAAGTTCTCCCAGCTACCCATGAGAAAGTCTACTTTCCATCACACTTCATATTCATAATTCTTTTATTCATATTCACCCTTACAAAATATGAAAGCTGGATGAAAGTTCTGTTTCAACTCTGTTTCCTGAGGCTTTTGAAGGAGAGATAACAGATAAGGACTTGCTCTTTAAGAGTATCTTGTCACTGCTGGCCTGTGTTCATCCTGAAGCAGTTGAGAAAGAGAGAAGGAACCAAGCCCAGCCTGTACAACTCAGCTGAACACTGTTCACAATCAGCAGCATTTGGCTTCTGTTTATAATTTGTCTTGCAACCAATGACTTCTGAGCAACTTCAGTTGCCATTTCAGGATGCTTTTCTTGGGAGAAACATATGGCAAAATTAAAGCTCAGTTGTCCAGAATTGGTTTCTGGAGTATCATTCTGGCAGGACAAGACAGTTGAGGCTGGGATATAATCAAGGCAAAAAAAAGCCACATAGGGAATGGAAGGCATCAAAATACATTAGGAGAAAGACTATCTGAAAGCCAGATAATCCTGAGCTATGTAATACATGGCACAATCCAGGCACTAGTTCAGAGCTAAATACAGCTTCTCATGACTGAAAATATGAATAGCCAAATCCACTGATACCTGGGAGATCTATGAGATGTGGTCTCTGATGGGTTTCTGCTTGTTGCATATTTCCACATACCTGAAGCACCATTTTGCTTGTAAGTGTTTAAGGTCTGTGAGAATTAAAATGTGTACAGAAGTTCCCAGGTCACAGATCACCGTCCAGCTGGTCCAGTTCTCATGCTGGGAACTCTCAGAGATGCCTTCTTCACCCCTAAGAAAGTCCTAAGCACGCCTGCCATTTAAATCCATCAAAACCTTGCTGTGGTTAGAAATGGATCCCTTCAGATGCATCTCCTTCCACAAATGACCAAGCCCTTCTGTGACTCTGAGCTGCAGGCAGGAGCTCTTGTCCCCCACAGACAAGACTGGTTGAGAAGAGTCAGAGAATGTTATTTTCCTCACATACTGGTTGGAAATACCCAACAGAAAATGTTTCTCTTGACGCTGTAAAGCAATCTGTGCTGTGGGCTGAAGAGACTAGGATCCATGTGCACAGAGAGGGAAGGGGTGGGCAAAAATGCCAGGAGCGGAACTGTTAAGACCTGTCTGATTGAAGACCCACTCAGTTGGGTTGGTTTGATGCTCACCCATCCCTTCCAACAAAAAATGCAGTTGAGATTTTTGTTTGGTGTCCTGCAAGAATCTACAAATAAGAGCACATACACATGCACACACATACACATATATAGAAATACTGATAATTATATACATGGACACACAGAAAGAGAGCACACTGGCTCACCTGCTGCTTGCTTCCACTGCCTTTTGACTTTAAGACATAGAAGAGAGAAAGGCTTCAACCAGTGCCTGGGGCAAGAAATGTGAAATCTTAATTCCTGGCAGTAATGAATGGAAATCAGACCACTGATCCCTTCAGTTCAGTAACACTGAACGGAACAGAGACCTAATCTTTAGAAGCAGTAGAACCAGTGCCTAAGTAAAAGCAACATCCTCAGGATTTATGAGGAAGAAATACAATTTAAAACTCTGGCCTTTCATTCTTCTGGAGCAAAGCAAAATCCAACTCAAGGAAGTTGGAATATGCTCATGGAATTACATATTAGTGAAACAGCTCCTAAGGCTTTAATGACTATTACAAAAAGCTGTCTGCTTTATTTGGTATTATTTGTAATAACTTTATCTTCAAGTAGAAGGTGATTTTTAATGAAAGACTCATGTAGTCTGCCATGTTACACAGAAGTCACACCTATTATAACTTACTCCTGGTTGAAAAAAGAGGTTAGGGTTAGGTAAACATAGGGACCACAGTGTTTGGAAGTTGAGAAAAGCTTCAGTCGTCTTAATGACAGACATATTGCACAAGTGAGTTTCTTTATACCAATTTAAAGGGAATTTTGTCCTATTACATTTCCTATTAGGTTGCCAGCACAGGTAGTACAGAATGACTATGACCAGCTTTATCCCCATCTGTCACTCATTTCCATGGGATTGAGAGTTACATGGCTAAAAACACATTCTACTGAATCACTTGAGGAATACTCCAAGTGACTTAGCCCAAGAACAGTAATTACAGCAAGGGACAGCGTGACTCTACCTTGGCCAAAGAGATGAGCTGTAGAGCTACTAATTGTGTTAAGAACGTGAGAAGCCAAACAAAGATGTTTCACATCTGAGGCATCACGGTTGATTTGTCTAGGTCATGGTCTGAGTGGCTGACACAGACAAATTCTCCAGCCCAGCAACGTGAAGTTTAATGAAGACTTGTTCAGTTAGCCTTATTAGCACGGAATTCTGCAGTGCCTAAGGAGGAGGGGTTGCTCTGCTTTCAACAGAACACAAAGGGTGCTAATTTCTAATCTCTGCTTCATTCTTTAAAATTCATAGCCAAATTATAAAGTATGAGAAGCTGAGAGGAAAAAAACTTGCAGTTGATAAAGGCAGCCTTTGTATTCAAACTTCTGCAGAAGAAAAAAGAGTAGAAAATTATGTTGGAGGATATTCACTGTTCACACCACTTACCTCATCACAGGAATCAGAAATTACTTTATCCTTAAAGTTTTCAACAGTCCTGCCATTCATCACAGAGGTCAGAGAGACAGTACGAAACATACTGTGGCCATAGTTCATTGTTTCAATGATTCTAGCATTTATTTTTCAACAGAATTTGTATTTTCACAATTTGTACCACTTGTTCACTATTTTGTACAAGTGTTGACTTGAAACTTGCTTTAAAATCAACTGTACTGGCAAATTCAGCATACAACTTGGAGACCATTTCTGTATTTTCACCATAGTATGTTCTGCTTTTTAAACATCTGCCCTTTTGGTTATATGTAGTCAACATGGAAACTGACTTTAAACACATTGCAACGCCAGATCTACTTACATGAAAAAATACAAAATATAGCGTTTTCCAAACAGAGCTGTGATATTTTGTGTTGAAGACTTTTAAAACAAAAAACTAAAGGAATATACAGGGAGTGTAAAGTTCTTGCATTTTTCAGGAAAGATAGAGAGGAATTTTTACCTCCTGATTATTACTGGGCAATTAGATTAAAAATGGCAAAAGAACTTACTTTACACGTTCATTTTGGTTAGATGACACGCTTGGTGTGAGCCTAGCAAATCTGGCTGTACCATGTGGCTCTCTGACCTGTTGCATGGGGACTATAGATGGTTACACTCTTAAGCATAGTGACCAGCTGCCTCCAAAACTTGTTAATTGACGTGAGTGGCATTTTCCCAATTTGCGCTAATTTAAGCGGAACTAAAGTCATAGTGTTCAAGTATAGAAAATAAAGATTTATTTTTCTGGGAGGTGGTAGAATGATTTAATGAAATATGAAAAATGAAAATATCCAGAAAATTTTCATCCATAAAATTGAGTTTTAAAGATAACACACTTTTTTTTATGCAGTGGTAGAAATCCAGACACAAGAGTCAAAGTTCTAGAGCACCATACAAAAGAGAAAATGGCTAGGGAAAAATTGCGGCTTCAGATTCCTGTAAGGTGTAAAAATTATCATCACTAATGAAATTTAAATGACACTGCATGCAGGGCACTCCAGTGTAGCATTAGTTATTGCTAGAATTCATATGTGTTTTCTCAAAGACTACCATTACTTCATTACTTTGCAACAGGGCTACCGCAATTATCCAGTCGACAAAGAGAAATTTAAGTTCTGAAGTAGAATATGAAGAAATTCTTCTGCATGCAGAGGGGCCTTCTGCCAAGGAAAGGGGAGTGACAGTCCCTTTATCCATTTTGCCTTCCCTGACAGATGGCAAGATGAAGCAGGTTACCCACTAGAAACAAGTTGCAGCCACCGACATCACAGTTCTTAAGCATTTAAGTTATTTTAAATTGCAAAGGAATAGAAGTAGAGCAGCACCCAGAAGAGGAAAAGGTAGAGGAAGAGAGAAAATCCTAAGATGAAGGAAGGGAAAAGGGACCTTGAGGGTTAAAGAGCTTTTAGAACACTGGCAGCCAGGAGGCTCAACAGCCTCCTTGAAACTTTTCTGTAAGGCAGTGGATGGGCTGGAGCATGGGGATTAAAGCTGTTCACTATTTAACATACTAAGAAATAATTAATATACTGAGAAAGTATAGCTTAGCCATCCGTCCTTATATTTTCTTCCTTCTCACTTCTTCCCTGGGAAAAGAAATCAAGAGGCACAGGTGCAGCAGGAGAAACCTGATGGGACCTGGTCCCATGGTGTTTGACTTGAGAATGATCCAGGATTAAACAGGTTAATCTCCAGTGCCTTTGCTCACTGAAGAACTTCTCTCCCTGCCACCTAATGAGGAATGTGTTGATTTCTACTGACCTGCTTTTCCGTTTATCCAGCAGACAAGGAGCTAGTGGCTCTGGCAAAACCCTTTTCCCTTCACACCTGTTTGCTCCATTAGTTCAGGTTTGGATTGTTCAGACATGCGAGACAAACTGGTTTTATTCTGTGGATGCAGCTGGACTGTCAATCTCAGAAGAGCACAGCTCACCCTTTAGCTCCAGCCCCAGCAGTCCCCCAGCCTCTGCCAGATCTGGAGCATCTTGGCAGGGGACAGAGGGCAGAGCTGAAGCCTCAGTTGCAGGTGGCAGCCAGCTCCTCACAGGTACAGGGCAGCCTTGCAGGGTGAGGGCACAGCTATGAGTGTGCCAAAGTCCTGCATTACAGCTCTAGAAACCAGCTGTGCCCAGCATTCTTTACTGCAAAACTCCTGCAAAACACACACTGCCTTAATGTCAGCACACAGAAGAAACTGAATGTCTCTTCAACATCCAATTGGTAACTGAATCACCTAGTGCAAGTAGATCACACTCAAGACAACTTCTCTGCATTTCCTTAACTCCCTTGCCCTCTCCATAGCCCTCCATTAGCATCCACTGTGCATGAGTGCATCCACACTGATGCACTCACGTGCCTTGCCTCTGACTGCTCTGTTATTGAGAAGCCATCTGGTGTTGATGTCTTAACTACTGGAGCACTGACCTCTCCTAGCTAAGCTGCCTTGACCTTTATGGGAGATCAGTTCATCTGATGCTGTCCATTTCTGGACACATATGTAACTAATCAAGAAATCAACTGCTCTTCACGATGTTTTAACTATGCTGTGACACATAGGTTGGTCCCTGTAAACCTTGGACACAAAAGAGCCAAAGCAGCTGAAGCTGAGTCAAATTTCAAACTGAGCAGAGATCGAAAGCATACTCTGCAGGGTTTGATCACATCATGGGGAAGCTCTTGTAACACTTGTTACATCTAAAGAATTTGCAGTGGCATAGATTTTAGCAGAGATGTATGGTCTTAGCAGAGCCCCGAGAACATATCCATATTGTTAATCCATGTCACTGTGCCTTTACTGCTTTTGTAGCCATGCTAATTGAAACAGAAAACTGCTCATGAGTGACACAGTCCGGATTTATCTTAAGGCCAGATTTACCCTGAAAGCCTGAGGTTTACCATCAGCAAGGACTGATCTGTGTGTACAACAATAACAAGTACACAGCTCTGCTGAAACCTCTTCAGCCAAGCAAGTTTTCCAATACAGCCTTTAAAGCAGTGAAGTTTGGTGGCTTTACCAAGAAAAATATAACCTACTGACTGAGACAAAGATGCAAGATGAAGACTGTGCAGTCCAGTCACAGCATTGCTGAAGAGACACACCAACATTCAAAGAAAGGGAACAGTGTATATGCAACTGCGTCAACAGAGTGAAATGCCTTTGTGTCTCTCCCTTCTTGGAGATGAAGAACTCAAAAGATTTGCCGGGAATCCTGCAGGTCTCCCAGGATACACCATAGTTCACACTAATAATGTGTTGCTGGAGGCAACTAAGCCTGAACAAACAAATCAGTCTGGGGGAGGAGTGGTGGGTTCATGAAAGCAAAGCCTCCAGTAAAGCCCCCCTACTTCTTTTATGTAAACTTTCCCACCCAGATCCTAATTCTGGCTGGCTGGTGAAGGGCCTGCCGCAGAGGAGGCGCAGTGAAGCACCCTGGGCCAACCTCGTGTCCCACTTCCCGAGCCAACTGACTGCACTGGAGGCAGAGCTGTGCAGCCCTGAGGCACAGCAGAGTGAGGAAGTTGGCACAGTGGCTGGTGTGACAAACACACTAACACCCTCCAGTTGTCTGCTCTGCCGGACAGACCATATGCCTCTGCATGCTGTGCACTGTCATGTGCTCCCTTTCCATCCCAAAACCTCCTGAAGACTCATGCCTACCACAAAGCATACAAATGCATGTGTAGTGGAGCCAGAACATTGCAAGCACAAACACATAGAAAACCTTGTGCTTCCTGCACTGAACGAACATTTCTGTTAGGCTTCTCAGGAGGAGGTCCAAGCTTTGGTGAAGAGAATCAAGAATATTTTTGGTGCTTATGCATGAACATGAATTTCTTTCACTTCATTAAAAACTGACACTCTTCTTACCACACATTTCTTGTAAGAATATGTATATCTCACCACCACACTCACCATTATCCAACCACATAAAAACTGTTCCAGAAAAAGAGGATTAATTTTAAATTCTAGACTTTATGCATGTGGATAATGGCCTAAAGCTTGGCAGTTGCCTGTGCTACATACCTATTCTTTGTGTAGAGAAAGAGTTGTACAAATTATTTTCACTCTCAGATGTCTGCACTTAATGACAGTATGGCATATACCTGATCTTTTCTGAAGACTCACAGACCCACCAGATCAGTCTGAACACAGACGCAGAGCTACCCTGTTCTTTCTGGCCATGTCAGTGTTGCTGTGGAGAGTCATCCTCTTCATGTCACCAGAAAACAAAGAGTTTTAAAGATCCATTTTAACATAACCTGAAACCTGTGAAAGTGGCAAGTCTAAGCTTACACATTATCTGCATTTCAGATAATAATCAAAGCAGTTACTTGCTGAAACACCCACTTCGACATGTTAATTTTACATTATGAATTACCCTTTGTTAGCAACCAGTAATCTCCTCTTGTCCTACACTGCTCACTTTTGGTATGGAGCACTGAAGACACCTAAGTGTTATCTGTCTATGCTGCTCATATATTAATTTATTCCACTGCTCTAAAATCTGCCTTAAGATGTTTCAGGAAACTGCATTTTTTAACTACCATGTTTTTGAAAACAAGTAAAAAACCCTAGGGCCTGAGCCAAAAGGTGTCTATTACAGGTACCTACCCCTAAAATGCTATCCACGCTGAGATTTCAACCAGTGAGGAAATTCCTACAGGCAGTTGGATCTCACAGTCTCAGTCTACACTCAGTAAGTTAATGCCTCTTCTAAGTGTATGCCCCTGTGTATGTTTAAGTCTGAATATATAAAGGCAGCTAAAAGCAAAACCAAAAAGGTTGCCAATGGTATCTGACTGCCAGTGTGGCAGATTCCTGGCTGCCCTAAGAGAGGGATGGAGATTGCTTGCTCTGTGTCCAATGGTTGATTCTTACCTGCCACAGACTGTCTGGTCCTTTGCCTTGTCCTGCCAAGGGTTCTCCCGCAAATAGCGGTTCCCACACCCCTAACAGTGGAAGGGTCAGAAAGCCTCTGGCTCCTGCTCTTCTCAAATTTCTTAGTCTTGCTTCTTCCCTGCAGCAGAAACAGGCCCTGGCCCCAACTCCTCTTCTTCTCCCACCCTCCACTATGAGGAGCCAAGCATGGGATGCTGTGGAGGCAGGTCCTGTGTCCTCAGTGTGGTGAAACAGAAAGCAGTAAGGAAGGGAAAAGAAGTGCAGAAAGAGCAAAAGCAAACCATATATATGCATATAAAGAGCAGGGAAGTGGGGCTGTGGTGATAAGGAAGCATTCGGGCATCCAGACATTGTGCCAAAGCTAATGAATATTTTACCCCTTCTCTTTAAGAATGATGATGCGGAGCACAGTGATAAGGATGCAGGAGGAAGGCTAGGCAACCAAAAGAAGGTTGTGGAAATGGAAATGAACATTAATGAGGTAAGAAAACATTTTGGAGAGGTTACTGTGCTCAGACCAGGAGGTGTGATACGCTCCCTCCCTAAACTCTGAAAGAACTGACAGATGTAGTTACAGTTTTCATTACAAGGATTTTAAAGGAATGGGTTCAGATGGGAATGGTACCGTACCACCGGAGAAGTGCATATAGAGTAACCATATTTTTAAGGGGTAAAAATTGCTCTGGAAAATAAAAGGCTGACTGCAATAGTAGGCAAGATTTTGGAAGGAACACTTGAAAAGCACCAAATAATAAAGAAGATGGAAGCTAGCTTTAAAAGAGATAGTTTGTTTCAGCCAAACCTAAGAGGTTTCATTGACAACAAATTTTCTAGATAAAAAATACATGTGTCTGTATTAGAAAAAGCATTTAATGAGGTGCTAACTGGGAAGGAGTTAAAATGAAGACTGATACCAATATTAAGACAGAAGCAAAAACCAAGCTAAGACAGCCATTGAATTTTAAGAGGTAGGTTAGAGGAGCTACAATTAAAATTTCTTGACTAATTTTACATGACCAAGACCATGTTTATCTACATTTTTAAATAATTATTATGGCACAGAAATGAACAAGCTAATGGTATTTACTGAATACACACAATTAGGAGGAACTGGGTACATAAAAAAATTTTTAATGTCATACTGAAAGAATTGATTCATCTTAAGTGCTGGAGTCACAGAAATGAGATGAAATGTAATAAGCAATATACAGTTCATAATCAGACATTTAAGGACAGATATATTTGTTATAAGGAAGGAACTCATTAATTACTTATGAGAGAAAGTGATCTAGTATATAGACAGTCAATTTGAATATAGTGAAAGGGTACTTGCCTGATGCACTGGCACAAAAGGAAATAAGATCCCGGGATTATCAAGGAGAGAAACCCTAAAGATGGTGACACTAATATCTTGATATCACACTATGGTAAGACCTCAGTCTGTGCACAGTTTGGGTCACCACATACCCAAAAGATTAATGAGAAAAGCTTTCTAGGGTGAGGAGGAGAATGGAGAAGCAGCATACTAAAGAGCTTGTCTCATTCAGTTCAGCAAATGAAAACAGAGAGAGAGATAATTACACTGTATAAATATATTAAAGGGCTTACACTGGAGAGGGCAAAAAGCTATTTGAAAGACAATATTGGCACAGGAACACATGGATAGGAAATGGTCAGGAATATGTAAGTGAATCAAACTCACTGAAATGTCTACCTGAGAAAATACATCAACTCAATAAATTGTTGACCAAAGTCTGCATGTAAATGGCGTAACTTCTACAAAGCCTGTAACGTGCATGTGGACACAGAGCTACAGGACATATGTTGACAGGATCTCTGATCTCCTTTTAGGCACTAAACTAAATTGCTAGATTTAGAGAGGAGCACACGGAGCTGCAGCTATTTGAAAATTTTGTCACGCTGTAACAGGAATAGTTGGGACACAAGAATCTTGGAAACAGTTTTAAGTGCTAAACACAGATCTGGAATTCTTCACCAAAAGTACTGAGCACTTCTAATAGTTTTAAAAAATTGAGTCCTAAGTGATTAGTTCACATCAGTCTCCATGAGATTTACTGCAGTACCACTAGGGTACTGGCTAGTAAATTGGACTGGCATTCATGTCACAAAACTCAGGATCACAACTCTCACGCTTGCTAACCAAGATCAGAATGAAGAAATAGTGTGAAATCTCTTCCTCTCGTGTAATGTGCATAGTCATAATGCAAATACCAACTTATATATGTTCTAAGATTATGCAGAGGATTTTGGTTGCATCTGTCAAACATAAGGACAATTAAGGCCAAATTGCTTCTAATAAAAGATGAACATGGTCATTAAGCAAGGTTCATGTCATATTTGTACTCCAGCACTATTTCGTTTGATCAAGGCTAGATAAGCTAAAAACCAGAGATGTTGAAGTAAAGACATAAATCAGTAATCTCCCTACAGTACTATCATTCAGCTCTGCTCATTTCTGGCTTGAAAGATCAGAAAATGTTACACTTTTCCCCTTACACTGGATTGAATAAATAAGGAGGCAGAAGTTCTGATAAAAATGGACATTTATCACAACAAATTTCTACGTGGGCACAAGAATATAAACTATCAACATAGAAGCTGAAGGTTTTGCTTAAATGATTCTGTACATTGTTTGTCTTTTGACAAACCTGCTTCCCATTTTATCCCACACTGTTCTTTGAGAAGATGATTCTACAGCTGATACCCTATAGGCATCCATCATCAGATTTCCAATTCCTGTGCTGCATAGTCCAGTGATTCCTTGAGCCTTTCTTAGGTTTCAGATGATAATCATAGTAAGAGAGAAACAAGCAAATCTATGCATTTGGGCATCATGAAATTTCTCGTTCTTACTTGCTCTCTACTGCTACCAGTCTTTTCACTGGTTGTTTTACACTGCCAATTCCATTCAGCCCTTTTGTATTCAGACAGGAAATTCCACACAAAACTGGGATCTCTAATCAAGAGCACATGCAATAATTTACAGCTCCTGTTAACTGGCGCTACTGCTGAAGCCTTGCTTGCTTCTCTGCCATGTGGAATTGACAGGGGGCAATGCCAGTTCTCAGGTGGGTAACTTTGCCCAGCGGTGAATCCTGCTGTGCAAGAGCTGCAGAATGGGGCTCCCTGGGGCGCAACCAGCTCTTTGGGGCACCGGCTACACTGCTGGGCAGCATGAACCTGGGGCAGTGCTGCACCATTGCTACTATATGGGTACAGTGCCATTTCTGCCTCTGCCTGCAGCACAGCAGCATGACCCCAGGAACTGAATATAAGAAGTGAGACAACATCACCAAGGATAGCCACTGATGTTTGCTACTTTGAAAAAGCTGCGTGTGGGGAAATATCTTGGTGTTCTTCTCCCAGCAGCTTTAGGTTCAGAAGCAATTTAGCATCCTGCAGAATTGCTCCAAACAAACCAAGTCGTTCCTCTTTAACCACAGCAGTCACAGATAGCTGCTACACTTAAGCACTCCATCTCCAATTAGGCTTCACGCTGCAATGTGCTGCCCAGCTGCAAAATCTCCTACTGAACTCCTCAGGCTTATCACATCAGCATGTGGCTTTCTGCACTGCATTAGAGAGCAACTGGAGCCAACGTAAACACCATGGCTGAAGAATCACAGCCTTACAAACACAAATAAAGGGGTTTGTACCACCTAGCCTGCCTCACTGGCCTGAGACAAACTACAAAGCATCTACCCACATCTAGTCTCTTGGGATATTGTCTATACAAAGGGAGATCAGCAGGTCAGTCCTGTGACTTCTGTCTGCTTTCCTTTCAGCTGATTTGACTATATAAAAACATCAGTGACTAGGTGTGGAAAGAGTGAAATTCATCCAGAATACCATGTACACTCAACACTTAACTCTTCTATAGCAAAGATAACTCTGACACAAATGCACAATTAGTGTAGCCTGCACTTCAGAATAGCCATGAGAAGAAAACTGAGCACCTGAACTAGGAGATGCTCCTTTAGCTGTTTGCAGCACAGGGCCAATGACATGGATGAGTCAGAATTGATTATATGCTAGCACGCAGTCAACAAAGTGCTCCATTAAACAGCAAAATTACAATATTTTCTTAAATATATATATTTTTAGATAGGAAAAGTTTTTAATTAAAATATTTCCAAGCAATAATGAAAATCAAGACTCAGGTCTTTTATGCTACCACTTTCTCCTGTCATGCTTTGCCTCTTCCTTGTCTTAGACCTGGTGTTCTCAGAATGTGGAGGAGCAAGGAAGGCCTGATTAATTCACAGGGATAAGACTCAGCCTAGAAGGCATTAGCAGGACTAGACACTTCTGAGCTTTCTTCTGACTCCTTTCTTACCATGAGAACAATGTTAATTCTTGTCCTCCTGCACCCTGAAATTCCTCATTGTTTCTTAAGAAAAAGCAAAAATCTGATAGTCCTAGGGCAGCATCAACTCTTCTCTGGGAGGCAGGGGAGTAGAGAAGGTAAGGAATCAGTGTTATTTTATGGAGCACAGTTGAGGCAGATATTGAACCCTTCGAGATTAGGAGACTACATTTAGCCCAAGCTGAAGATATGAGCTGGAAGAGCTGAGTTCAGTGACATCTCAATTCTGCTTTAAGTATTATCACTAGGACAGTCCTTTTTAAAAATGTAGTTTTGAAGGGATGGAGATAGCTGGACAGGGGCAAACTTTGCTACAGTTCATGTTAATCAGAAAAAATCTTATGCAGATATTTGCTCAGGATATGCTAGTATTATAGAATCATAGAATGGCTTGAGTTGGAAGCAACCTTAAAAACCATCTCATTTCAACCCCCTGCCATGGGCAGGGAGATTTTCCACTAGACCACATTGCTTTAAGCCCCATCCAACCTGGCCTTGGACACTTCCAGGGATGGGGCATCCACAACTTCTCTGGGAAACCTGTTCCAGTGTCCTACCACCCTCTGGGTAAAGAATTTGTTCCACATATATAATATAAACCTCCCTTCTTTCAGTTTGAAGCCATTCTTCCTTGTCCTGTCACTACATGCCCTTGTCAGAAGGCCATCTCCAGCTTTCTTGTTGGCCCCCCTTCAGGTACTGAAAGACCACAGTAAGATCACAAGGGAGCCTTCTATTCTCGAGGCTGAAAAACACCAATTCTCTTAGCTTTGCCTCGTAGGAGACATGTTCCACCCCTCTGATCATCTTTGTGGCCCTTCTCTGGACTGACTCCAACAGGTTCATCTCTCCTGTGATGGGAACCCCAGAGCTGTACACAGCACTCCAGGTGGGGTCTAACAAGAGCAGAGCAGAGGGGCAGAACCACCTCTCTGAACCTGCTGGCCACATTTCTTTTCATATAGCCCAGGATACAGTTGGCTTTCTGGTCTGCAAGTGCACATTGCTGGCTCTTGTCCAGCATCTCATCCACCAGCACCCCCAAGTCTTTTTCCTCAGGGCTGCTCTCAGTGCATTCTCCGTACAGCCTGCATTTGTGCTACATATTCAAACTGAAGTTATGGGTTTGGTGCAGAAATGACTGTGCGAGGTTGTTTGGCCTGAGACATCCAGGAGGCGAGATTGGATGATAATAATGATATAACAGTCCTCCCTTCTGACCTTAAAGTCTACGAATCAGATGACTGCTGACCAAGCTTATTTTGTAATTCTTTCTCTTCTCTACTGAATAGAGAGAAGTAAGCCTTTGATTATTGTTGTACCTGTTCTTTCCTCATTCTAACGTCTTGCCCTTCATCCTGGCAGATTTTCTGTGCCATAAGGAGGGACTAAGACAGTGATTCTGGTCCACTGCTTATACCTGTAGTCTTCAGCAAAGGTAAGGGTGTCAGACTACATGGAAAAGGCCACTTCACTTCAGCTAGGTCCAGCCTGCACAACTGAGCTGCAGACTTATCCACTGCAAAATGAGAGATGAGGACTGAACACTACTACAGAAGTCACTTGGATATTGTGGCCAGGAAGCACTGAAGAGGAGCTGATTTCCAGTACACAGGTCCATCTTGGAATCACAACATTTCTACTGCTATGAATTATCTAAACCTAGCTTCCAGTTCTGTCCTACCAATACACTACTCTTAAAATAGCTAGAAATGCTTGAGAAAAATATGGGACAACGAGGATAATAAAACTCCTGAATTGCTAGCTGGTATTGGACATGAAGAACTATAACAAACCTGCCTCTGGTGCTGGCCCTTACAAGTTGGAGTTGTGCAAGAGTACATTTTAGGTGCTATTTGCTCATGGTACTCTGGAGTCCCCTCCTCCTTAAAGCAAGGGCTGGATGTTCCCCTCTGCCGTCCCTCCAGCTGGCTTTGGCAGGCTGTCATGTACAAGTTTTTTCATGTGTCTGGGACTAGGACACCAGAACAAGCTGGTTAATAGTTACACAGCATAACTGAAGTGCAGTTCTGGATAGAAGGTGGTAATCATCACCATACACTATTTCTACCCTTGCTCTGGTAATTACCATGAAATAACTTCAGAGCTTGTAGCCTATTTCTGGCATTCAGTGCAACCACATTGCAGGGCTACATAGTCTGTTCAAAGCTGCTTGTTTGAAACCCACAGAACAGTGTTCTGACAATCATCATATCAGAACTCAGGATCTAGTTGGCTACAGTTACATAAAAAAATGTTTCTGAGAGTAATACTGAAGAAAAGCATTAGGAAATTGTTTGAAAAGTTATTACTTGCTCCCCATTATCTTCAAGAAATAGCTGGAGCTGAGCTTGCCAGAATTGCCATCTCCAAGTTTTAAAATAAAAGCAGTAGAACCCCCTTAAATCATGTATTTTATTTTGAAAATAACAACATTTGCAGAACTAATTCCTCGTGCTATTTATTCATTTTCTGGATTTCAAGCAGTTCGGGGTCACACATGCAACCTGCTATCTCCAAACATGCAGATGTTCTCAGAAAACAAAAACAGCGATTTCCTCGGTCTCCCAGTAGTCCCAGAGATTCAGGAGAATGCCAAAAGAGAACAACTGGTCAGCAAAACGAATGGTTAACATCAAACATGGTGTAGTTGCAACTTTCCCAAGATACAAATTACAACAGAAACAACAGAACTAGCAACAACACACCTAAAATTGCTACCAGGAAGTTTATGCCTATACATAGACATATACAAACATAGCTTTATTATATAATAGATAGACTCTATTGTACAGTCTATTAAATTTATAATAGATTGTACTATTTATGAGCTATGTAAACATATATTTTTATTATATACATATTGACCGTATATAATTATTTTTATTTATATACAAGTCAATATTTACTTTCAATTTATATAAATAAAATTATTTTAGAGAAGAATGGTGAAATGCAGAAATCTGAATTAATCTGTGAGGTATTTCTGCACAACGCCAGAGCAGACCTCAGTGCTTCCAGATCTATAATCACAGTTACAAGAAGGCCTTCCCCTTGCTCCTCTGACTTGTAGATATTTGGCCTTTTTTGAAAGCTGAGACAGGCATCTGCTACCGAATGAACAAATACTTGTATTGTATCAGTAACAGAGATGTCCTGTGTCACTTATCTTGCAGAGCACAGCAAAAAGGCCAAAAGTTCTTCCTTCCTTTCATGCTCATTGATCCAAGCTGAGCGACACGGCGAGGCAAGGGGCCACTTCACCAGCACCAAATACAGCTTCACACACTGTGAAACACCAGATGTTGCAAACTCCTTGCTGTTATAACCATGTAAACATGCCCACGTTAAATGGTCTGCTATCACTTGATCCACATTTATTGGCTAGCTGCTGCAGGCTAAATAGCCCCTCGTGTGTCAAAAATGAGGATAAAATCAAAGGCTTCTTGGTGGCAGAGTTCAAACTAGCATAGGCAATAAAGTGCAGCATCTTCTAGCTGCACTTTGATAGAAAAGCAAATCTTTTTCAGGTCTGCTTATGCAACATTTACCTTCACTGCTATGAACTCTGCTGCCTTTACAGGACATTGTGCTTATCCCAACTCCATCAGTCGAGAGGTTTTCAGCAGTCCCTGCAAGGGTAAACTTTCAGTTTGGGATCATTCAGGACTCTCCCATCTTTCTCAGATATCTTCCTAGGCCATATCTTGCATAAACACATGCGCTAGATAAAGCTCAAGCCCATGGGATTGTTTTACACTCAGAGTTTGTGCCAGTTGTGAGAAAGTTAATTCCCAGCCAATTTTACCTGCTTGGAGCTTATCAGCCCTGGACACCAAGATTTGCATTCTCATTGCTGTGTACTGTCCCTGCATGTGCCTGTAGTTAGACCTATCTCAGGCTCTCATCTGCTCCACACAAAACCCTGTGCTCTGAACTCTCACAGGCAGTTGATGTTTAAACATTTTCCATACAGGACAGATACAAGACAAGTGGTGAAATCCTGGAACAGAGTATTTTGGATTCTTTTTTATGCTGTTCAGGCAATAAAAATTCACCATGGCTAAAACAGTTATTTTACTCAGCATCTGACTACTGAGTAGAATTTTTCATGCTTTTCTCATCACTAGGTTTTTCTTGCTTGAAACAGTATTAGACCCAAGCTACCTTATAGACCTGATTTTTCACCATCACTAAGTAGATCAAACACTGATTTCTTATTTTCATAGGGTTTTTCAGCAATGAAATTAGTCTGATTTTTTTTTCTCTCCATCAAGCTTGACCTTGGAGTCAACATACTGGCTAGCAGCCAATGGAACTTCATCATCACATAGAGCATGAGCATTCCTCTCTTTTCTTTCATGATAAAAATACATGCCATTTCATTGTCTTCATGGAGCCTTCAAACCCTACTACAGACTGAGGCAGCCAGTCCTTTGAGAAGAGAAATATCAAATGCTTGAATCAAGTCAGGTTTGAAGAACTGAATTTCTGGAGAGAGGTGGAGAAGAAGGAGAGAAGAAAGTGATCATTGTTTTTTTTGTTCATTTATGCACTGTGAGGGTGGGATGAGGGTGCAGTCAACAACAGAAAAGCAGCCAGAACTGTACAACAGTTCCATGGCCACTTGGTCCTCAGCTCCCTCACCTCCATAAACCTTCCTGATGCCAGCAGCTGCCTCAGGGATGGGCTCTAAGGCATCCCAGGAACAGGACAAACAGATGCACTTTGTTCATACTGCCCTTTTGTAAACTCCACACCTGGTGGTAGGAAGACTCAATATATTTCATACTTCAAGTTTGAGTACCACTAAGGTAGTGTATCTTATGTTTTAACCAATGACAGAGCCTTGCCTATATTACCTATTTTTTTAGTTTTAAGAATTTATAGGTGACTGGAACAAGTTTTTGTACCTATCTTGCTAAGAAATATGTCATTTTGTGACTGACTGATAAAGAAACAGTTGCACAGCAAAGGTTGCACACAAAGCTTCTACTGAAGTATCAACTTCACTTTTGGTCATGTATAGGACATAATTTCATACGCATGCCAGGCATATACAGCAGCACTTTTGCCTTTGACTTTTCTATATGATGCAAAGTTATATATGGACTGGGAATCCTTCATTCCCCTTGCTCAGATGGAGACAGCCCCAGTGACAACAGGATCCTTTGGCAACCTATACCAAATCAACAGAACAGCAATAGCCAGCACGTACTGCAGATGAAAAGTACTACACTTCACTCTAATAGACATGAGCTCATCAGAACAGAACTGATGCTCATGTTAGCACACCATACCAGCTTGCTTATTCTACCTTTCTACCAGTTTGGTTTCCAAACTCAG
The DNA here is from genome assembly GCA_013397135.1 of Pachyramphus minor. Classification (NCBI taxonomy): domain Eukaryota; kingdom Metazoa; phylum Chordata; class Aves; order Passeriformes; family Tyrannidae; genus Pachyramphus; species Pachyramphus minor. Next base: position 409,318 of record VYXB01004805.1, on the reverse strand, counting down.
AGGTACAGACAACCAGAGTATTCTAAAATAAAAATGGTCAGACAGATTTCTGGTAACTATTATTTGAAGAAAGAAATGTCTCTACTTATCCAAAGTAATTACTACTTCTCCACAAATCCTTTGTCTTAAGTACTAAGCCAGTACCTACTATGCTGCTGTTTATACACCTGCCTTGATGTCCAACCCAGCTTCACTGAACCATTAAATAACACTCCTTGCAGATGATGTATGTATATGTTAAATACCTCACACGCCTGAGCTATGGCGACACCAAAGAAGCAATTTTCATCACCAAACTGGGTAGCTTCTAACCTTCCTCAACTTGGGTTGAACAGCTTCCAACATACTGCAGGTGCTTCGTCCTGGAGCTGTATATTTTTTTTTCCTTTTTATGTCCCAACACGTCAGCTTTTTTAGGTGCTGTGAAATTCAACTTTGTCATTCAGGAGTTCCCATCATCCCAATTTTGAATGGGTGGCACCACTGCTTTATTTCTCTTGCTTCAGAGATTACCTCAAGTACAGCTGAGGAGCAATGAGCTACAATGCCAAGTAGCACATTTTCCCATCTGAATGGAGTCCTACATGGTCAGATATAGGATCTTTAAATGGTCAAAATCTGCTACTGAACCACCCTCTGCCATCTCCTACACTCTCTCTGCATTACTGTACAGTAACAGCACAAAGCATAGTACAAAGAATGCATCCAGTAAACAATCTATGCCGTGGCACTCAATGAAACAAGAGAGGGGCATGAAGGGCTGGACCTGCCTCACCTGAATACACCATCAAGTTAAGAAAATTTTGGCATGGAAGTTAAAAAAAGGCATCCAGCTTCCCCCACAATATACTGAAAACTAGTTCCTAGATCAGCTTAAGCTGATATGATACGTGAAAACCAGAAATGCTCGTACATAGTTGCATTTGGCTCTTAGTTCAGGAGCCTGCACATATCAGTGGTATGTAAAATCCAAGCGTGATTTTTTGGGAATTGGAGAAGAACAAAGTTCTAGTCTGCCTAATCCTTGAGTTTGTTCTGCTTTGGATCCACTCCCTGTGGCTCAGTTCTGAGCAGTGACTTTGAGTAGCATTAAAAAGATAGAGATGGAAGTTGAATGCTTCCCTCTTACCAGCTGAATCTGCTGCAGATGTTCTACCACTGGTTAAGTCCTCAGTATTAATTGACTGCAGATCTGTGTAGGAGGGAGCAATGCTTGGGCTGCTGGTGTCCTCTGAGTTGGTTGTCCAGCTGCTCTCTGAGGCATGAGCTTGCCTCTCAGAAGAGTTGGAAGAGGGGGAGGTCCAGCTGGGTACTTTTGATGCAGGCACTGGTTGCAGAAAACAGGTATCAGTTAGAGACATACAGGGTGATCTTCCAGAATATGATGACTGTTCCAAAGACATACTAGATAAGTGTACTGAGGCTCTGTAAAGATAAATTCCAACATCCACAGCAACACAGTTATTTTATAACAAACACACAGCAACTTATCTAGTGCCTAGTACTTTTACCTTCCAGCACTACTCAGCTGTCTGCCTTAGATCCCTTACTGCTGGCAGATGTATGGGATGCTTTCCTATTGTTCTAGTACTGGAGAAGCTGTGACTTTTCAGAACAAGATTTCAAGTTTCTGACACTGCTGACAAGATCTGAATGTGTGTGTTGTGCAACAAACACAGTGGAGTTTTCATAGTACCACAGATTTTTTTGAAGTGGTTTTATTATATTTAATGAAGCCTTCCCTATCTGCGACACCCACTCAAATGCAGTCATCATCTCAGGAATGCTCCACGCGGGAGGAGGAGTATAAAAATAAACTGAAATTGATCTAATGATGTGCACTGGAATGGCTTTTGTTTCTGAACATGTGGAGTGTCCCAGTCTGAATATACTGCATAACATTTCTGCTCAGTGTAGACCAAAAATCCTATTTTACTCATCTGCCAGACTTGCATGTCAAACAAACAGTTAAGTCCTGCCTAATCATCATCCAGAGTTCAGAACCGAATCCTACACATCCACTGCTATGAATTTGCATTGTATACTTTTTGTATTGCATACTCTTTGCCCACAACATCACTTGATACTTTGGAAGAAAATGGTAAATTAATGTTAAAGAGGATTTATCTCTCTGTGATCAATCCAAGTGATGTGATGGGACATCTCTTTGTTATGGAAACATTGCTGTGTGCATAGAGGAAATATCCAAGCAGTGCTCCCTTGCTTGCTTTTTGAGATGTGTGAATTTATTTTGCATATCTGCACTGTTAACCTAAGTAAGCAGGCACTGATACATTTGTATGTGTACAGCTGTGAGTCTTTGTACCGAGCAGCTTCTGAATAGAATCATCCCTAAAGATGAGGAGCTGAAAGTCAGAGCCATCTCCTTATTGCAGAGGTTGACAGTTGTTGTGTTGGAAACACGACCAAAACCCCACACTTCTCCCTCCAGTAACTGCACAGTGTTGTGCTTGATGCCTGTAGAGAAAGGATGACAAGTGTATGATTATAAACTGTCAGTCCCTCTCAGTCCTTTTGTTAAACATGGCATGAGGCACCTGAAAAGACACCCTTACAGCTTCACCTGAAATTGCTTTCACAGACAGAGCACTTTATTTGGACAAGCTGAAAAGCTGAGCTCCGTATGTGAATTACTAACTAGAGCCAAGGGGTTTTTTTAAGTGTGCTTTATGTCTGGAATTCTAGAAACTGTAGAATTATTTTATAAAAAAAAGATCTTAGATTTGCGGTGTTTTTTTTTTTTTGTTTAAAGTCAGTTACATGAACAAACATAAGCTAATTTAGAAACACATATGATATAATAACTTGTATACTGCCAACTAGTTTTGTGCTTTCCAAAATGAATTTTTGTCTAAGAGGAAGTCTGACTAGACTAGTATTGCCAAATAATTCTATATAAGAGCAAATGAATTTTATTCTATTTTGAAATAATGAAATTATTTCGTTTTTTTTCCTAAGAATGTCTTGTCTTTGGAAAACCATAACCATAGACAGATTTTTCTGCAACAGATGTTCTTTAAAATCTTATTACAGTCAGCTTCCACCTGTGAATATTCTAGGTTCCTCAAGAGTAACCCTTGGAGCTAGTAAAAGTGTATTTTCCCCTATGCTGAGGCAAAAGACCATCTATCAATCTCAAAAAGCACGATAAGCAAAAGCAAACATCTACACACGTTTAAGGTCCCTCTTCAGATTCCTTGGACACGCTGCAGCCAAATTCCTAAATGAGGTAGGGCTTTTTTTTGCAGAAATTTTACATTTGGTCTCTAATGCCAATAGATGGAGAGTCTCAGCCTCTCTGCTGCAGGAATTTCTCAGAAATCTCTTTATGTTGAAAGACCACTGCCAGAACTATTCCTAAAATGCAAATTCTGTAGCACATTTTGGATAGTGAAAATCAACACGTCTGTTCCTGAAGTGAAAATCTTGCCTTCCACATGCATTTTACTTGACACGTTTGTTCTTAACACAATTGACTGGCCTTTAATACGCAGATTTACCTTAAGCATTCATTCCTCTTTGATGTTATGAGGATCTGTTCCTTGATCCCTACACTGTATTACAATAAACCTTGTCAGCATAATTTCTTTTCCTATCATGTAGGACCTCAGATTTTTCTGATTTTAGGACAGCATCACCATTGGTCTAGTTTCCAGCTGCTAATCTTGTGTTGCATGTATTGCCTATTTTCAGACAGAACAGCACAAAATAGTTAAGCTGAGATTTGCCTTACTGTTGGATAGCCTCTCAAGGGACATGGTAGGAGTCCAAGTTACTTGAGCCATTTAAAACCAGACAAAGCTCTTGGGAAGAAGTTGGGGTGGCTCTGTGTGTGTGTGGAGGATGGATGATGTAACAGATCTTGAGTTATTCTAATTTTGGTGCTTTGCTGAATATGTCTTTGAATTGAAGAGTGCAGCTATCACCTACAGAATATGAAATTATGAGCTGGAGGCCCATTGTGTAACAAATGCAAATGTTATGTCAGCCACTGGTTGTGATCATTTACAGATTATGTAACATTTGTGATAGGAACATTTGTGTGAGCCTAAAAATCTTATTTTTCACTTCTGCAGTATCAGTTTGACTAGCCTGATTAATACCATAAATTTCTTCTCTTCCCAGCAAAAGGAAAACAGGGAAGAGGGCACCACAACACATAATTTCTGCAACTAAATATTTCTGTGGCCTCGCTCAAGAGCTTTTGCTTCTCAGGGAAAAATCCACATGATTTGGCAGCTGTGAGTTAACTATCCATAAATCCAAAATGCAAAAATATTTTGAAACAAACATTTTGCTTAGCCTGAACCTGGTAGAATGAAGATTTACAAGAACACCCTAAATAAAGATAATTTTTACTGTGAGGCTTACTATGGGTGTTTTTCATTTCTACACCTCGCATTTTGACCTTTCTTCTCATCTTCCAAATTCTTTGCTTTTTTGTTCAGCCCTGTTTCTTGCCATCAGTCCCCCTGATTCCTCCTACCCCAATAATGTCTTCACTTTTCCCAGGACAATAATGGTCCAGCATTAGCCTTTGGCTTCTTTTAATCATAGTTCCTATAGGATAACCACTTCATTCCATTGCCCTTTTATTAGACTGCAAGCACTTCAGGACAAATATTTACTTCTAGGGGAACCAATGCAAAAATACTGTAGCCCTAAGTCAGAGTAAGACAATATCTCTCTCTCCTAGAACCAATCCTCTCCACTCTCAGGCACTCTGGAAATCCTCCTTTGCAAGCCCTTTTCAAAATGTGTTTCCAGGCCTGGCCATCAGCCTGGGTAATTATCGAGTCAGCTGAGCAGTTGCTTGAGTGCGGGGACAGACAGAGAAACGATTTCCTGACAGTGCTGGAGCCCTGACAGGAAGGGGACCAGGGGTGATGAGCCTTCTGGACATTGCTCTTCACAGCTGCCTGCACAGGAAACAGATTTTAAATGTCTCCATCCTTCTCACACCTTTCCTTCTGTTCAGACTTGGCCTTTATACTCTTCTCCCCCCGAGTCTGGGTATTTGCTATCGTTCTTATGCAGCCTGTTTGCTACTGGAAATGAATAATTGCTGTCACCACAGGCTTTCCACTGAGTGTGTCAGCACAGCGACGTTGTAACACAAAGTCTCCAGCTTTGCTGCCGCCCATAGAAAAAAGACGTGATCTGCAGATTAATTGAGAACAACTAGGCTGAAGTTTATCCTACCTCTTGCTGTCAAATGCCCCTCAGAGCAGAGGGCCAGAAACAAAGAGCTGTCGTCTCTTCTGCCCCACGACCTTCCCTTTAGAGGCTGTCAGCTACATTGGTCTGGCCATTTATAAATACAGAATAGGAGTGGGACCAGCTCATAAAAAGGATTTTAAAATACCCTTAGGAAACCTCCGTAGGGTTCCTATATAGACCATAGAATAATAGCCTCCCATCCAAGAAGTACATGGAGGATCCTCATCTGACTGCTAGGGGAACCACTCTCCTCCATGAATCTCAGCCAGATGCTGAAAGTTAGTGTGTAAATATCCTCCCTTGGTGACGCGGATCACATAGGACAAGCTTCTACACGGATACAAATCAGTGTCTTCTTCAAAACTGCACTGCTTTTGGAAAGTCTTTTCTAGTTTCCTCAACTGGATATCCTAGACCTCTGCCTATAGCCTAGTATCCCCTATGAGTGAAAACACAAACCAAGAGGTAGCGCTTTTGCTAAACACATATCTTAAGACTAGGCCACATCCCTTTAAGGATGGGAAATCAAGTAATAAATCATAAAATTTGTTTTATGGAAGTCTCCTTCTTATAACTAGCTTTATTTATGTTGAGCAAAGATTTTATTTTTTTCATTTAAGAAGAAGGTGCATTTACAAGTTTTTCAGTTAACAAAGGCATAACAACATTGGGAAGGAAATACGGTGTCAGAGCAACCAACAGTCTCACTTGAAAAAGTATGTGCCTGTAGGAGTAAGCATAAGGCTCACTTAACCATGAAACTACAGAGAGAGTTAGAGCACCTCAGTTTTACAGATCTATGCTCCTGGTTAAAGGCTCTTCCTTCTCTCCACATCATCAGGATCAGTAAATATTTACATCTAAGAATAAAAACCATTAAATAAATATAAAGATACAAAGGTCAGGGAAACTTAGTTTTGCCAGAAGATTCACACACTTCTCCTGCACAAAGGTCTAACCACTGTCTCAAATGGACTAGACTGTAGCACCCATCAAAAGAGCAGATGGAAAACCAGATGGGGTTTACCCAAAACCCAACCCAAAGCTGACAATCCAAGTTTTCTAACAGAAGTATTATTCATGTCACAGGGAGTGTTTGATGGACTCAGCGTGCAGAGTAAAGCTATAACTCTTTAAACTACTTTAATAACTAGCAGTCACAAAGTGGAAATATTAAGAGATAATCTCAATTTAAACACAAAAAAGCAAAATAATGTTTTCTTGGGCAATTACTCCACAACCTCCTACAGGGAAGGACAGAATTCTGTTCATACATAAAAATTAGAAGCTCATATAGCCACATCAGTTAGCATAAGCTGATAAGGCAAACCAGAGGCTTTGCATGCATGTTTAAAGTATGTCAGAAAAACCCGTTACATTCGAAGAAAAGTGCATGCAGTGATGGAATTAGGGTAAACTTCTGTTGTATTTAATTCTCCAGCTGCTAAATCATAGCATCAAAAGACAGCAGAAAGTACTGATGGGCACTGGCACGCTAGCTGTTGATCTCAACCACAAAAACCCTATGGGGACTATGAGCAGGCAAAGACTGCGACCATAGAGGATAACAATCACCATGTTTTCAGTTCCAGATTACAGAGGCAAACATGGATCAGACCTTTTAGCCTGCTGTTCATACCTCTACATAAGAAATGTCACTACTGAAAACACCTTTATGCTATGTTCCCATTAATGCATTTCGTTAGTTTCCAAAACTTAGTCAAGACATAGGTGGAGTGAATCATAGATGGGCTTTCATTTTCTCTATAAAAAGAAAGTATTTCTAGCTCAACCCCAAATGATAGTATGAAACTGATTACATTAGCTGTGTTAAAATACAGTATCAACTAGTCAAAGGTCAACCTTTCACAAACCAAAGAGCAACGAAAAATTCCTGTAGGCTCTTACTGTATTACCAGAACAGACCTTTTCTTTGCTTTTGCCTCACCTGTTTGTGGGTGGGATGATGAAGCACTAGTCCATGGTGCATCGTCAAACTGAACCCAAGCACTGACGGATGATGACAGATCAGTGCTGGGACATACACGGTTACCAAGCACAGCAGAATCCACCTTAGTTTGGTCAGCTGCCTCTTCCAACTCTGTGCAGAAAAGGTCTTTAAATTCTCCATCCGCATTTTGATTCGCTTCTGGGGAGGTGTCTGAGGAATTAAAACATTTCTTCAGAGGCTCCTCAGTGCTACCTAAAATAGAGACAACATAGAAAGACTGGCAGGACTCATCATTACTTCACTGTTTTTATTGAAATGTCAAAAATTTGCCATTAACTGTAGAAAGTTCTCGTTTATCTAATGCAGTTTTTAGATTAACACTGCATATAGTTTTGCACTTGATTATAATAGGTGACATTTTCTCCACTGTCAGTTAGATACTGCCTTAAATTTCAAAGGACAGATCCAAAACCTATAATAGATCTACATTAGATCACATTAGGAGAGTAATTTACCTTTTTGGCCCAAATTCTCCTATTACATGGGGTAGCAGGAGATAATTCAACCTCTGCACGTACTGCTTCCACCTAGAAGCCAAGCTCTACGATGCTAGATATATGACAGTAGTTGGTCTAACTCAAACAAAGAAAGTCTCACCAGTTTCAAAGAATATCAGACAGCTTACCTCGTGGGCTAACAGGGAGGAGCAGCTCATCATTGAAGGACACCCACTCAGACTGGTGGGAGGCAATGACACCAGTCACAGATGTCATATTCGCAGCAGGCTCCTCATCTTCACTTGGGGATTATAAGGAGGAGGAAGCAGAATGGGAGAGGTACAGTGAAGATGAGCCAATAGAGGGATACACCTCCTTTGCACTTTCTTTTCAAGTGCTGTTAAGATAAGAAGGAAGTAAATTACCTCTTTTAGAAAATTACATGGGAGAAACTAGTGTCACCATTTTTTATAATATAGAATGCTAAACCAATGTATGTACCACAGGCACAGTACTGTCAAAGTACTACCACATTTGAGACAAGAATGTCACCTATGTCTAAAGGAGGGCCACACTTGAGCAACTCCTTGATTTAAAGCACCGGAGGGTCTTCAAACATCCTCATGTTAAAGCAGCCCATCACCAAAACCAAAGCTTTACTCCTTACTCAAGGAGTCACACCTCTCATAACCCCAGCAAGAGCAGTGATGAGGAGATTCTCCTAGGTTTAGCAAATTTTGATTATGATGTAATGTATTTCCCACTTCAATATGTCATCATTTCCTTACTCATCTGGGTACTTACAATATCTGATCCCTCTCAAAAGAAAGCAATAAGCTTCATGTTTCGTTATCAATAACATGTGTAGCTGTCTCTGGAATCAGCAGGATTTGCCAGTGACTCATATCATTGCCTGAGTATAGAGAAATGCCCTCTCAGCTAGCTGCACTTTCAACTCTGCTGCTTAACTGAAACTTCACATTTTAATTTTAAAAAAAATCTTAGTTCTTGTCTGCAGTTAAGTATGATTTTGCTGTAGCCCAGCAAATGTTTTCACACATGTGGCAACTTAATTTAGTATGCCCTGCAATGGTATGTACCCCACATAGATGTGAGAATCTGCAAGATGGAATGGAACACTGCAGAGAGCTCTGGTTGTTGGCTAGTAACTGGGAGAGTCAGGTCCAGGGAAAGAAATTTTCTCTGACAAGCACCCATGACCACCTCAGATTTGCAAACCACTTCAAAACTCTCAGAGGACTCCCCCTAGCAAAGTATTCAAATTCTGTCCCCAATTATCTCAAGCATCGAAGCTCTTGTTGCCATGGTATTCAAGTACTTCAAAATACCGAAACTCAGCCTCGGCTCTTTTAAAGAGCCTTAAGTGGCATCTCTTGTCCTGCTGTCTTTCTCCTAACTAAAGGGTTTTTCACAGTGAAACTTCATGTTAGTGTACAAGAACAAATACTTCACTGAGACTTCTCTTTACCCTACATTAATAATATCTGGGTCCAAAAAGCAGAATGATATTTAAATGCATTCAACCTTCAAGCATTTTCTGAAGGAAGCAGATCATTAAATGGCTTCCAATATGATTATTCTCCTCAGGGTCACACTCATTTGTCTGCTGAAGGTAGGTCAGCAATCAAGAACAAGCCAAAAAATTCAGAAGTTTGGAAGTCATAAACCTGCCTGACACCTAGAAAGAATTCATGAATCCATGTTCAGTGTCTGAAGATGAATCTTTTCAAGCAGAATTGAACACAAAATGTAGTTTCCTGCAACCACAAAAAAGGATTCCTAGAAACAATCCTGATGGTTAAATGCAATTTGCAATAAGTCTGATCCCCTCACCATAGACTTTCCTATGACCCTCTGACCAGCCACCCTGCATAATTTTCCCGTTACACCACCAATTCCCCTCTGTAGCAGGAACAGCGGCACGTGACCCAACCCCTTTCCCTCCACTCCTATGGCAGGACACCTGTCCTTGAGCACTGTGGGCAGGTACGTTTGCTGGCCTCACACAATGTCCATTTTGGGTGCTGTTAACAGAAACTGCAGAGCTAAACGTAGAGGCCAGCTAAGAGAAAAAAATTAAGCAGATGTTTAGGGTCACTTGGATGCCATATGAGGCAAGGAGAGGATGACCTCGGCATCTTGTTTTCCTTGTGTGACCAATTAAGCTGTTTGTTTTGGGGTTTGTTTAAATATCTGTAACTAAGTCTTCTTTTTCCAAACAACTGGATACTGACCTCTCCTTTCTCCTGCAAAAGTCCTGAGAGAAGCATGAACTGGCAGGAAATGAAAAAAGAAAACAGTTTATCTTGTCCTTGATGCACAGAGACTGCAGTGGGTTTTTTTTTCATTTGTTTGTTTGTTTTATTTGTTTGGGGTTTTTTCTCATTTCAAGGGGGAAAAAGCTACGAAAGAAGGCAAGAAAATGGTCTGTTTCAGCTGTGCAGATATGTGGGAAAATGATACCACTACTTTAAGTATCCACTACTCTAGTATCCTACCATCCTTTGACAAGGGTAGTTCTTAAAATCCGCTTAATACCAGACAGCAAAATTAGCACTTTAAAATGGATAGTGAACACTATAAGATCAGAAAAGCATGGGAATACTGTGCATTGCAGGCTATACAACTTTGCCATGACTGGAATTTTCTACAGACTTCCCAGTTTGGTAAATGCAAGAGATTGTGTTGACTTATCAGGGTTATTGCACCCTTTAGACAAGCAGCCTGAAAAAAAGGAAAGGCACTCTGAGTAGCTAATAGCTTCAAAGATATTCAGAATAGAGAAATTTTGAGGATAAATATGTTAGGATTAAAAAAAAATGTGAAAAAGAAAATATTTTGCATTCTTTCAACATTCACAAAAAAACCCCCATCCCGCCCCTTGAACTAAATGCCTGTAGAGAATTATGAATTACATACAGTTAACTCCTGTGCAAACTATGTGGAAAAAATACGACTTCATCCACAAATTATTTTTCACCCCTCTTCACCCTCCAAAATCCTCCTTTAGAGAAAGACCTAAGCAAACCCCACAGTGAACCAAGGAGCCTCAGCTGGCCTGGTACCAATGTCACTGTGCTTTCAGTTAACACAATGATGCTGCAATTTGCAGAACTACTACAGAAGTAGATGTCTCCAGAGGAACCATCTGACACTGTGGATAAACCTGAATCCTCTCTGTAACAAAGCAAGCACCACACACTACTGCAGCACATACTCAAGTGAATTTTGTAGTTTCTTCCTGTCTTTCAGACTTCTCAAACATCTGTGGTTATTCGTAGAGAAATAAACTTTGAAATCTACAAGAACTAACAGAACAAATTAATCCCTTAAAGTCCAAGTGAGCTACAGTTAAAGCAAAAGTTTATTCTGCACAGCTCAAAAAAAAGCAGATGGAAACACATCTCCCAGAACAAGATATTACCAGGCCAGGCCAGCATTATTCTCTCTACATGAATGGGATTTGTATCAGACTTTTACTTCTGGATTTGCGTTATTATGTGCGTTAAGCTTTTGGTGCTGCACTAGTTAAAAACAAAGTAAACTAATTAATCATATTTTTGGTAAAAAAATTGCAAATCAGAAGTCTGTTTGTAACTGTTAAACAGTAAACACAAGGTAAAGCAGATGTTATGCCTGCTGACCCCACTGATTCTTACCATCAATTCCAATGCAGTGATTTGATCATGGCTTTAAAAAACCCTCTAAGTAGCTAAAATTTCTGCTTCAGGTATCCCTTTTTCATATTACAGTTTCACAATGGTACATGGAAATCTGAGCGACAAGTAGGTGACAGTTATTTCCAGTTCTCCAAAGGGTAGAGATCACAGAGCTGGAACAAAACTCCTTGCCTCTCTAGTCCTTCTAGTCTTTTGATCAATCACATTATATAACCCCTTTTTAAAAGTGATGAAGGTTCATTCTAAAATGACAAAACTAGTTTGATAACTCATTTGAAAACTATGTAAATTCATAGTTTATAGCCATTCCTTCTTGTGACATGATTACCCATCTGTCCTTTTGCACAACTCCACTCTAGCAAAAGAATCCTTGTCCTTTTATCTTTTTAAGTCAAAAACATCTATTTGCGTAAGAGACATAATTATCCTGTGCCAGAAGTCTTACATGTAGCACCTTGCACAGTGAGCCCTCACTGTAGGTGGCACCTTTACACACTACCCGAGTACAAACCCCAGCAGCAGTAATGGTTCGTGGCACTATCGAGGTGCAGAAGTATTAGAAGTATCTGTAATGGAATTCAGAAATATCTATAATTGAATGGTGGTTTTGTAAACATACCATTTAAAGTATTTAATTCCTCATGTGTTTGGACAGCAAACTCAAACATTGTTTCTCAGCAGATTTCAACTCTGCTTAAAAGAAACAGCTTGCCATGGTTAATAATTTTAAGTACTAAGGGTCATTTTTCCAATTGCTCCAAGTTACATCCATATGATGCACACTGCAGCAGGCTTTCTAACCACTATCCAGAGATACTAGGTTACAGTTACATGGAAAAGCAAAAGGAGAAAAAAAAAAATTAAAAAATTGACAATTAAATCCACTTGTTGGCTTGCTTGGTTTTTTTTCCAAATGTAGTATCAATAGCAAGCTTGTGCTAAATGTATAAACTCCCTAAAAAAAAAAAGACTCCTTACACGGCACCAGAAAAAATCCTGTAATCCATACAGTGATACTGTTTTTCTTGCTCATACATTCCCTTATAGTCCCAGGAATTGAAACATTAACTGGTTACTGTAGTTTGTATTTGGTTGTTGTTAGAGACCATGGAAGGGAAAACAACTACACAAGCTGTCAAATTCCACACAGCAGAAAAAGAAACTAATGCTAAAGGGGCATTACAAAAGGAAAGACTCTGACCATGGCTTTTGTTGTAAAAATCAGGCTTCACTACCACCAGGAAAGCCTCAAGGAAAAATAAGTAATTTTATCTTGACCACGTGTTTGGCAAACCTGTACAGACAAAACAATTCTGGTAGCATGAACTGAGGAATGATTGCTGCCTTGGGCAAATTTCCAAGTGAGAGGGAGCTCATGGCTCTTCCTCTTAACTTGGCCTGCAACAAGCACTGACCATCAGCACATCGTGATCTGAATAATAAACAAACTCCAAATTGGAACTCTGTTCTTAAGCATCAAAAGAAAGTCCCAAGTACTTAAAGGTGCCACAGTATAAACAAAACTCAGAGATAAACAACAAGAAAAAAACCCAACACAACTAAACTTCAGAAACCCAACAAAATAAAGGAAGTGGATTTGGATATTTTTCTTACTGAAATAAACCACTGTACCAGCCTCTGTCTAAATGCCTGAGGTAAGACTACCTTATGAATGACCTAGATGATGACAGGAATAAGGTCATATTTAGTTAATTATGGTATTCCTAATACTGGTAATATTTTCTCCATGAATACAGCTCTCTCAGCTTATAAATCGCCCTAAGAAAATCTCTGGTAAAACTCAGTTTTAGATCTTACACTAGTCTTACTTACTCTGATTCATGAGTGTTATTGCATGAGCTCCATGACTTCAGATGTAGCTTAAGAATCTCAGTCACCACCTGGCGCATGTAACAGTTAGAGGAAAACTTTCAATATAACATGAAAAATCAGGGCTCAAAGTGAGCCAAACGGATATGCCTTGTGAAACTCCTGCAGCCTTTCTGGAGGAAAGGATAGCCTTGCCCATTATGGATTACATCTAAATGAATGGTGACAAGAGCCTTGACAGTACTCTGTCCACACAGCCTGGGCAAATTCCCTTTGTGCCATGCAAGGTAGGTCATTACTACTGCCTCCTGGCCGTTTTAGACAGAGATGGAGTGAGGCAGCGTGGTACTGAAGATGACTAGAGCCATCTGGCACACTGAATCACAGAAAAGCAGATTGGGGGTCTCCCTGAGCACAGGACCCCGTGCAGGCACACTAATTAATGACCATACCCAATTATTCCAATAGATATGAAAGGATCTGCCTAAATCCACACTGCAAGTCAATGGCAGAAGCAGTGTTAATGCTGAGGTGACCTACAATGCCCTTATTTTCTCCAGGCCACAAGAATACAACCACCACACATAAAACCATATCCCACAAACACACATCCCAGTTTTGCTGGAAGCTCACATTTCAGTGCTAGTAAGAGAAGAGAATCTGTAGGACATGCATGGGTAAGAAAGACATAAACATCTCCCTCAGGAATATCTGCATCAAGGCTAATAGCTGAAAGGTCAACAGCTGTTGTTTTCTCTACACCAAAATTTGTCTGCCATAGAAGCTCCTCTGTCTTCCACTGGGAAAGAGAAAACACTTCAGATGTTCTCCTGCAGGCAATACCAGCATATTTAGGCAGTTTAGAAGGCAATAATGATTCTCCTTCTGCCAAGGCCATGCCTCAGAAATACTTCATGGGTTCTAGATGGCTCATAAGGAGAGAGAGAGATTAAAAACCTGATATTGGCAGAAAATTGTACAACCTCCTTCTCTATTACTTGTACTCCGAAAAACTTGAGACATATAAAAGAGCAGCAATACAGAGAAGGATTTTTAATTTTTTTTTTACAATTAGAAGTAATATATAGCAGGCAGAAAACAAGGGAGAATTCCAGTCAAAATGTTAGAAAAGCAGTTCTACATTTCAGGACTTCCAATATAGCTCTGTGGGTACATGATGCATTCAAAGTGTAATTGAAGCCTCTGGTCATGTAATTGCATGGAAACTTGAAGGATAACTTCCCAAACTGCCAGCCTTCAACTCAAACTAGAATCTGAGGTAAAATTCAGTCAAATGCTTCTTTTACCATATACAGCAATAGTGTGTTAAAACTAGACTGGGACAAGATCACAGGGAAGATGCAATGTGCCAATTTTCAGCAGAACGTTTTCATCCCTAAAATCTGGGATTTTTTTTCCCCCAGTCAGTATTGTACAAATAGGAGAAAAACCACTAATTTAAGGGGTTTCTTCCCAAAGGCTAGACTCATTCAGATCAGATTTTACTTTGTTCAACAAAATTCTGCTGGTAATAACAGTAGGCAAGAAAAAGTGTAAATGCAGTAAGGGAGCATTTCGTAAGGGTTGGCAGCATCCCTTAGAAGAGGGCAGGTACACGGTCCTTACCACTCTTCCTTGTTTTCTCAAGGTCTTCACAGGGCAGAACTCTAAAGCAGCATCCTGATCTCAGACTTCCACAACTAGCCATTATATGTGTCACAGATTTTTCTTTGCTTCAGGACAGTGAATTTGCAGTAGTCACAACTATTGCACAACACAATGCTATAACAACTGACCTTCCAATCCACAGTATGTGGAGGGAACTGGGTTTAAAAACTGATTTCTTTGCATTGCAACAAATTACTGTTTTTCAAATATTCACTGTACAACCCCAAACCTGATCCTGCTTCCATTTACTAAAAGAAGAGCCCACAGAATTCTTCCCGTGTCTCAGGTTTCAACTGCACAAATGAAATCAGGGCTTCATTTTCTAAATTACAACCAAGTTAATGCTAGAAGATGGGTGAAAACATCTTCACTGAAAATGGTGGGTATAATTATTTGCCATCAATCAGTATCAGTTAAACTCTCAATTTACTAAGAAAGCTAGGGAAAGAATGAAAGAAAGCTGGGGAAAGCAAAAGTCAAGCCCTCTAACATTAGCCATATTCAAGACAAGGGAGAAACTGAATCCTGTAGACAGAGATGTTCACTGTAGGCTGTCTGCATACAGAGAGGATGACCATTGATCTAGCTGAGCTGTGAGTATGCACAGAACAGGAGAACAGATTCAGAGTGAGAGAAAAACACAGAATCCAACTGTGAAAGCATCAGGAAGACAAGAACTATTGAGGAAGTGATGCAGCCTTGAATGAAAACAGAGTTTGCTTGTGCTGAATTTTGGCTGGAAAGGGAAATTAGGAACACTGAGAAAGAAAGGCATCTCCTGTTCAAGCCTTCTCTGTATTTCCATATAGCTAACACCTATCTATGTATAAATAATTTCTAGATAATTGCACTTCTATATAACATATTTTATAACTTCTAATCTGTATCAGCAGCACCCTTCCAATGAGAAGAGTTTAAAAAGGGATCGTCATCATAAAGGAGATACTTTTTGATTGTTACAGATAAAGGCAACATTAAAACAAGAAGTTGTCTTCCACTTTAAGGAAGACCTGCTTGACTACTTAACGCCAGACAAAACCCAATACTCTGGAAGAAGTATCACAGGGAATAAGCTTCCCCCGGCAGAAAATTCTTTTGATGATCCAACTGGTCTTTCCTCATTTCCAGTGTCTAGAGAGTCAACTGAAATTATGCAACTTAGTGTGATGCCAGGACACTGCAGCCCTTCAGGGCAACCCACAAATATCACACTTGTTGTCCCTCTCTATTTTAGACACCCTAAATATAGGTCCATTAGACTTGATGGTGCTGTTGCTTTAACATGGTTAATCCTGTTTCAAGAGAGCAAAAAACAACTCTAGAAAAAAAAAAAAAGCTTGCGCAAAGAGTGAACTTAAAGGTACCCAGTGTTTTATATAATATTACCAAAAATATATCTGCAGTAGAGACAAAGTTCATGACAAGTCAAATTCATACACAGTATAAAATAGTACATTTGCAATGGTATTGTCTAATGCATTTGCGTCTAACTGTATTTGTTTAATTGTCAAAACATAAGAATCATACACTAGTATGATGTGGAACAGAGGGTATGAGAAACCACTTCATTTTTTGTTGCTTGGTTTTGGTTTTATCGAGGTTTTGTTTTGGTTTGTTTTTACCAACACACACTAATAAGTGGAGCTCTATGGTGCTATCCCTACGACAGTTCCTGTGAGACAGTAGGCAACTTTGTACATTCCAGAAGAGAAATCCAAGATGAGTTGCCATCTATCTAGATGAGATCATGAGTGATTCAGGGGTACGTGGTGAGATGGAGAGGGTGGTGAGAGGCGGCCCCCTGTTGCATATGGAGGCAGCAAATCACTCATATTTTATTACACCGGGTATTTTGCTGAGGAAGCTACAAAGGGGAAGCCCCTACAAGTCTGCTATCAATAGCAGAAAGAAAAGCCAGCATGCATCTCATGCTCTAGGGCATCAAGTAATTAATACCAACATTATTGCATGGCTTCCATGAGATGCTCATATTTTAGTCTGACACAAACGCCCAGTTACAAAGCATTCAGGGTGTTAAAAAATGTGTAGTATTATACATTAAAATTCACATGAACCAGCTCCCACAGAGCAGGACAATGGCTAAATCACTCAATGAATGGAAGTAATGCAGTCGAGTCACCCCACCTCCCCACCCAGCCTAACCCAGCTGTAAGTGACCATGGTTACTCTGCTCCTCAACCCACAATATGTCTCAGTAGCGTAGTATTATGATATGTGGGAATTCCAGTTCATGGCAATGCTAATGCAGTCTCACAGCTCTCTTGCCAGCTCTGGGGAAGCAGAATCCAGCTAACCTTTTGCAAAGTCTGCCATACCCAGTGGACAAACTTTGGAAATAGCAAGAAGACAAGCAGATTTTTAAATATCTGAGGTATTTAGTTCCCTCTTTCATAAAGGCACAGGCACACAAAGGGATTGAGACTCTCTGTTACCAAGACTGTGTCAGTGTTGTAAATTTGACACCAGCATGATTCACACAGACACAAACAAAAGCACATTATAAACTACTGAAAATTAGCAGAATTAGAAGAACTTCAGTATTTTCCAAGACAAACTTCCTGAAAAGAAGGAATTATCACTTGAAAGCTAGTGCCCGTTTCAGTGTCACTGAAGAGCTAATACAGCTGTTTAGAGCTGCAGCTCCCAAAGGTCTGTGGCTACCCTCAATCAGCCTTAGCTCCAAGCACAGTCATGTCAATAGCCTGGATTGAATACAGGAAGACTTCACAATTTTTTTCAGGGAAAAAAGTGAATGCTGGTGCCAAATTCTGAGTCCACATGTAGTGTGGTAAACTAATACAGCTGCCTTCATTCAGAGAGACTTGGACAATTCAATTGCAGAGGTCAGAGATGTGTTATTTAGGAGAGGAAAGCCCAGATCTGCCCAATATATTCTACCTCAGTTTTATCCCCTTCAGTGACATTTGAGATTCTGGCAGTGAATATCCCCCAAAAAATCCATGCACCTATCAGCTGAGACCTTATTCTTCATGCTAAACTCACGTACCTTATAATTTAGCAGGAATTTAGGAATATGCACCTGATGTTTCCACCATGTATAATTTTTATCCAGGCAAATACTGGAACTGTGGTGAACTGGAAACAACATAGCAAGGATCAGAGAGAAAGGAGCATTTCTGTTGGCAGGTTTCTGTCCTCAGGAGCAGCTAGCAATTAAACAGCAACTAATCATTAAACTTCATAGGCCAAATTCTTCCCTACAGCTATTCCACCGAAACTGCTTTATTAGAAAATAAACTGGCCTTGTGCTGTGGAGCTTGACCAGCTCTAGTTTCAGCTATGCAGCTAGTAATACTTCTTTTCTTCAAAAATGCTCAGTAGAGTTTTTTCCATGCATTTCCATCACCCACACAACCACAAAACCACCATGAAGTTCTGCAAAATGGTACTTTCTGTTCACAAGAGGCCCCTGATTCAGATAGCAGAATTACTGTATCATACACCCACCCCCATTTTCAAAAGTAAATTAAAAGATAATTCTTTCATTTCATTTCACAGCTGGCAAACCCAAGAGCCAACAGAGACAATTAATTTCTATAAATATTCATGTCTATAAATGCCAACTAAAACTTGGCCTGAAAGAGCATAATTAATCAAGAAACACAGCTCAGCAAAAAGACATCCTTACTCTCCAGCTCACTAGGCAGGTCTGCTGCCCTTGGACCAGGAGCTCTGCTTCGGATCACACTTCTTACTCTTTTAATATTAGGACAGTTTTGTACTACTAGAGCACCTTCGTAGGATCCTGAGGTATACCAGTCAGTTCTGTCCTCCGTTTCAAGCCAAAGGAATTGTGTAGAGACATTTAGTTCATCTACCTCAGTAAAGCAAGATGAATCATGCCTCACTTAACCCCAGACACCCAATTCAACAGCTGAGAGTCACCTGACGCTCTGTTTATAGTCAAAAGAAGGAACACAGCACCTCCAGAGGATTCTTCACCTGATCTATTTTTGAATGAGGTGAATCCCCCTCCAGCAATACTATGGCAACTAACTTAGACTTGCAAGTCTTTTTCACATCTAAGGGTATAAACTTCAAGAAAATCTTACACATATTTCTAGACATTTCACTGCAGTGAACTGACAGACCTTAATATATGACTGCTGAGAAAATATTTTCAACATTTTAGGAAACATGTCCTGTCAAAAAAGTATCTATTGAAGGATTTTTGGGATGGATGAGGGCAAAAAGCTCTGTAATTTTATGGTTCCCTTTCAGAAACTTTATCTCTATAGAACTGATATATAAGAAACCTATACATTTCAGTAACCTACTTCCTTTGAGAGTATTTTTTATTAAATAAAGGACTATTTGTTTCTATGGTTACCTAAAGGACACATTGTCCTGGCATTGATGTCTTCTCTTAACTTTTTTATCAATATGCTATGATGTTTATTCTTTCCCTTGTATTTTTTTTTCTGTCCATATATACTAAGGATTATATTACATAAAATTGGTTGACAAGCTGGTCAAGAGGCTATACCCTCAGTTTACACTAATAAACAGAGTAAAACCTTATCACTAGGAGCAGAGTGAAATACTTGGCATTCAGGGCATAGCTTTCACACAACTTTTTTGTGGCTTTTACTGCCGATTATCTCCAAATCCTGTAGCCTGAATTTGCATCAGCACTTGGAGTACATTAAATGAGCTCCTCAGGTCCTTCTGACTCAGTTTTATCCCAAACAAAACTATTTTATATGCTCTGAGATGCAAACTGAAGTGCAGTAAATGCAGGTTTTATCAGGACATTCCTTTTAAAAGTTCATTCCTGTTCTAAATAATGTACTCATGTATTTACATTCAAAGTTTTTTCAGAAAGGAAGAGCATCTTGGAATCCTGACGTGTGTCCCCCAGTATTTTCATAGGACCATGTTTTTTCAATCTCAATCTCTGAAATGTCACCCTCCTTTAAGCTTTGAAAAAACTCCACGACATTCCACACCATTCACCTTATCTGCACATTTACAAGACAGTGAAAATTGATCACAGAAGTCAACAGGGCACACATAATCCCTACCTGGGAAGCAGTCTTACCCATATAGACACCTTTAGATGGATTTCTGGCCCTGTTTAAGGCCCTAGCAAAACCTTCACCACCCACAAGGAGCAAAGATTTAATCCACAACAGTTCCAGATGTATGAGCTGAGCTGTAAGACTTCTAGTTTCCTAGGACTCAGGTTCATGTGGTCATAATTACAGCCATAGCCCTGAAGATAACACATGCTCATACCCAACACATTCAAAGACAGGCATTCCTTCCTTGAGGTTAACCACTTGTGAAGTTATTACTTCCATTAGCAGAACTCACAGTCCTTTAAGAAAACATGCAGCATGTTAGACTTCAAAGAAAATGTATTAAGAAATTTGAGGACAAAATATTTTGGCTTTGCCATTGAGTACTTTACCAAATTTTTTTTTTTTTTTTGTAGTACAACTAACAGTTCAGACAAGTTGCCCAAGAATTGCCTTCTGAAGGTTCTCCTTTCCTAGCTGACTGCAGATTGAGCTTAAGTGATTATCTTCGATAAACCCAACTTTTAGAGACCAAGATTATGTTGGAAGACTGCCACCACCCTATGAATCCTTACACTTCTATAGCTCATTTCCTCATCATCTTTTTAGTTTTCCAGCTTTGGAAGAGAAAGCTAACATTATCGCAAAGATGACCTTTAATAGGACTTAACAACTCGAAACTGATTCTATTAGTTTATTGGTAAAGATCCCAACAGGTGTTTTGCACAAAGCCTCAGTGCAATACCTGGGTTTAAAGCCGTAAGAAGAAAGGGTACTACCAGGAGCCAAGTATCAGAGTAGGGGAATCCATGACTTTATCACAGATGCCACCTTGGAAACCAACTCACTGACTGGAAAAGTCACTGCTTCTACAATAGGGGCAACAGAAACCCTGCAGAGCAAAACATCTTGAGAGGTTTGTAACACACATAGATACCATCTCTCATCTTCATTTGCTGATGCCAGACTTGAGAGAGCTGAAAATGAAGAAACTCTACAAACATGATGTATTTAGCCCACTCACAATATGGTTTTAACCCCCACACAGTCTGGGTTTCTCAAGCAGGGAATGATACCAGCTGCTAGTTCTTAACAAGATAGCTGGCAAGGCAGCACAAACAAGGACTACAGATGGGAGGTTGGCCACTACTGAGATACAGCTGTTATCTTTCTACCTTGTGTCCCTTGGACTGTAATCTAAACCAACCACACCAAGTATTAATTATCCCACCGATGTAGTAGAGAGATTCAAGGAACTTGACTTAAGGAAAGATCTGCAGTTAGAGACAAAGGTATACTCTTAAGCTCTTAATGATAATTAAGGGTACAAATCATAAGAGAGTACAGCTAATCAGAACTGATGTACAGTGCTACATATGTTGGGAAAAAAAAATTGACCCTTTTCTCTTACTGGAAAGTTTAATGGTTATGCTCCTGATGGCATTGATATTTTAAAAATAATTTAAAAGCCACAACTATATAAGAGCAGAGATCACTAAATTTGCCAGCTATATTCCTATATCTAAAGAGAACTATATGTTAGATCTGCTGGGAAGTTACTCCTAGTTGCTTTACAGAAATATACAGAAATATAATGAAAAGCTTTCAATGGTATACAGAAAAGGTCAAGGATTTACCTGACAAAAGCACGATATAATAAATTAAATGTAATTTCATAACAAACACTGCTTTATGTTATAATCAATCAAATCTGAAAATTCTTGGAGAAGAGAGAACCTAGCCATTAGGAAACGAAGTATTTAGGAAAGTAAGATGGGTTGAATAACCCCACATAATACATCTCAAAGAAATGGGGGAAACTGCTTTTCACCCTTTTCTGCCATAACACAAACTTGATTAACATACACCAGTTTATCTGGACAATGTCACGGCAAAGTCCAGATCTCACTTGTCTGTGTAACATAAGGTATGTCATCTTGGCAGAGAAAAGAGAAAACGAAATCAGTCACATGCTAGAATTGCCAAACACAAATATTTTGCAAGCAACCTGTAGTTTGAAATTTACTTGCCCAGACTAGTGAGTTTGCAAAATGCATATTTCACAGAAGAATGATTCATTGCCAATTCGCAAGTAAAAAAAATGCCAATGCTTGCCAATTTTTTGCCTTGACAATACTAAAAGTGCCCTCAAACCAATACTGTGAAGTTATCCTAAGGATATTTCCCAGCCAAAGACGCAACTACAGTATGAGAAGATGTGAGCTGTAAGGTATTGCCTGATCTAGTCAAGCAGTAGAGCATTTTTTAAACTTTTGTCTTTCTGAGAAACTGAAGTCTCAGAAAGGATTAAGCCACAGGGGAAAAAAAATCAGAGAAGCTGATTCTGATTACAGCAAATTAATCAACAAAATAATTGACAAAAATCAACAGGAAAAAAGTGGAGCTGCAGTACAGAAAAAATATTTAATACATGCATTACAAAAAAGTGCAGGGAAGGGGCTGTCTGTTCCCACATCAACACAAAACCTCACTTTGCGTGGAAATATGTAATTTGAACTTTTTCAACGTGTCATTTACATAGTGTATTCAAACGTGACAACAGAAAAATGAGCAAGGGATTTTTCTCTGCCTTGCAATATCTTAACCGCAGAAAAAACATTTCAATAGCAGCACAATATTGTAGACCCAAGCAAAGAAAAATCCAAACCATGAGTAATTACACAGAGCAGCTGAGGAGTAGGTGGATACAAGCAGCTTCCCCAGGCTGCTGCTAATGATTGTTAACCCTCCCGCGGCCGAGGAGCAGAGAGCGGCTCGCACCGGCACAGCCGCCCATCACCGAGGGGAGCCCTCGCCGGGGGCTGCAAGGCTGCCCGGCACCGATAGCCTGCGCGACGACCTGCCCTGAGGGAGGGAGTGTGTGAGGACTGAGAACAGGTTGAAACTCGGTCCCGATGGTCGCGGCTGGGAGCGGCGCCACAAGCTCCGGCCAGGGAAGCGCCTGGGGCGCCCTGGGGATCCGCGGCTCCCTTAGGGTGCACAGCCGAGGGCGGCCCCGCTCCGCGACCATGGGGCCGAGGGGGAGGCGGCAGTGGCCCCAGCTCCGCCAGCAGAGGCGGGCCACCTGCCTTCGCTTTAGGTCCCCTCGGC
>VYXB01004805.1:343611-385956 GCA_013397135.1 Pachyramphus minor | reverse complement strand
CGAGGGACGGGCTGGTGTTCCCCCAGTCGATCCCTTCAGTTATTCTCAGGGCCCTGTTTTAAATACGATTCAAAGTCAACGGACCGTGCCGTCGCCTCCAGGAGGACGGGCAGAAAATAAATATCAATGTGCAAATAAAAAAATATAATGCAAACAAATCCTTGTTCTCCGGGGTCATTCAACGGGCGTGCTTAAACAGAGTACTATTTGTTTGTAACTGGTGATTTTGTGCACCCACTTCTAATACAAATTAACAGGCACCTCAGTTCTTTTGTTGGACCCACCCTGATGAATTTCACGGATCAACAAATATCCCCCTATTAACTTTTATTAGTCCTGACTAATACATAATACAATGTCTATGAACCAAATTGTTTCTAAGCTGTTAAGCTGTATTAGTATTACAAGACTAATAACATAACTTGTATATTAATATTAATCTTATTTCTGCCTTTAAAGGTTTCAGAGAGCAATTTGCATATGGAAATGTCTTTATGGGAGGCATTAACTTCTAACCCCAGTACAATTTCAAGGCTCCAGCTGAAAGGAAAATTATGCAGAATGAACATGTGCATCACCAGTACAAACGTGAGCACAAATGTGTACATTTACATCCATTAGCAGATTCTGGAGAGCTGAGGGAGTAGCAAGTCACCAAAGAGCTCCTAGAAAATTGTACCTTGCCAGCTGAGAAATGTTAATGACCTTAACATTTGCATTAACATTATAATAACAGCCTTAATTAGTAATGAGGACTGACTGTAAAAATTGTTAGCTCACTTGGAGAAGAATTAAACTTATGCAATTTTTTTTTTTTTTAAAGTGTAAACCACTGGGAAAATCTCAAATGTGGAGAGCAATGTAACCATGCAATTACAACAACTGATGTTACATTCGGCAGCTTAGCATGTCTTCTTGACCTGATTTTTTTGAAGGGGCTTTCAAGCAGGGTCGAAAGTTTACTACCGGTGCATAGCAATGTGGGAATACACATTACAAAGTGCACGGTCACTCGAACAAAACCCCAAAGCCCCTGTGGCACAAGCCGGGGGCAGACTGTATCCCAAAGTGCCGACACGAGTGCCAACTAGAGGTGGCTGGGAGAAAATAACACACAGCTCGCACGTTCCCAAACAGGACTTGCAGATCGTGTCTTATCCAGCAGTGCAAAATGTTGATTGCCCAGACAAAGCCAAGCACACAGAAGATGGTTAGTGGCCCACTGCCCATGGGCCCAAACGGGTTTAGGCTGGGAGCCATCCTCATTTACATATGTACAGGGTAACTACAACAAGGACATGGGATAGTTCTGCTCTGGTTTAACTGGCATCTTTGTTCCTTCTCAAGATTGTAGTTCTTTTGGCTCATGAAACAGCTTAGTTTTCCATTTGTTTCACTTTATCTTCCTCATGTTTAATAAATCCAGAATCAAGAATAACATCATTGACCTCGGTTGTACTGTCCTGTGAGAGATCCTGGCTAGAAAAAGACTTTAAGGCGATCAATCCTTTCCTGGTTTTGGTCAAGTCCTGAACCCTGTTTCTTCTTTTGCTTTGTTTCCTTGTTTGTTTTCTGAATAAAAGCAGGAGCCATTACAGAGTAACTTCAAAACTACAAACCTGTACTCACAAAGGTAGCTACAAATACTGTTGCAAACAGTGGCAGTGGTTGCCATATCTTTCATTGCTAAAGCACACAACATGAAATGTCATAAATCAGGTTGTAATTAAGATTCAGCACCAGAAATATGCTTTCCATATTTTCTGCCCTTTTCACCCCAAATGTAACTTCACTGATAGCCTTTAGATGGTTTAAAGGCTGAGGAAAGGGATATTTCCTCTTTTAAAAAATCATTAAAGGAAAAAGTCTTGCATATTATTTTTTAGCACTTTTTCCTCTTTTATCCAGATTATCAGGCTTAAGCTGGCTCTAACATCAATTACTTTTTCTGATATTAAGTACATTGAAGTTCCTTTATTCAACATACTCATAAAATGGGGGGGGGGGGCAATAAGATGTTTTAGAACATTTGATTGTCTTAAACTCTTGATTCCATCAAAGTTACTGCATCACTACCACAGTATCAGACATCTCTGTTTAGTAGCAGTATTCTGTTTGGACTTGAGAGATATTTTTACTGTTTGTTTCTGAAATTTTTTACTAGTCAGATCTAGAATGAAATGATTAGCAGGTAACATACCTGCTACATGTTCTTATGTTTTCCCAAAGAAAACACTTTTGGTCAGCCCTGCAGTGGTCAGACAATTGAACTTGATGGTCATTATAGGTCCTTTCCAGTGAAATATTCTATTACATCAGAGAATCAAAACTAAAATATTTCCACATAAATAATTATACATTCAATATCTGGTTGAACACTGCTGTTGCTACAATAGAAAGAGAAGTTAGAACATACTTGAGTATTTATCCCCCTTCAAAGTAAGGGGGAAAAAAAAAAAAAGATCAAACACACTCCAGAGAGCTTGATTGGCCTACTTCAAATAGTTTGGGTTGGAAGAACAAAGATTATATCCTTCCATTTTCTTGAATATGACAATGGTACATATTAACCATAAAAATATGTTGGTATTCTGATGTTGAAAACTTATAAATGATGAGACTCTATGGGCTTAGAACATATGAAAACATAACTGTAAACATGTACTGAGTAATTAAAAGTTAGAATGATCCCAATTCTAATTTATTTTGAGTATATGCACTGCCTGACTTTCTGTTCTTTCAACTTGACAGTTAACTAGGGGTTTTAGTGTGCATATTTCATTATAAAGATATCAATAATTCATTACATCTTGGGAAATTATGCTATTTTATTCCAATATAAAACAACAACTCTCATGCAAACTTTACTGCAGATTTAATTGATCAGTTGACAGCATTCAAAATATATCATATTAAATGAAGCGAGGAGATGTAATTTAACCCTTAGTGGTATGCCAGCAGAGGCTCAATTCAGAAGTCTACAGAAGCACTTTGAGAATTTTTTACCTATCTGGACCCGCTTCCACAATTAAGTCTGTACTTCACATATTTCTTTATACTGTATCCAAGTAAAGTATCACAGGAGTAGTGTTGTTCATGCTCCTCAGCCCATGAGCTGATATTGACTCAACAGAAAGAACAGTAAGAGAAAAAAAATAGGTTGTGCCAAAAGATTGTTTGCTTAGCTCCTTTACCTTGTACCCTGTGCACGTGAGTGGTCTTTGCTTCAGCCAACACAGCCAAGTCTAGAGGACCATATATTTTACAGAGAGATTTATGTAACTGTATGTCTCCATTATGACAAGATCAGTTTAAAACTAATAGTGCTGAGACAAAGGCACTGCTTCCAGCATGGCAGGCCATCATCTTCATTTCCTGTTCATGGGCATTTTCCCCAAGGAAAGAAACTGCTAAAGTGTCCAGGAACTCTTGCTTTTCCAAGTAACAGCAAACCAAATTAATCAGTAGCTGCAGAGCATGTTCTGCCTGCAATTCAAAAGCGAAGAGTTCATAAAGTAGCAGCATCAGGAGTGTTATAGCTAATGGAGGAATTTGGGAGCATAAACAGCATAGGGAAAGCTAAAGACTTACCAAACATACTCATTTTATGTAGTTGAAAGCTTCCTTTTCTATACCTGCAAGAAAGTCTTTATGATTTGGCATTTAAAAACCCTGAGGAGAGAGTGGAAATGAATATTTTATTTGTTGTGTTTTAAATTGACACAGACTATTGTTTGTTCTAGCACCTCTCACAGTATCAAGTGGGATTAATGAGACATTAGATTTGAAATCTTAAGAAGGAGATTTATTTTTAGTTTATTTTTTCTATTAATTTTCAGTATTTACCATGGACTTTTTCAGTTTTCAGCCAAAGGATTATTTGCAAACTGTTTACTCTGAGAGCTGTGCTTTATGATGCTGAACTAGTATCACCAGAAACATTTTAAAGTATTTCTCATCAATCTATCTTTTGGAGCTGAACTAACAATGACAAATGTTGTGAAGAGTAGACTTCTGGGTGCTTGTAAACTCAAACGTAATAATTAGGCCCCAAAATCAAAGAGAAAAAGATTTTACATGTGCAAAAAAAGTAAATATGTTTTGTGTCTTTATAGAGCTATTCACTGAATATGCAAGATAGCAGAGTAGGCAAACAGTTATTAAAAAACATTGTTTGTTAGTTGAGAGATTACTTCAAGGAAGAAATCCTTCTTTCTTGCTCTGTTCTGAGAAATTCCTACCTACTTGCAACCCTTTGCCTTCCACAAAGACCATACTCCTAGTAGGGAACTCAGCAAGGCTGTTTGTTTAGCAAAGGGGCAGAAAAAGCCAACACAGCTGCGTGCAGTGAGATCACCAGGTTTATCTCACTGGGTCTGAATTCTCTTACTAGAGTCACCTCCCTTCTGTGCAATGTTTCTCAGATTTCAACAACCAAATCAAACAAAAAATTATTTGTAAAAAAATACAAAATCCTTTACTTATCCCATTACAGCTGAACATTTAACATAACACTGGATTCCTCAATAAAATGTACACATATTTTGGTGTGGCTATTCTTTGCAATGGACTGTTCAGTCCTGTCATCAATGTGATGACAAATAGAGACAAAACTTAATACAAACTGAAAAGAATTTACTCAATTCCTCCTGATCTCACAGCGTCAGTAACAAAGGTAACCAAAACACTTTGGAAAATTCTCCGAAGTGTAGACTGTCAGGCCTTCAGCCTCTGAATTCAAAGCTTGATGATTCTCTAAGAAGTATCCTTTTCATAATGCAAAGTTGTAAACCTTTAACTGGAAAACCCCACATATTTCTTCAGTAGTTTTAACATCAGCTACAATAATGACTTTATGAAGTGTTTGACTTTATCACACATCCATTTTTAATACTAAGCTTTTCCTTTAAAATTAATGTTGATTAGATCTGGGAAACTTTCAAAATAAAAATAATAAAAAAAATTATTTAGAAGTACCTAAGATGACATTAATTAATGGAATTTCAGCATATAGCAAAGTCCAGAGCCTACCAAACATTAAAGTAAGATTGGAAAGGAATAAATACTGTAAAATATTTTAAATTACAGTTTTCAAGCTATTTGGATAGCTCAAATATTTCACCAGATGGTATCAACTAAAAAGTGATTTAAAAAAAATCCTCCATCACCTGTTGCTAAACATTTTTCACTTCAATGAGAAAGATTTTATACTCTAAGAAAATATGGATTTACTTTTGCAAAAGAGGCCGCTGTCCTGCAAGCTGTGCCCAGCCAGTCCACATTTTATCTGTACATATAATATTCCAAACAATGTTGGAAGACAGAGTAGCACAGGTTAGACAGGGTAATAAATTTACATACTAAAAAAGTTTTAACAGTCCAGAGACAGTAATTCTTTACCAGGTCTTTCCAGAAGCTACGTTGATTTTTGATTTTGAACTTTTGCTCTAAAAATATGAGAGCAATAAGACTACTGAATTACTGAATTACTTCATTTTGTTAAGTAAGTTTCTGAAGCTCCTGCAACCAAAGACTTCTTATCTTTCTCTTTCTTTATGTGTGTGTGTGTGTGTGTATAAACACACACACTTTCGTGTACACACACACGTTCTCCCATGATATGGCAATGACTGAAAGTATGGAAGTCACTCCCTTCTCTTTGAGACCTCAAGTATTTAACAAGTCCAAGTCACCATTTAGTGTCTAATACCCCCTTGTGGCTGCAAACACACACACCAGATAGAACTCCCCCTCCCCAGCAAAAGCAACTAATTAGAAGGAATAAAAAAAAAAAAATCAGTATGAATCTTGTACAGAAATGGAGCCACATTCATAAATAACAGATGGGAAGTGGAACAACTAATTTTAAAGTACAGCCTGTGTTTAGGAGGAAGGATGAAGAAAAACAAACATATATAATAAAAGGAAATGCAGAAAGTAACTGACAGCAGAATTAGAGAACTAGAATTTCAGTGTTTTGCAACAGAAAAATTAATATTCTTCACAAGTTATTTTCAAAAATGTGGAATTGCAACCCGTGTTATATGGAAAGCCCAAAAAGTCAGATACCAAAAAATAAAAATGTGAGCAACATATCACTTTGAAGTGGAGGACTGCCTGAAGCGCTACTGCCCTCAGAAAAACTTACCAGAATATGTGGCAGCAGCACTGGTACCTCTTGGGTTAAAACATTTTATCTGAGGCTTACTTACACACAACTGAAGATTAAATGCATAATTTCCCATTCCCCCTTTTTATGCCACCCCAAATTAACAGATTTATTGTTTTGAAGAGGAATTGAAGTGAAATAAGTGTGAGAATACTTATAGGAAGGGATGCACTTAACAGTGGCACATACCAGTGCATATGACTAACAATTTGCATCCTCTGTCATCATAGCCACTGTGAACACTGAGGGTAACCACACAGGTGGTATCTTTATTTCACAAGATTAAAGATACAGTACAAAATGAATC
Organism: Pachyramphus minor; assembly: GCA_013397135.1. NCBI lineage: Eukaryota > Metazoa > Chordata > Aves > Passeriformes > Tyrannidae > Pachyramphus > Pachyramphus minor. The sequence goes on along the minus strand of VYXB01004805.1, from coordinate 379,480 downwards.
TGTACATCTTTCTATTAACAGAATTTGTTTACACAATTATATTACATTTGACCAGCCTTTATACTGATTTTAAATACAAAATAAATTTACAAAACTCCTACAAGACCCTTTAAAGAACTGCAGCTGATAAAAACAAAGGGTTCCCCCCAATAGTCCCTATTTGCCATATGCATTTGCAGTAGTTCAAATCAAACTAAATCTCTTCAGTTTAATATTCTCTGAAACAAAAATAGAATTTCAGTTCATTGTTGCCTATGTAAAAAGAAAGCAACTTGCAAAGGTGAGTGTGATCCCCCTTTATAGGCCAAAACTAGCATATAATAGGTGGAAATTAGATAATGCATAGTCTTAAAAAGTCCTTTCACAAGCCATGTTTTAATGTTCTTCTCCAAAAAGAGTTACGTTTGATAGCTTCTGTGTTGGTTTTCTTTTTTTTTTTTGTAAGAGCAGCTGACTTATGGAAGATGACTAAAAAGTGAGTAAAACTGTCCCATAAGAGTTTCATGGGGATGTTTGTATCAAATTTTTATCTATTACATTGTCCTATTACATTTATACTGTGATGGACCATATAAAGCAAGGAAAGTTATTTCAACAGACAGCTCTGGGGCAAGTTTCAACAGAGTGACGTACTAGAATCCTGTTTTCTCAACAATTCAGCATTTCTTTCAACCAGCAAGAACAGGTAGTGTCTTTGATTAATAATTTGAGATGCAGAATAATGTGTCCCTCCATATTTTTCCACAGTTTTCCTACATATAGAAATCCCAACAACAACACTTGCTGCTCTGTAGTTCCATTCTCTGTGCATGCAAAGAAGAGCGTATGTCTGGGAAGTTCAAATAGGCAGGCTCTGGCCTATGTTACTACACATAAAGAATACAACTTCTCCATTTAAACCATGCTGAACACACCCAGAAAGGCTTCTCTTAAATCAAGTTTCCATTCTTAAATACTCCTGCATATAAACTGTAAGACAACCTGTGTGCTACCAAAAGGGAAAAGTACTTCACTGCAGTAAACTGAGCTATCCAGCTCCTTTAGGAAAAAGATGCTTGATTAACTGAGTGCACAAGATAGATATTGCTAGTAAGAGTTAAATATACCTCCCTCAAAATGCAAGTTTCAGAACAGAGTAGCAAGGGATTGTCACAAAAACTTAAGTTGTGGTATAGATAACTGATTTAGAAAGCTTATTCATTTCTTTAATCCCTGAGTTAACTCACCATTACTTATGGTAAGTATCTTTTTCCTTCTACCACTGCATTCAAATGAATGTCATCTGAAAAAGTAAGTGGTAGTAATTTGGTGGAAGGGAAAAAAGCAGGAGAAGGACTTCCTTATTGCTCCTTCAAAAAGCAGTTCTTTAAAGTGAAATAACTTGCCGATCTTCAATAATTTTCTTCTGATTTCTTGGGATGTAAAAAACGCATTAGATTCGGTGAAAGTCATCTATAAGGCTGTCACAATAGCAGCAGTGATGAGAGATTCTCATGCAAACAAGATAGAGCTTCTAGAATTTAGTTCTAATAGATCAAACACTCAAAACATTTTAATTATGCAGTAACAAAATTGTTTAACACCCTAAGAGACCAATACCAATCAACCAATGGTATTTAACTGAAAAACATTTTCCATATAATCCTGAATTTATTCATGCCAAGCTAAAAAGAGCTATTAAGTGACAGCGGCAAAAATACTTCAGAGGGAGTGTTCAGAAGTCACAGGTATCTTAGAAATGCAGCTGGGGAGTGCTGTACGTTTTAGACACAACATGTAAGTTCAATACTGTCCCATCTGCTAAAGATGATTAAGACTGAACAAGACATTCCTCTACCACATGCACAGGTGTGCAAATCTCCACACTAACACAAAAGATTTGTCTTCACATAACCAGCATAAGCATTTTGAAGTACTGATTTCTACTTAGTACCTTTAATACAAGCCATCCATGACATTTCCATTTTCAAAAGAATGGATTGCTTATCTTCTATCCCAACCTACAGATCTACTGTGCAGCGGTCTCCTTACAAATGTACCAAGTATGAAATCATACCAAAATCTCAATTCTAAATAAAATGTATTGATATGTTTTTGCCAATCTGCTGGAAAAATATTTGCATGACAGGAAGCCCTTAACCCTTTCAACACAAGAGCCTTTATCAGAAACCAGCTAAAGCCTCCTCACTTGTATTTCATTTAGCTTTGAGACTACTTTTCAGAGGGTTTAGTGCTAGTACAGAAACAGATATTTAACTGCCATTGGTAAATAAGAACAGACACTTCTGCATTTTGTGCTTCTAAACTTCTCTGCCACTCCTTCCCACCCCCAATTCTGGGAATTATCGTGCAATGAAAATCCTTACTAAATGAAGATTCCTCTTGCAATCTTAAATCATCAGTCCACAGGTCATAATCTTTACAGAAATTAAAAGGCCTTTACACTGACCTGGTGGCATTAAGATGCCATAAACCACTAGTCTTCTTTCTCTTTGGATTTTCTTGCTACAGGGGGTCCTCAAGATGGCCCAGCCAGAGATATTATTGTGACTTTCTCATGTATATCAGGTACAAAAGAGGTTGGCAACAGCCAGAGCACTGCTGTAGCTTTGGAGTAGCATCACTGGTAATAAAGCCCATGCCCTTTTGTAGAGAGTATGCATTTTTGTGGCCTTTTTTGTAGAGGCACTAAGCAGATGCATGCATGAGATACACACATTTTTCTTGCAGTGCAAATCACTAACAGGATTGTTGAAAATGAAATACAGAACTCCCAACTCTAAAAACAAAAAAAAAGAGTCAGCTAACTCACTGAGATTTCTCGTTCTGTCCTTTCTTCAGTGTCTGTAATAATACTGGTACTTTCTGTAATCTAGACTCAGCCTCTTTGTAAAGGCAAATTTACAGAACACTATCAATTTATTTTTATGTCATAAAATAATGCAAAGTACACAGGCTTCTGAAAAGTTTTAGAAGTATGTGAGATCTGGGCACTGTGGGGACAGTTTTCAACTGATGAGCTTTACAGATCCCAATCTGTCTCAATCCACCTCATGGGCTACATACTGTGCTGAGAACTGTCTAGTCTAAGGGGAAAGGAGGAAAATACTCAAAACAAGAAAGCACAAATGGAGAGTGGCATGTTTGCTGGCTTAGATTATTGAAAAACTCTGTGAAACTATGTTAAACCATCCAAGACAGCATAAAAGACTGAAGTGTAAGAAATATTAAAAGTAATGAAATAAAGACTATAGAAATACTTGGGATGCAGATCAGAATATAAGTTCATGACAGCTCCAGTCTTTTTAGAGTTTGAATATAGTTCAGCTTCTTGGACTTAAATTGGCCATAAAATTATTTATTGGTATTACTTTTATAAAGGGCAACTGCTATCAAGCAGGCAAAAATCTTCCACTGCTAGCCTTCTGTTTCTTAGGAGATGAAAAGGACTCTGAATAAAGAGGAACTAGATACAGCAGGCAACATTTTTGTAGTAGCACTCTTGTGTTTCCACGAAAAAAGCCATAGTGTTATTCCATTGGCACTGAAATAACATTCAAATCAGTTTCAAAATAATTTTCTTATCCCTGAAAAAAGGCATCACTCTAAGCAGCTTTCAAACTTTTTTTTTTTTAAACTTTTTTGCGCCTCTTTTGGGGGAGGGACTGTTGATCCAAAGTCCTAAATCACAATGAAAATTGTTCCTTTTGGAAAAATTCAGTTCTTTCACTGAGGCTCTTGTTGCTATTGCGGTGGTTGATGCTCTGGTGGTGGTTCTTGTTGAGGCACAGCTGGCCGCAGTCCTGCTGGTCTGGGAATCGCTTGGTGCTGCCTTTGTCTGTAAGCTATAATTGTTCCCAGAAGCAAGGCGATGATAGTCATAAGGTAGAGGTCCCACTCAGGCCCCAGTAGCTGGTCCATATCAATATGTGAGAATACCTCTCTCATCTAAGAAAGAAGAAGTCCACATCATTATGTCAAAGAACAATAATGGAAGCAATTAAATTTGACTTGTAACATTTTTCGGGTACCAGTACCAGTTTTAAAACTTCAGTAGCTCTTTTCTTCTCTGAAACAGTAGTATCACATCAGTGACATTCTTAACTTCCAGGAACTCAAACACCAGTAAGACTAAGAGCCATGCTATATAGGATGAGCATGTTCTGTGCTAGAGATGAAAGTTTTCAATATGCAGCTTTGTGGCTTTGACGTGAATGACGCTCCGTTAAGCCCCAGGACACTTGTGTGGTACAATGCTGAGATTTGTGGAGGTAAGGTACAGGGAAATTAAAAGTGACTTACTGCTAGTTTTGACTGAAGTGCCTCTTTATCAGACCCCATTTGCATAAGCATTAGCCAACACACACTTTATGCTTCATTACCATATCTGATTCTATTACAAAGGCACTACCAATTTAAATCTGCATCAGCAGACTTAAAACTTGGAAAAGCTGTTTTCTGCATACTAGCTTTTGTGAGTGCTACCTGGGTCTCAAGACTACCTTTTGTCAAACTTAGCTGAATTGCCTGAAACTGTATTTGCTCTAAGTGGTAATAACCTCCATAATACTTGAATTTATTAAATAATCAAAAAAGGCAGTAATATGTCAGACTACTGAGAAATATTTCAGACACTATATGGAAAGACTTCACCTTCTCCAGGCAAATATTTTTTTCCAGGGCCATCACTTAGTAGAAACTCTGCACAACAGCTAAACCATCTAATACAAATAACATTTCTTCCCTCATAGAGATCAAACAGAACTCTAGTGAGGTTGTTACAGCTGAATATAAAATAGCAAGAGAATTAGGGGTACAAAAAAATATTTCTCTTTTCCTTAACAGCAATTATGTCAGTTAAATCTGCTTAACTTTGACAGCAGATGGTCATGGATAGGAACAGTCAAACAGGTTTGGAAAATTCTCTTCAAGGAGAGAGCAGCAGAGAAGAAAACTGGCTGTGCATGTTTCAGTTTCACACAGTTATACAAATAAGAAATAGGAATATCAGCTTCAGTAACTTTCTTAATATCCAACAACACAAAACACATCTATGCGAAGTTTTTTTTAGAAGGCTCGAGTAAGACTTCTACTTAAGATTACAACTGAAGGTTTTTTCAAAAATGGAAAACACACTTGCTGTTTTCTTTTAATTCTGCATTACTTACATTGATTTCTCGTACATACTGCAAGGAATAAATCACTCCAAGCTTGCAAAGTGCTAGGAAGACTGGAACCTGAGCATCTGGGCTTGCTTCAGCTGCCATGTCATAAAATCGCTTTGCAAGATGAATATCCTGAAGTTAAGAAAATTCAAAGCTCAGTTTTGAAGAACTTGAAAAGTTATCCTTCTTTTTACTAAGGGATGTTCACCTTTGAATAGACAAGTAAAAGGACGCTTAAATTTGAGGATGAAGCTACTGTAACTCATACCAGAATTGAAGCTCACAGATATTAGTAATAACGTATTCAACCTATTCACTGTTAACCAGGGCAAATATTTAAGTAACTGTAGTACATTCTAACATCTCCAACACCACACCAGACATGAAAGACTGAGAAAACCCAAGTCCCAGAGAAGTATGCAGCAGCATTTCCTCTTAGTTATACTACAGTATGCCTGCTGCATAGTGCAGCCTCTAACGATTCTGCACATACACACAAATTAGATTTTACTCCTTATCCAAAATGCACAAAACTTCCATTAGTGAGGACAGCAAAAGCACGAGCACAAACAGAGAGCAACTTTAGGCAGAGCTTAAATTAGTGCTCTCTTCTGTGGCAGTTGAAACAAGGTGGTGGCTGTAACAGGAACAGAGGATACACCAATACTTGAATGGTTTAACCTTCTGTGTTTGTTTGGTGTTTTTGGCTCTGCTTCAGATACATACTATGCAATGTTAGGACACCTGGATACAAACTGTCTATGTTCACCCAGTCCTCTGAAGGACAGGGTTAGGGTAAGTAAGACTTACCTTTGAAAGTGTTCTAACTTGGACACAAAGTAAAAGAAATTTCCAGGACTTCATGCCGCAGGTTAATTTTATAATTTTATCCTGATTGTGATTACTGTAAAGGTTTTCTGCTCATTGATACACTTGTGGAAATAACAGTATGAAAACTGACACATTACATGAATGAGATGTGGTAATTCACATTTAGTATTTTAATTCAATAGAACAACTCATTTGGCCTGGAAAGTCTAACTATTTCAAAGAGCTTCCTTATCTTCTTTGTACTGTGGTAGCAGTGGTGGTGTAAAAGCAGATCCTAAAACATTGCTCATTTTCATTTTGAATTATCAAGCACTTCATTCTGCTTATGCACTTATTCACTCTTACTTGACAGAAAAGTGAGAACCAGAGGAGCCTAAGCTATAAACACACAGAGAGCACTGAAACACCATGCCAAATCTTATAAGAAGACTGTAATAAAATTAACTCATTCTTATTTTTGAGCAGTATACAGAATCAGTCTTCATTTTGACAAGTAGCCGCAGGAATCAGACAACATTAGATCTATGAAGAGTGTCTAAGAGTACACGTGAGATTTCTGAACAGGCTTAATATTTGGCATTGAACCTGATATGAGATTGAAAACCATCTATGTACAGGAAATGTAGCATAAAATCCTATATGTAAGAAAGACTATTTTTTCAATAAGAGAATAAGGCAAAAGCTGTTTGGTGAAAAAAACAACCCCAAACCACATTAAGAAATACCATATTTATACAGGATCATCCAGAATGAACAGTGGCCTGAATTCAAGTTGTGCAGGCCACTTTATTGTAACATCCTCCCTAACTGTGGACTGTTTGCAATCTTAATGACATGGTAGGCGAGGGGAGATTTAAAGTACACACCCCTTTCTTCAAAACACTAAATCCCAAATTTTATTAGATACAATTGCGCTAAAATGTTTATATGTCCCTTCCAGAGGCCTCTAGGGGAAGAACAGACTTCAGTGGTAGACATCCTGCTACATCAGGAAACACAATTTTAACTGTCAGTCATTACAGCTGTGCTCAAAATTCAGCTGTTTCCGTTCTGGGAAAGGAAAGCCAAATATTCTTCTGCTTCATGCAAAACTCAGTCAGCCATTTTCAGAATATCCTAGCCCAGCCCTAGCCTTATCTAGTCAGTCCATTCTCTCACCTTACAGTTGTAAAGTTTTACAACACAGCAAGCAAAGACATTGCATATCCAGAATTATTAAGACTGGTTTTATACATGTAATTGCCTTGCTTAGACATTCTCAGTGCTCCTTTTCCGTATTTATACCAACTAACTCTATTTCCCTTGCAGTTCAACTCTTCATTCCATAGTGGATCTGCAAGAGAGAATTATTCCTCTGCATAAAGCAAGGCTACATATGCTTATCATGAGCCCCTGTGCACTCGCTTCAGCTCTGTGTGTAGCCATCTTCGCTTCAGGTTGGAGAATACTCTGTGCAAATGATAGTATTAGGACTCATTTTTCTCATTATGCTGAATATGATGTAATAACATTTTCAAAATTTTTATTACTTGCTCTAAATTGGCTTGCATTCAAGGCAAAAGCAAAATACAAAAGTCCATGTCTGAAAGGATTTTTTTTAAAGAAAACCTCCAACTTTAGCACAGTTGCTTTTAGCTGTAGGCTAATTTTCAGAAGTATACTTTTGAGGGCTCAGTTAAAAATACAAAACAGTCCTTAAAAAGAATTTGAAAGTAAACTTTAGGAAGAATGCAGTATATTGTATTGCCACTTCTACATCTAGGTTATTAAGCATTTTTCAAATGCTTGCTGCTGCCAAAGTAACAATACTGACCTAAGACTTGCTCTTCATTGTTCTGACCTTTTGCTAAGAATTTAGGGGAGAAACAAAAATCAGTCTTTTAACAGACCAACAGAATAATTAAAAGGTGCATACCTAGACAAAAGCCAAGGAAATTAGCTCACTGAAAATACGGAAAATTAAACCATTTCTTACACTTTCAGGTCGGTTTTGAAGATTAATTGCATGAATTCATCATACCCTAAGGTAAAATAGGCTGCTCAAAATTAGTATGCAATGCTAATTACATTATTTTGACACATACAGAAATGTGTTGCTCTGGAATCCATAAGTTAATTAACTCATGCAATACACCATAGGCTTCCTAGGAGAACAGATACACTGTCTTTAGGTAATATAAGTGGCATGACTTGAAAAATCAGAGCTAATAATCAAACTGTTGGTGGTGCTTACGGTTTGGTACCTTGTTTTCAAAATGCCATGAAACAGAAAGCAATTTAACCACTGTTTTAGAGGATAAGAATAATTTCATGCTAAAATACTTTCAGGCTGAAGTTGATTTTCATTCAGGCACATGGCACTCTTTTTGCCAATATTTACAATTTTGGGCTAGTGTTTTTCCCCTGTCTACAAACCATTTTCTCACCTCGTTAAGTATGAAGTGGATATACTTGTCCATTTCCCATTGGTGAATGTATTGGGAGACATACTAATTCCCATAAAGTGGCTATATAGTAACCAAAGCCGAGTAGTGGTGAGGGACTTTATCTAATATTAGTAAATGTACTCGAATGAAGCAGACTATCAGGGTACATCGTACTCACCTGCTTGATGCCCAATCCCTTCTCATGCATGTAGCCCAGATTAAACATTGCTTGAGCACTGTGCTGCTGTTCTGAAGCCAGTCGATAGTGAATAAATGCAGTTTCATAGTCAACATCAGTACCAAACCCATAAAAATGATAATCTCCCAGTTTAATTCTTGCAACAGTATATCCTATAAATCAAGAAACAACAAAAAAAAGATAAAATAGCTAGGCAAAGAAACACTTTTGGTTTCCTATGAAGATGTAATAGGGGCTTTTGGATTACTTTCCACAGTTTGCACAAACTGTTTATCTTTTCCCCCTTCTCACATAAACAGCTCTTTTTTTAAAAATTTGGGTTTAGCTAAACAAAACACAACCAATTTCTATTTGCAGATAAGACCTTTTCCTAGTAATCTTATCAACATTTTTGTTGCCTTTAAGTGGTGTCAGCTGAAAAGCCATAATGTTGTTCATAGTCATAGTCACTTATACAGAAAAACTTGTTTGCTACATGACCATTAAAGGCTTCAATTTTGTTTTTAAAACAGAGACACTGAAAACTTTAAATATAGTGCCTCATTTAAACACAGTGCCTCATCATTATTTGATAACTGAATACTTAACCATTCCATCCTCTCAATTTCTTAACTTTCTGCTAAAAGCCATGAAACTCTGAAAATTAGGCTCCATTTGTATGATGCACCTAATCTCTGACATGAGAAACCAGTAGACAGACACCAGTGTACATGCACCCACATGAAAGTTAGAGACCTCAAGACATTTAATCATTTAGTTCAGTTTTGCTTATTTTAGGATAGGATCACAAGCACCAGAGTTTAAATTTGTGTTGCCTGGACATGAAGACTGCATTCTTCATTACTGAACTTTGCTTACTTTGAATAGGAAACTGCATTTCTTAGAAATTATGATAAGTAACGAAGTACTCTTCAGGATTTTGGATCTCTTTTTCCAAGCAGGTATTTTTAGAAAAGTCAGTGTAAACATTCCTAATGCTGTTTAACGCTGCTCGATAATTCCATATGGAATGGCAAAAAAACCCAATCAGTATATTTGTGTTTTAGTCCTTTTAATCTTCAGAATCACAGAAAGGCTCCAACCTGCAATCACATTGCAATGACACTATAGCTAACAATGGAGCAAGAACACCAATTATGCCATGTGGAACACAACTTTTGTTAAACAGAAGGAGGTAAGCTTTTTCCTCTTTCCATGTTTCATAAAACCCATGAAATCAGACATTAATGGCTCTACTAAACATTAAGGAAACTTTCCTGTTTGACCCTTTGGAGGCACTCTGGTCATCACACTCCCCCCACCACAGACTGTTACTCCTGAGACCGAAGCCCCTTTGCAGTGGAGGGGTGTCCTGCCTGACACCCTACTCGTGCCACTCTCCCACAGTCAGACAAGCTTTCCTTACTGGTTTGACTCCAGGTTTCCCAGAGCAGAGTCTCAGATGCCTGAATCCTTTAAACAATTTAATAAGGGCAGAGTAACACAGAAAGCAGAATTGTGTGTGTCCAGAAGGAACCCTGAATAAAGAAATCCCAGAGCTTTTATACCCTCACAGTCTGGGGTCCTGTCTCCTGGTGTGTCTCTGCTGTGTCAGGTCCCCTGCCTAGTGCCACAGGTCCCTGTGCCCTTTGTTGTGCAAAGGGTCAGCAGTTTATGGCCCCTTGCCTCAGGCTCCTGCCACCTAGAGCTCACTTTGCAGCTTGAACTGCAGCTGCACACTGATACCTGCACTGAATGTATTCCTCAACATAAAAATAAACTGACTGGAATTGTGAGGTACAGACATACCTTGAGAAGCTGCTCTATTCCAGTGAAGCAAAGCTCGAGGATAGGTTTCATTTTCTCCTACTATGCTAGCTTCTTCTAGAGAAGAAATAATTCAGTTAAATAGGATCATGGTATATGAACACACAACCACAAAATAACCCCCATGCTTATAATTCAGTCTGCTGAAATAAATTAAAAACTCGAAGCAATCTGTGCTGGAGCATAAACAAGATTAATCTGAATCTTATAAAAACACCTTTCATTCATATGGCCACATTTATCTGTGCCATTTATACGGCCATTCCATTTATCTGCCCACACAAGAGATAGAAACAAACAATATAATTTCATCTATGGTTTACGACATCTCTCCCATTTCTGCTGATTCATACTTGAGTGACAGAAGATGCAAGTCTTAAGAGCACATAATTTGGATTTTGACAAAGGTGCACTCAAATACAAGGCTAAAGTATAACCTATTTTAGTTTAGCCATCTAAAACCCAGGACTAGTCAGTAAAACAAAGGCTTAAACTCATTACCCAGCCAGAGACTGCATGTTTTACACAGCAGTGCTTCTGCTACTTCAGAAGTTGTCCGTGTCCTAATTTGAGGGTTCCTGAACTATCAGTGTTCAGACAGTTCAAAGGATTTATAACGTTAACTTCTATTGTAATTATGGTTTCAGCTGTACTATCTCACAGTTGACACACAGATTTTCTGTATAAAGTGTAGTAAATAATTTTAAATCAATCTCCAGCTGAGATGCAGATATATCTGAGTAGTGACAATCAGAGTTTTAACTGAGGGACAAATGCTATTTCTTCGCAGGAATTCACTCCCAGCCAAGACTGTCATTATTGTAGCTTATCTAAAGATGATTCCCTCAGGCACCTTTGAAAAACATTAGCTGAAACTTAAGATGTTAGGTTAGTCTATCAGCCACCAGGTAAAGCTGGTAATGATACCTAGATTTGATATTGAGAAAGTTTAAAATACTGGGTTTTGCAGTTTCTAGAAAGAATTGTCCCTTGTACTTCCACTGTTTCTCTATGACTTCAAACTCTAATAAACACAAGTTCTAGACATTTAGTTCCAGTAAGAGACACTGGACAAGTTTTTTTTAAAATCTAACAGAACCAACTGTCCAGCTCTTTATCCCTGCTACATGAGCAGTATAAGTTATAAAAAAAGAAAGTGATGAAACAAGATTTAAGAGAAAGAACAAAGGACACTGAGACTTGTATGATTAGTGCAGGCCAAAGGTAAACCTAATACAACTCCTACTTTTAAGACTGTGTTTAGGAAGTCCAGGGAAAAGAATGTTCAACACTGTGCAAGTTTCTAAAGATTCTCTCCCTATGGCATTTTAAAATCCCTAAATTAGAAACTAAGTGTATTGTAACTTATAGGCCAGAAAGTCATCCTTAGAGATGAAAATGAAAACTTGACTGCTTTCCAGTGTGAAGAGCAAGAAAAAAAGACAAGAACTGAACAAGAGCTATGTAATGTATCTTCAAGCATTCTAGAGTTCTACTAAATGGTCTACTGCAGGACAACTCCAAAACAACCTTTACAGTACAAATTCAGATCCTTACTCTGATCAAGGATGAAAGCAGCATTGCTTTGAGCAACTTCATAGCCTTGTTCTGCCAGAAGAAGATACTGAACCACCGCAGAATTTGAATCACCATCTTTATAGCTGTTGTAGGCAGTCATCAGTCTTTCAGACCAACGCCCCCGTTCACATACATTCTTAAACAACTGCAGAGGGATAAGGAAGGGGGAGGATACTGGTTGTCAGGAACTTCAAAAATTTAGGTTGTGCAAGAAGTAAACCTTTAACATTCTGATGCCTGTTCAAAATATTTATATTCCACAGGAAAAACGTGATAGACAAACTCAACTGCTTCAGACAGGCTTACTTTAAGATACAAGCCACTAAGCAAACACATGCCAGGATTCAGATGCTTACTCAGAATTTTTCTTTAATATCTTAGTTTTTTTGTTACACTTAAATTCAGGTCTAAATGAATAATCTGGTACTTATAAAATACTGATGCTTGCTTTGTATTACATTCTTTTGATTTTCTTTGAAGTTAATAAAGGAAATACATACCTGACACATCAACATAAATAAAGACTTGTCTCAGGAAATATAAAGGATAGCTTTGACTCTGAGTCACTGGTGGAATTTAGCTAAGACAAATGTCCTGTATAAACTGATGTGGTTATAAGCTTACCTCAACAGCAGTATGGCAGGATCGCATCACTCCAGTGCCAGTAGCATGCATCTGAGCCAGGTTATAAAAAGCCAGAATGTGGCCACCCTGGGAGGCCAAGTTAAAATATTTCAAAGCTTGTTTATAGTCTTTCTTGACTCCAATGCCATCTAAGAGAAAGAATATGTCATTGCTATTTATTCCTCTTGAAAAGCAGAGTTGCATGAAATACAGTACTTACTCTTTAAAATTACTCAAGAAAAGCATTGTGAAAGTGTTAGGAAAAGGCAGAAGGAATACAAATTCAATGCAGTAAGCCCATTCTACATGCAGTACGTGCACACTTGTAATGCCACCTAGTGAACACTGACTGAAACGGCAGGTGCTTAGACCTGGCAAATTGTTTTGATGTCACTTACTGTAATACATGGAACCTAGTTGAAGTTGTCCATCAACCCATCCCTGTTCTGCAGCCTTCTGGAAATACTTCAGTGCTAGCTCATAGTTCTGCAGGAAGATATGGTCCAGTCATTAGAGCCTTGCAATACGCCACAGTTTAAGAGAGAAAATAAGCATGTGCACATGTATAGGGACTGATCTACATTACAGAAAAGTTACAGAAAGATGTTCTAGTGAAAATATTCACCTGGTCAAAATTTGGAAACAAAAAATGAAACAGACTACAATGATATCAGCATGTCTTAAGTTTGTAGCTGTCTCAAAGTTGGCATCCACATACAACATTGACATGAATAGTTACCCTTAACAGAACAGAAGCTCTGTTCTGTTTCTAGAACAAGTTAATTTATTTCCTCAGCTTTGGTCTAATTCAACTTTTGACTATCTGTTTGCATGGCTAAATATAAAACATTTCACATGAAACCTTGTGGGAAATGCAATAAATCAAATGAACTAATTAAAAGTTTCAAAGTGTTCCTCCACTCCCACAAGAGACACAAAATGGGGACAGTTAGGATTTATTTCACAAGAAAATTAGAGACAAGTTCAAATCTCCTGCCAAAATGTACACTGCTATGCATTCCAAATAACTTAAGCAACATTTTCAAACTTATGAGATGGAACTTAGTGTGTTTCATAGCTGCTAATTCTGTAGTGCATTTTTTTTTATATTGCAGATTTCCTCAAGGAGTTTTCAGTGTAACAGAAATCTTCACAATTAAACCTTCTACAGTATTTCCCTCCAGAGAAAAAGTTTGTTGACAACAAAAAGTCACACAATCACCTATGATTGGAAAGACAAGTGTCAAAAGCTTACCACTGGAACACCTCTTCCGTAGAGGTAAGCCATTCCTAATCCACTCTGTCCAACCGGATTACCCTGAAAACACAGAAAAACACTTCTGCAAGGAAAGTTGACAGCTTTCAAATCTGGTGTTTTAAACATCACTAAAACATGTAAGTGCTCAAGATAGATTTGTTTTGTATCATTGCTCCTAGTAACAGTTATTTAGCTATGTTATTTAGCTATGGTAACATTTATTCAATAACTACAGATGATTAACAGGGAAAAAAAATTCAGTACTACTTATGAAAGTCTACTGTGCACTTTTACAGTGTCATACAAGATGCAGAACTCATACCCATAGAAAGATGGGCCATTAATAACTTAGTCATCTTTAGTTTTTCCAAGATTGAAAGGTTTGGATGCTATGGAAGCTCTGAAAACAACTCCAGGAACTCCAAGAATCTGCCTAAAGGGCAGATTGTTGTCTGTCCTGTGGGCTGCATTAGTAACCACTGCCTCTGCAAAAGAATGCATCATGACATTCCTTCAGAGCCAAAACAGGCAATGGGGCACATCAGAAACCGTCAGTGAATGTAGAAAATTAGCACAGTCAGAGATCCTTAGTTGAGGACAGAGACGTGGAACATCATTCTAATTGTGAAATGTAAGAACCACAAAGGCAGTTATTTTGCAACAGTCCCTTCAAAACTTAATAGACTGTGTTTCATGTGTTAAACATTTATTTTACTATTAATAAACATTATTATTAATAATTAATATTTAGAATTAAATATATAATATCAACAATTATAATTGAGGTATACTTAATTATAATAATAAATAGCACGTTAATAAATATTATATATTTACAAAAAATAAGCAAAACCCCATCATATCAGTGCACTGTAAATTTCTGTGACAACTTCAGATTAACAGAAACTAGAACTTCCCAGAATGTCAGACTATTTAGGTGACAATATTTCAGACTGATGTAACAGAGAGACTCTATTCACGTGTGTTACACTCCTCATGCTGAACACAGCTTCATGAAGCACCATGGTCAGAACCGGAGGCGGTTTTTGACATCTTAGACAAGCAAGGTCTAATTACGGGCTAATCTGGGAGTAGGCGTGCGCACATGGAAGGGCACATAAAGAAGCATTTGCAGCACTTTGAAGCTAATCAACTTCTTAGTGTGCATGCTGGATTTCTAGCTTACAGATAATCATACCATATCAGCAGCTTTCTTGAAATACTGAAGAGCTGTTTCATTGCTTTGAGGTACAACATCACTTCCTTCTGAGTACATCTGAAAGAGAAAGGCATTATTGAAGAACAGCCGAAGAAATCAATTTAGCATGAAGATCATGAAGCATCTTCACCTTGCACATGAGAGGGTGTCTATTGTACTTACACTATTCTAACTACTGCATTACTGAATAATCATTAAAGAACTTGGTCAGAAGCAGAAAATACATCTCTCTGATGTATAATTTCGATTCAGAGAATTTAACTTTCTAATGGAGAATGAACTGCCCATAAAATTAAAATGTTTTCATGGCACTACCCATCGTTTTCAATTTCTACCAATCTGCAGTGAAGAACACAATCAGGCAAAAATCTCGAGACCAGTGGAAGTCAAACGACATCAGCAGTCAAAATACTTTGTGAAAACGAAGTAAAAATTGGTTACTAAACAGTTCATTTCATTAGACACAAAACACTCAGGAGAAAGCAGGAACTGCACTTTCCTCTGTCAGGTGCCTTGAACAGCACATTATACTATTTTTTTCAGGCTCTAAAGACATGAATCTCTAAGGACATTTTGCATTATCTACTGCAGGGACAGCCTGCAAAAGATGAGCTATAGCTGATGCTTATTGCAGCCTAACCTTAGAGGGTATTCAAATAGAGTAATAAGGATTTAGGTCCTCACAGGCTGAAGGTAGTCTGCAACCCAGATCTCAGACCAGTGACCTAAATACTTCTCTAAGCAGTAACACATTATCATCACCACAGGCAGCTAGCCAATCATGTTTTAGATTACAAATCATAGAACTGCTTGGGTTAAAGATTATCTAGTTCCAACTCCCATGCCATGGCCAGAAATGTTAGCCACTTAGATCACATTGCTCAGGGCCCCATCCAACCTGGCCTTGAACACTTCCAGGGACGGAACACACACAACTTCTCTGGGCAACATGTTCCAATGTCTCACCATTCCTTGAATAAAGAACTGCCTAATATCTAATGCAAACCTCTCCTCATTTAGTTTAAAACCATTCCCCCTTGTCCTATCACGATCTGTCTTTCAAAATGTTGCTTTTCATAAGCCCCTTTCAGGCATTGGAAGACTGCACTGAGATCTCTCTGGAGCCTTCTTCTTCTCCAGGCTGAACAAGCCTAGCTCTTTCAGCCTGTCTTCATAGGAGAGGTGTTCCATCCCTCTGATCATTTTGATGGTCCTCCTCTGGACTCACTCCAACAGGTCCCTCCCTGTCTTTCCTGTACCTCCCTTCACTTGCTGCTACGCTGCTTTTGATGCAGCCGAGGATGCTGTTGGCCTTCTTGACTGCAAGTGCACGCTGTTGGCTCATCTCCAGCTTTTCACCCATGGGAACCCCCAAGTCCTTCTGTGCAGGTCTGCTCTCAACAACTTCTCCCAGTCTGTGCTCGTGCCTGGGATTGCCCTGACACAGGTGCCAGCACCTTGCACTTGGACTTGTCAAACTTCATGGGATTCTCACAGGCCCACTTTTCCAGTTTGTCCAGGTCCCTCTGGATAGCATCTCATCCTTCTGTTGTGTCAACTGCACAGCTCAGTTTAGTGTCACCTGCAAACAACCCTCTGGCTGCACCCATCCAGCCAATTCCTTATCCACTAAATATTCCACCCTTCAAATCCATGTCTCATCCAATAAAGATGTTGTGTGGGACCATGTCGAAGGCCTTACAAAAGTGTACGTAGTATTCTTCCCTTGCTGACCATCGTTGTCATTCCATCATAGATTGGAACGTTATCGTGCCACCAGATTGGTCAGGCACAATTTGCCCTTAAACCTCACAGACAGATTCAGGCTTTAGTCAGCCTAAGTGCAGACCTATTGGAAATTCTGACTCAGATGCTTCAGTTCTCTCCACAGTGTACCAATGTCCTTCCCTTTTCCTTTGTCAACTTAGTATTCCCTACTGGGCAAAATTTTGAGAAACCTAGCATTTCCCCACATACTGTTTTGGAAAGAACAGGAACCTATTCAGAGGCACACTTCTCCACAGAAAAAGGACATTTAGGTACTTAATTATTTGATTTTTAAAAACCACTCTAGTTCCAGCACTACTTAGAAAAAAACCAGACGTTCCAGAAGTGAAGGAAAATTTAGACCAGACGTATAGTCTGCTACAACACTTAAATCTTGCAGGAAACCTCAAAACAGTAGGAAAATAGAAATACTTAGATTCCGGCATTCAATTTTTAGACTGCCTGATATCAGAAAGTGGGAAATATTTCTTTTTCATTGAAAGGCAGTCAGTTTTCTTCCTTTTGAGAGCATTTATATCTTACCTTCCCTAGAAAAGCCATAGCATGTGAATTGCCAGCATTAGCTGCTTGATTGAAGTACTCAAATGCTCGCTGTAGAGAAGAAAACAAGTATTTTAGCCACCATGACTATGATTTGAGAATCTTGTCTCACAAATGGAGCAAAGGCAGGTAGGTTGTTTACCAATTTACCAAGCTCTTCTGGGGATTAAAGTTATCAATCCCACCTAATTTAATAAATCTAACAGGGTTCCTCACTTATACAATCGGAATATTTAGCAGCAATCCTTCTCAACAGAGTATTCCAAAAAGCAGAAGAAAAAAAATCCCCACAAGGTACAACTGCTACTATGCACAAGCTGTAGCTTGGGTAAATCTTTCTTATTGTACCTCCAAGCTATGTTTAGAATAGGAGAGATTTGCCAGCTCCTATTCCACTTTTACACAGAATTTGGTTTTGCTCACTTTGACCACTTGCTTTCATCTCTGAACCCTTCTGAAGCAGTCATTTTGAGGTACTTTAAATGTGATGACCGTTAAATCATTTCTGTTAAATAATTACTGTATTGGATGAAATAATCCTCAGGACTGCACATCCTCAGCTCTCCATGTTTTCAACACATACCCAAGAAGAGGTTAACTATTTTAACTTCTATAAGCAATAGCTAGGTTGGGTTATGTCTGCAGTTCTATTTTCTATGCATACTTAATATCTTTCATATTGAAAGCTGCATGGTTTCATCTACAGAAGAAAAGCCACATAAACTAGACTATTATCATGAAGATTCTACCACATGTACAAAAGCTCAGCCAGTTTCCAGTACTACTTGATGGAAACATGATTTTTGGTTTTGACTCTCATTTCTAAGGTGATTAATCTTAAACTAATTATGTAAGAAAATCAGTTCCATCTACTAGTTACATAAAAATTAAGTTTTATTGAACAAGGCTATTGAAATTACTATACACCTTACAGTGGTACTTATATACTTTTGCTTCACTGTTGTCTCAGTTATACTTTCTCACCCTCTGCCAAGTGTCATATGCATCAGAGATAGACAGAAAAGGTACCTGATGGTTTTGCTCTACTCCTCTTCCTCCATGCAAGTGCAATTGTCCAAGGCCAACCTAAAAATATATTTTACACTGCAAGTTAGTCACTTTTCCCTAGGGACTTTCTTTTTCTAGTAGTAATACAGATACTGGTGAGCTAATAACATGTACAAAGGCAGACCATATCATAGTTAAAGATGTTCAAACAAAGTTTGAAGGAACAGATTTGCTTCAATAACTGCAGTACCTATTTTTTCACATTATCTTAAGTGGAAATTTATCCTAGAGAGGAGTGACATGACTGTCACTGATGCAAAATAACAACTGTTCATTTGAACCCTGTCTACCTAAGTCTGAAACCATATATGACCAGGTTGGACTGTGACACTCTGACTATATTAACATCCTCTCCTCCTGCATCGTGTGTAGAAGAGGTCCAGCCTGCAGCATGCAGAACTCATGTAAGAGCAAAAGCAGTGAGAAACTGAGATCCACAGGCAGGGCTAGTTTTTTGATAAATCCTTCTTCCACACCATCTAAAGCTATCCTTGAAAAAGTCTATCTGGTTGCTAGTGAAAGCCAAGACCTCTTCCCTAAGAAAAAGTTGTAATGTTTGAGACTTATTTTGCAAGAAAACTTGCAGTTTTTGTCCAAGTTCTACCTTAGACACACTAAAATGTAAGTCTCTTCACATAAAAGCTAATTGGAAAAGAGCAAACAGGTTGATTTAGGGGAAGGGAACACTAAAGCTCCAATATCTTTCTGTATTTCATAAAGCTGTTCTGTAATTCTTGAAAATGTCTGCATGCCATCAGGTGAACTTAATCTTACCTGAGCTTGTACATCTCCTTTCTCTGCTAAAAACTGGTAATACTGGATCAAGTCTTCTTCTAGCATGCCACTTGCCATTCCTGGATTTTCTACTTCATCTGCTAAGCGAATTCGCTGAACCACTGTTCCACCAGTTAAAGAAATGTCACTAGCAACTGAAAAACAGGTACATTTTCAGACAGCTTTGTTCAATACAGAAATTACACCACAACTTAGTATCAAGTTGTTACTCAGAGAGAATGAATTACTTTGAAACCTTATAAGAATTAAAGACATTTCAACAGACATAAAAATAGCGTATCGTGATTCAGAGCCAAACAGATAACTTGTTTAATAGCAGGAATCCTTTATGTTTATACTATAGGTGTTGACAGTACTTCTAGTATCTTCTAGTTGAGTAATGCAGAAATACATAGAAAGTCAAGAATGTTATCCTAGTAAAAGGTTTTTACCGTGATTAGCTACAAGTCGGTAGTGAGTGAGAGCCGATTCACAACTCTGAAGGACTCCTATTCCAGCCCAGTACCGGTAACCCTGGAAAGGAAAAATATAAGTATGGGACTATCAGTTATTTGAAAACATACTGCTTGTCAGGTTACAAATTTCTTTCACGTTACTTGAGCAAGATTTGACGAGACAATAGGCAGGACAAAGGCCACAAGTCCATTGTATTTGCATTAAAAGCAACTGACTTGACATCATTAAAGGTTAAGTGTAGCCAATATACTTGAGATATGACTCAAGAAAAAGCAAGTAAGCAGAATGATACTTAACGGTGAACACCTAAAGCCTTTTACTTACGCATGTTACACCTCATTTGTCTTAAATCTCACAATACTGATCAAAACAGCATCTTCTGTAAAGATCTTCCATAGCCCTCATTAGACTACAAATGTTAGAAGTCTGACACTTCTGCTTTAAGTCAAGAGATGTAAACATGGTTCACCTAAAGTCATAGCAGTATACAGCTTAAAATGAGCAGACTTATCCATACATTAGAAAGGAATAATGGGAAGATATTACTGCCCAGCCAATGCATGCAAAATGGTTTAATATTTGGACAGTGTATTCATGCGAAATGAAATCTTACAATAAAAACTGAAGAGTACAAAAACACTCTTGCATGTGTTATTAACAATCTTACTTACCAAAATCATATGAGCAATCAGATTTCCTCCTAAAGCTCCAAAAGTGTAATACACCAGGGCCTTAAAACAAAATAATTCATTATTTAACATCTGCCTTTAACATAAAACACAAGAACACACACTGAAAATTTCTAAATTACCTTAGCTTGACTAGAATTGACTCCTAGACCAGATGCATACAGAAATCCAAGAGCCTAGAAATGAAATAAAATTTGTCAGCACAGTCTTTGAAAAATCAAGGATCAAATTTCCTGGAATACATACACATAAAGAAGTAAAACAACAAATTAAAGATGCAAAGAACATGCCAAGCTCTACCTTCAGCTTGCTACCTCTTATATTTATGCTCTTCCCTGCTCTTTTTAAAGAAGTTTCTAAATTATTCAGTTGCTTAGGATACTAGCACAAATTACTGTTTCACCAGAATTCCATTGAGTGGATCGAATGCAAGGAACAAACCACTTCCCTGAATGTTAAGGGTAGATCCAAAGGTCCCCAACAGTCAAAGTATCCCAGTTTAAAGACCCTCAAGTGCAGCTCAGCAGTATCTGTCAAGTTATTTGTGTACCCTGTTTGTCTCATACACCAGTGCAAACATATGTGAACCATGGCCTTCTCTGGAACACTCGTATTTATTGTTGAGTCACTGTCTAACAGATCCTATGAATTTACCATTTTGCATCTGTTCTGCCATGGGTTAGTTGCAATTGTGACTATAAATGTAAGCGGTTAGAATGCACAGAGCTGTCTGGCTGAGGTTTTTTCAGAAGTTATTTTTGTTCCTAAGATTTACATAGTTACTGCACTATCTATAACACCTGTTGCACCTCCTGATCAGAAGAGAAACTAGTAGCACAGAAGATACACGTGTCTATATTTCACAATATTCTAACACTATTCTAGCCAATCTGAAAGCACACACAAAAGTCATCTCACGCAAACAGTATTGAATTCTAGACCAATAAAAGCCAAGGTCTTCCTTGAGATATAAAGTCTCTAAAGAAAACATGTGCTTTCTATGGTAAACCAGTACTCCACTATTAAACAGGGAGCAGCAGGAGACTTGGTAGCCAAAGAATTAAGAGAAAATGGGTACTTGCTTAAGCTGACACTTCCAAGAGAACTAAACAGTAAGTAGATGCAGATACTGAGCCATTACAATTAATAACACCCATATTTTATGACACTTCATAACAGTAAGTACGAACAATACTATAATGCTCAAAGGCTTGCAGACAAAGCAAGTCTCACTTCACTAAACAGCTTTTAAGTCTCCTAGGAATTTATAATTGCCAGATTATAAACTTGTGTGTATATCTACCTACCTAAGGCAAAATTGCAAACGAAAAACCTCAACATCCCATACAAACCACAAGAAAAAAATAATACAGTTTCAGAAAAGGTTTGTTGGCTGGAGTCACCTTTATCTACCTGTTTTTTGACTTAACATCCAATCTAGTCTGTCATATTAAAAGATTGTCACCATACTCTATTACTGGTAATCAAATAATTTTTTTAAACTCAAAGAAAAAGCCTTTCAGGTGCCAAACTGATGCCTAAAAACCACGAGAAAAACTCGCCAGGAAATATTAGTACAGACAGAGAGCAGCTCTTTTAATGAAGGCCTTCTGGCTCAGGGAGTACAAAGGTGCACATGCACATACAGAACTCTTACACTTTTATATCTTTCACTAAGTGTCATACCTAGTGGGGACATCCAATCCTGAGACCCCTTTTGCCCCTGGCACCACCCTCAGAACCACCCCACTGGAGCCCCTCCAAGGGTCTTGAGCCTTCTATCTTGTTTTGTCTACCTATTTCATG
Source organism: Pachyramphus minor (assembly GCA_013397135.1). Lineage (NCBI taxonomy): Eukaryota > Metazoa > Chordata > Aves > Passeriformes > Tyrannidae > Pachyramphus > Pachyramphus minor. The sequence continues at coordinate 357,232 of VYXB01004805.1, read as the reverse complement.
TTATTCCAGTCCAGGTGCACATCACAATGCAATGTTCTTGCTAAAAATGTATTGCCATGAAAAGATGGTTAAACCAAAGCTTTGGGAATGTGACACACAAAATGTGAGTAAGTAACGGTCTCAAGTGAAAGAAAACTACAGCTACATTAAAATCTACTAAAAGCTAAAAATCTTAAAAGTTCTAAGGCATCGGTGTTTACCTTGAGGGTGCAGGTGCCACCTATAAAAGCATATTAAAATAGCATACAAAAGCATATTTACTTACAGAATAAGTACATTCTATAAAACAATTTATAAACCTATAAAAACATCTGTAGAATTTAAGGACAGACATACCATTTGGCCTTTTGGAGAACCTTCTTCTGTCAGTTTTTCCAACAGTTCTTTCGATGACTGGATGTTCTGCTTCAGGTAGTCCCCAAACAACAAAGCATAAGACACTTTCTCCATGGCCTTGGTATGATTCATGTCAGCTGCTTTCAGAAGATATTGATATGCTCTGAAGAGAAAATAATTTCTTAGTCAACTTGAGGCAAAGAAGATTCTGTTCATAAATATGAAGATTCTGGAGAAATATTCTGTTTCTCTGTTTTAGTCTCTATTTTCTACAAATGCAAATCTACCTATATTTGTTCTAGCTACCAATCGTCCATATATGTAACAACTCTTGATTTAAACAATAGACAAGCTATTTTAATGTTTACTCTACTCCAAAAGCAAAGCACTATGCATTTCCTCTCTGGTGAGATATACAAGAAGTTTAAGGATAAATAATCACGTTTTTGTAGCAGCACAATTTTAAGTCCTGTACAAGGTATCTATTAGAACCACTCCTGTGACACCCTGAAAAAGACTATGGAGTACATTGCTATTTTCATTCCAGTGAAAATAGCAAGCACTGGGCCCAAGAAAACTGCATACCTGACCAATTTCACGATGAAACAGTCACGTTAACAATTGGAAGGATCTGTGGAAACTCCCCTTTCTATTTCAGTCTCAGAACTTAGGGCAGTCCTTCAAAGTAATTTACAGCAGCTGGTTTCACAGCAATTAAAACCCCCGTAACCTTAAACATGGTAACAGTGCTGTCAAGCACGATTCAGCTTGACCTTTGATAGCGCTTCAAGATTTTTCTTTACCTCTCCACCTTTCTATTCTCAGACTTGCTTTCTTTCTTTAGGACATACCACGGCACACCTGGTTACTCGCATAATTTCACCTTCTAGAAAGGTTTAAGATGTGCAAGAGAACTAATATCTAACATTGTTTTACAATTCTTACACTATTTTATACCGAAAAATGCTATTCAGAATCCAACAGATATTGTCTCCCTTTGTCTTTACCAACCACCTTATCTCCACAAACAAATTTAAAAGAGTAATAATGCTCACATAATAATCAGCAGGAAGTCACCACTTACTTACGAAACTGTCAACATGAGCAACAAGCTCTAAATTAACACAGCCATTCTTAATTATAGTGAAAAGCTGACAATTATTTAATCACTAATTGGATTTATACAGAATAGAAAGCAAAGAGACCAGAATGAACAGAACACTAATTTCTTTCTTATTCTTCGATTTTGTCTACAAGCCCTCTTCTCTCATACAACACTGGTTATTAGAATTTTAACTATTTGTTGAGCTTAAGTTTAATACTATTTTTATGGTGACGAAAACCATCAGAAAGCAAGAAAGCAAGAGCAGGACAAGAAATGCCAACTTTTCCCACTTAATCTTTGAAGCAGAACGAGAATGGGACTGTAAGAAACACCAGAAAAAGGACAATTATCTTGTATCACGTTATTTTTTTCCTGGGCAGTTACCACATATAAATTGGGGTGAGGGAACTGCAGCACCATCTTGCATTAGGTCAATGTTTTGATGACACCCACTCTTCAGAAATTCATCTCACACAATTTTTATTTCATTCAAAGGAATGTAGGCATAGATATGTTTTTCTCAATACCCTGAAATTACTATCACTTCACAGTTTGTTTTTTAAATCCAATAAAGCTCAAAATCCTGGGGAAACTCATTTTAAGTTCATTTCGATTTAAGCAAGAGTCACCAGCCATGTTGTCCTTCTCCTGTGAGAGTGAATAACGTAGACTTACACTTTCTTCTGAGCCTTTTTACTGCTTTCATTAAGGATTTTCATTCCAATCTGATAAACGTCCTCAGCTTCTTGCATCTGCCTTCTCTTATTAGACTGCTCTTCAGCTTAAAAAAAAAAAGGACATTAAGAGATCCAATTATACAGCTCAACACTGTTCTCTCAAAATTCCTATTAGTTCTAAAGGGAAAATACAGTCAGAAATATGTTTCTGAAGATCAATAAACCCAAGTGAATATAAAAAGCTGTCTAAAGGAGGTGTTGAGTATCTCAGTAGATGGTTTCTTCTTGTGTGATTATCTCTCATATATGAGTTTGCTGAAAAAAAATATTCTTTTCATTGCTCAAAAGCAAACTGTGCAGAAAGAAAGGCTCCTCCTTCAGGACCTTTTCCTAGAGAAGGGTGGCCTTTGTGCAACAAATCAACAAGTATAATGGGAAACCCTGTCAAACCCCTATATTACAGCCTCAAAAACTAAGAGTTTTATAGGTGCCTCCATGGCAAGATTTCCTTATTAGCTCCTTATTAGCTAATTAGGAAGGAATAATAAGGAATTATTTCCTTATTAGCTTATTAGGAAGTGGAATTTGCATTTAAACTTTGCCTTTGTAACTACTTGTTTACCACAGTATAAAGTGACCATTAATATATGACAGGGACTTCCACACCCAGAAATAGAGGGCATTAAGAGGACTGAAAAAAGCATTCACTGGACAAGAACAAGACATAAAGTTACTTACATTCACAGAAGCCCCACTTTTGATCTTTCTTGTAATCATAGGTTGTTGCACACCAAAGCCTGCCATCTTCCCTCCCATCCGCAGTGCACTCTGCATATTCCTTCTCCATAAACAAGAAGGGGAAGTGGCAAGGTTCACCATCTGCAGTGCCCCCAATAGCTGTCAACACTGAAAATGCATACCCAGGAATTAGATTGCTCTCCTTTATTCTCAAATTAATCTACTACATATATTAAAGTGTTCCTATGTTGGTTTTAACTCCTATGAACTACAATTAATCCAGTTTTCTGTAAAATTTCTAATTTACAAAAGCCTGAAAAAGCAACTTTTTTTTCTAAATAGCAAATGAAAAAGGGTTTTAATTATGAAATAAAGCAGAAGGTATGTGGTTTCTCATATTCCTTAGTTCTAAGTAAAGAAAATATCGTACAGATGAGAGAAGGCAAGTCTAAGTTACATTTTTATTGCCTATCCAAATAAAGAGACTTTCTTTGCATTTTTATTTCTCTGTTAAAGACCTTGCAATGCAGCATTAAAGTACATTTCAGAGTATATATTAATTTTAGCCCCAGGGTTAGACACAATCGTGACAGACCAACACACTTCACTAAATGTTACACTGAAGGTACTTGAATATCAGCAGGGATGAAAGGACTTAAGTGAAATCACTACAGTGTGGATGGATTGTTATTCTAATCACTACGAGTCCAGTAATTTTCTACTCTCGGATGTACTTACACTGAAAACATTATTTCATTTCACCAATATATTTAGTTGCATTCAAAATTACTTTGAACAATATCATTTATCATTTCTCACACACTAACACTCCAAAGGTTGCTGACTTCAATATTGCAGTATTTTAAAATAACATCAATCTTCTATGGAGACTAAGAATTATCTCTGTTTTCTGAAGATGGAATTATTTCAACTAGACTTTTAAAAAAGTTCTCCTTTTTCACTAAGCTAAATCCAACACTTGGGTTTAGCTTCATTTGAAGATGTTTGCAAAGTCCTGCAATTGACAATGTCAATTATATCTTTTTTTTTTCAAGTTAAGTTTGCCATTTTTTGGTTAGAGAGAAAGCTAGTTCTTTTTTCCAGGGTCTACAATTGAAAGGCTTAAAGACCATACTAATTTTAATATTTCATGTTTATTTTTTGAAGCAAAAGGTAGTCTTCAGGTGTAGTTAGCCTTTCCAAATTGCTCTTCATAACTGAATTCCTTGGCAGAGGTTCCACCACACCACTCCAAGTTAATTACATCACAAGGAGAAGTGTTATTTTCAGTAACTGCATTCAAAAATAACTTGTCCACATGCAATTAGCCTGGAATAATTTTACACATCTATTAACTAGAGACTAATGTACAAACTCACGCTAAGTGTACATGTAACTACAACTGATGGGACCTCTTATCACTGTCATTTGAACAAACTCTAGGATATAAACACTACTTGGGAACTTGAAGTTTTACTTGCATTGTTTAATACCTTGTCTCCTGTATTGAAAACAATTTTACACAGTGCTCTGCATGAGAGTTTGCTGCACACCAAAGTTACAAAATCACACTGCCCCAATTCTCCTCTGTTTTTGCTCCCAGATAGTAACAAATAGTAACCCCTAAGGCAATATAGCAACACAATCACAGGTTAAACTGCACACCACAGTTGTTTTACGTACTTAGAGAATGATAAATACAGAGTGAAGCAGACAATTTACTCAAGGATAAATTAGCTTTTGTGAAACTGAGTGTGCAAGTAGCAATCTAACAGTTTTATAGTGTCTAAATAAAGTTTGTGGTATTTAATTTTAGTTTGTCCTTACTTACATTTCATACTTTATGCTGCAGGAATTATTCATACATTATTTATAAGTATTGTTTACATTATTGTAAGATTCTTCTAAGTAGGAAAATAAATTCAACAGTAATTGCCAGCTCTGTATTAACTTGTGGGCAGTTTTCAGCAAAAAAATGCTAGTTTTTTTTTGTAACACTGAAGTTCCAGACAAACAGTGCTCCACACTGTTAGTATGGAACTTCAGTGTTACAAAACACTACAACACAAAATAACAATAAGTAATAAAAGATCATTTTTCTTTGCATATAAAACCTTCTTACTCATCAGAAGAGAGCAGGACAACTTCTTTCTTACAAGGTTAAAAGCTTTAGTAGCACTAATTCTAAATTAGTAATTTTTTTTTAATGCTCAATATCCTGCAAAATACATGTGGAAACTTGCAGAACGTAATTTTTTCCCCATGCAATCTCATCACCATACACAGTAGCTAAACTGTATTTAGAAAAGGTTTAATGTCCCTTAATGCAGTCCTGTCACCAGTAGCTCACCTGGGAGATGTAACATCTGTACTTGAGATATGCTCACTTAAAGAGTTTGCCAGAAGACTGCTAAAGGACAGTTTATTCTCCTGACAGAATACAAGTACTTTTCTTTCAGAACTGCTTTTTATATAAAGCCAGTAATCCTTCCATTCACATTGCTTATTTATTTCATTAGATGTTCCAAAAACTGTGCAAGAGTTAAACTTACGGTTTTTGAAAGTCAGTTGCAGTACTTTGATAAGTGTAGTTAAAAACCTTAGTTGCCAGGGATATGAGATTAAAAGTACCTTAAAGTTTACTTTTGAAATATCCTTCCCTAAATATGGTGCTTAGCTCACTCTTTTGTGGCAGAAAGATATTTAGTGGATTACATACCTTTTCCCTGTATAACACATCACCTATCAAGAGCAACAGTTAATCCTATTACTGAGTTTTCACAAACTAGATACCAGTTCTGCACTAATAAAGAAGGCTTATTATAAAACACGCCGAGTTAGTACATTACAGAGCTCATTTCACAAGTCTTGCTTGCTTTTGACATTTGAATGAGTTGAGAAGACAAACACCCTTAGTACCACGTAACTGTATTTTTTTTCAGTAATATTGAAGATTTACGTTTTAAGGACAAATGAAAAGTGTGCTGCATAGGCCATTTAGTTATCTGCTAGTAACTGCAGTCAAAAAATCATATCAAAATTATGTAGTAAAAAAGCAACACTAGAATTTCCTGGGAATTCAAGTACAAGGGCATTAGGTTTTACCTATATTTAAAAACTTACTGAAGTTTACATGCAATTTAGATGTTGCCCTAAGGCACTCAATGCTGTTTTAGGAAACTTGTCTTTACATCACTATTTGTTCCCTTTCTGTCAACTGACTTGCTGGGCAAACAGCCAGGGGGCTGAAAAACACTGATGCAATTTTGCTTTCTATGGCACACAGGACTGTACTTGAGTCCTACTGGAGCAATCAGGGCCTTCTCCATTTAACAGTTAAAGCCTTCCAGCAAGATGGAAACAGTAAGAATAATTGAAAACTCTTTCAAATGCATCTCAAAATAACCACTCAGATTTTAATCTCAATAAATTTCAAAACTTTTTGATGTTCCTTTCTAATGGAAAAGGTAGCATTTAACATTCCATTATAGAAAGGTTAAAACACAAGATATTTTATATTACTATTTGTGTTCGTCCACCTGCTGACGTTGTTCAGATGCAACTTTCTTGTCCCTTGTTCAAAAGTCTGTGAGCAGTTACCTGGACTCTGCATTTCTGCTTCTTCCAAATCTTTATTTAATAGACTTGACATTTCTAGAGAGTTCAACTCTTCCAGTGAATTCTCTTTTTCCTCTTCTTGACTGTGAAAGTTCTCTTCATCCTCTGACTGAGAGTCCGATTTCCCCGATTCAAGGAAGATCTGACCTGCTACTACTCGAGTTCCTGTGGAATGGTCCTTTACCTGGTCCTCTGCAGACAAAGTCTGAAGGAAAGCAGCCACATAATTTAGAAGATTAGAAACCGAGGAGCAGCAGTGGGCTAAAAACCCATTACTTTTTAAAGATATGATTAATTAACATATTAAGCTTAAAATAGCATCAAAAGTGTTGAACCATCTCTACCAGCTCTCATTGGCTCTACCCTTTTCAACTCTTAAAAAAAAAGTTAGTTTTTTCAAACTTGCAACACAATGTTAATCCTTTTGATGCACAGAAACTGAGAAAGCAAGAGCTACAGAATATTTTAAAACAGAAATCAAATCACAGTTCTGAATTTCAGACCTTTGCTCTCACTCCAGAAGAAAAACAGAATGACTAGAAACTTATCTCCTCACCTTTGAATCCAGTGATTCATCTTGATTTCCCTCTTCATCTAGAAGAGAGGTTATAAGTCAGTAAAATGCTTTTCATGAATAATTATCCCCAAAATAAAAACAAGTTTAGTTGTAATATCGTACCAAGGTTCTGAAATATTCTAGAGTACTAAGTTGATCAATGCATTTCAGGAAGATCTTATTAGTGTTCTCAGGAGGAATCAAATGTTTCACAGAAGATCCTCTTCCTTAAATTATGCCAACACAACTGTGTTTTCAATAGAGAAAAAAAGTGTGGTTTCTTTTTTAAAACCCAAATCACAGTCTGAATTGTTCCAGTCCAACTAAACTACTTAAAAAGATGAGCATCAAGTGAAAAAGGCCTGTGGAACCTAACGTTTAGTATGAATAACTTCAGCAGAGACCAGAAAGTTACATTAAGACCCTCACACTCATAATTAACACTGTCCTTTGTAGAATGCAAGTTCATTTTGCTTGACCAGCATATTAAAACCTTTATAGAGAGGTGTCTCTTCAGAACAGTGAGAAATTAGTTTGTCTTTAAGACAGGTGAAAGAGAGAAGATAATCAGCAAAGCTTATTTATGACAGTTTTACCACTGTTTTGCACAATTATTTCTGCAACAGTTTTTTTGTTCCTGTAACTTAAATGGGCTACTCACTGTGTTTCAAACAACTGTGCTTTCATTTTGACAGAAAGCCTCCAAAAGTAACACCACTGAAATATGACTGTTCCCAGTCATCAGTATCTGACACCACCTCCTTTAGGTAAACAAAACCCCACTACATTTGAAAGAAGATGATACAGACCTCTCTCTCTCTCTCTCTGGTATACAACTCACTTAAACCAAAATAAAAGCTCAAAATATAAACAGTTCTCTAAGCAAAGCTGCCGTTAACTTCTCCTACATTTAGAAATCCCCCCTTCTGAGGTTCTGGGGTGTCCAATGTCCTGTAGCAGTGGTAAGGCACTGACAGGCTGGAGACCTGCACTGTGACTAGAAAAGAAGTCAGTGCCCCATACACGAGTCACAACATAGGATGTGTTTCAGCTGGCTATGAAAGGTACCTGCACAAATACCGAACGCCAACAAAACTCTCCAAAAGTTTATAGAAATCTGCTGACTTCCTGGTGGCATTTGACAAACAAAACTTGCATACTTTTCCTTCTCATGCAAGTAAAGTGTCTAACCAGAGAGAAATCACATCTGAAGGGAAAAATTACAAACATGACACTTGACTGGTACGTGTTTTATAGTCTACGACTACAAAACAGAGCAACTAATGGCATTTGCAATGAAAAGATTAATCTTGGAAAGCGCTTTCTGGAGTCTAGCTTCCATATTGTTAATTGAAGTATAATCTTTGATTGGAACAAGTAAAAAGATGAGGGAGAATCAACTGTAAGCTGTAACAGCATAATAAAAACAAAGAAAAAGTGCTAAGGCTTAAAAGTGAAGCTGTGAAACTACTGTGAGAAGAAATTTGAGAGTACAACTGAAACAAATGACAGCCTGTTCAGGATAGTGAAGAGGATGTAAAGCTCAAATAGTTTGACTGCCAACAGACATGTAATTAAAAAGGATCTAGAACAGTTGATATGGATAAGCAGCTGTACTCTACATGTCGAAAAACGAAAGTGTGTAGAGCACTTCAGAAGAAATTGTGGAGATGGCAAAGAGTACTCCAGATGAAACAGACCCTGCAAGAAGCAACCAAGATAGCATGAGAACAAACATCCATTTGAAAAAAACAAGGCTAGCTGTGTTTTTGGCAGAGACCACACTGCTTTATCATCTTGAAGAATCAAAGATGATAAGGGTAAGACATAAGAAGTTGTACCACTGAACTTCAACATTTCAGATCACCATATAACAACTGTTTTTTAAATACAGTAAAAGTACATATACATTTAAGATACTTGCTAGCATTTCTATTTCAAAACTATAAAACAAATTTGAATTTACCATATTTCCCACAAACTAGTTTTTATTATCCTAAAGAATTTTGATCTAAGACATTCAGACATACTTCTGGAGAAGGGGGAAACCAAGACAGGGTAACTTACCCAGTGGCTTGGATACTCCTTTTAATATATATAAATCACTTATGGAGAGTAACTGTTATTGCAGTAAGAAACATCATGCTTGTTTTTTTTTAACCACTATGCCAGCCAGGTTGATTGGTTTTGTCTGCTCAAAACCAGTGTGTATGCCTCACAGCTCTACAGCTTTCTCGTGTTTTGGGAAAGGCTTGACTAACTGATTTCAATTTGTGGAGGGTTGACTTTACAACAAAGACCACACAGTGTTAAATATAAATAGGTTAAACTCTCTATGCACACATATCAAACAACATTTTTATTGTAACTTCATATGGTAAGGCAAGAGACACCTGAGCAGGGCAGAGCTCATTAAGTGTTCGGTCTTCTTCCCTGAAAGCAAATAAATCCATTTCCTCTGCATTGCATCATTTAAAATCCCTCTGAAGGAACCAGCTGCCTTATTAAGAAGTTGTACTTGAACAATTGTTTTCAAACAGTGGTTTCAAAAAAGTGCTAAAGCAAACCAAGAAACATTAATTTAACTTTTCTTAGCTCTGAGACTTCCTTCTAAGGCACACAGATGAGGTTGCAGTGATGACAGATAATGTGACTAGATGAGGGATCACTTGCAGCCTTGTTGTTTCACAGAACTGCTGACTAATATGCACCAGCTACTCACAGAAGTGTGTTTACCTCTATGAAACTGTTAAACAAACTATTCTGAAAGTGTTAATAAAAGGTCTACGGAAGGTCACTGTTGGACCTAAGAACAGTTTATTAGTCAAGGCTTAGCTAGTGAACAAAGTCACAGATGTTATGTTTGTGCACCTGCTTCAGAGACTAAAGCTGATAGTTTAGTTTGTTTTTCCACACTTCAATTAAAAATAAAGTTACTGACTTTTTTTTTTTTAATTTGGATCTGTTACCACAGTTGCCTAATTCTATAAATGTCTTCTGAAAAGGCCAAGTGGAAATTAATGTTAGCATTTGTTAAACATATTAGGGATATGCAACTACATATTAAAAGGAAAAGGTAGGCAAAAATACTTGTGGCTGAAGTGGGAAGCTGACAACAGTGTACAGAAAACTTCACTTACAAACAGTGCTGAGCTGTGTAGACAGTGCTGGGTACTCTCATGCTCTAGAGCTAAAAAATCTTCTTTCAACTATCCACCACTTCACATATGCTTAAAATCTGCTTTAAAAAGTATTCATTTTTCCTCAATTAGAAAGACAAGCATTCAACCAGTCTATGTAAATATAGCAAAAGTACTTTGGCAGCCTATGCGAGAGAAAAAGATTCTACCATATGCTGGTTAAAGATCCTACCATTTTGTGAGAATTATCATCTTCAAGAGAGCACTAAAGAGAGAAGGGTAGAAACAAGAAGGGTTATGCAGTGTGATTCAGCAAGAATGTTCTTAGCTCAAGGGAGTTCAACAGTTCCCAACTTCTGCTGTGTTAAAAGAACAAATCAACTGTCATCAGATAGAGCTAAGGGACTGCTACTACCAGACAAGAAATACTACTACTTTCAATGTTACAGTGGTCACTCACCTTCAGGAAACAGCCAAAAATTCAGTGAGCACAAGCAGCTGGCAACATCCCAGAGCTCTGATGAATACCCTAACTGATCACTGCAGTTTCCTTCTAATTTATGCCAAGCTCTTCAAGCCTCAAATACTACCACAACAAAGCAACTGGTAAGAGTCTGCCTAGAGCAGTGACCTCCTAAGTGGAGAGTGTACACCTCGGGGAGTGGGCTAGCCAACACACTGGGGCTGCAAGAAGAAAATACTTTTTGTACTGTTACCTTTTCTTAATACAGTGTTCATTCCACTTTTGTTTCATTCTTTTCTCATCTGTGTTTTTGCACATGTTTTATGATGTACAGAACATGTTAGGATAGCAGTATATCGATGTCTAACTTATTAAAAATACACATAAGAAGCATGCTCAAAAACCTTTCTTTAGAGGGGGGTACATGAACAGACGCAGCTTGGCAACAAGTTTTACAGCACAGAGATTTTCTGTGGTATTTTGGTAATGTCTTTCAATGCTTTTGTGCCAGTGACTACATAGACTTTGAAAGAGAATGCAAACTCTGTTTATCCAATTCTTGCAGGAAATAAGGAAATCTTAAGAAAAAAATTACCTCAGACTGCTTCTCATCAATTTTTCAACTGTTATATTCAGCACAGAAACAGACTCAATAGCATAGATGCTACTCCCATTACACAAACCTCTAAAACATGCAGTGAGTCAAGAAAAATCCATAAGTAGCATCTATTCAGCAAGAATAGTTCCAAAGTATCCTTGGCAGCAAGTAAATTGTTCCCAGCTACAATCTGTGCAGCGTATTCATTTCAGTACAACTAGAAGATTGAGATATAGGTCAGCCCTCATCCTGAATAAAAATCTTTTTTCCAGTCTCCTTGCAATTGCTGGCTGACGAGTTACAGAACTTACTCTCCAGCACTTCCTCTGTAAGAACTGAGATTCCCTGTCAGGCAACAATGCAACAAGTCCAGGGAATGTTTTTCAGTTACGTAAGCAAAATCAGACAGGTCAGGGAAAGCCATTGAGCTCGGTCTTATGAACGAATAGGTACTGAAGTTCCCTACAGGTATATGACTGCTCACTTGTCCCTACCAGCTAACAGGACAGTCTGAAAATGCCTGCCTATGGCTGAAGTTAGCCATGGAAGGTGTAGAAGAGTCAGAGGAAGAAGCACTTCCTCTCTTCAGGCAGAATGAGAGCATTTCTACCTCTTAGTCTGTGAACATGAGGAAACAAGTCCAAGAATCAAAAAATATCGGCAATCAGAAAAAAAAAAAAAAGGAAATTTGTCAATGTTCTTAATGAATGACCAACAGAAGGAGGCTGCTGCTGCTGCAGTAAGCAGAAGAAAGTCAGCTTCATCTAGAAAACACACATATGCTTAACATTTTTTTAGCTGCTTTTGCCAATTCCCCATGGACTTCTTAATATTCTTTTCCCAGTCCCAGTTTTAAACTCCTTCATCATTTGTATTACTACCATATGTTTAAAAGAGTAGTGCCTATTTCTTTAGGCCAGAGTTTTCTTGCATTCACCTGCAGTTTTCAATAAATCGATTTAAACAAAATTTATGACTACAGAGTTAAGATTTAAAGCTCTAGTTGGGAAATGTAATACTTGAACCCTTTTTACTCATCCTTCTTAAAACTCCTCCCTTCAACATACTCATATCCCAGATGACTCTTTCCAGACCAGACATTAAGAATAAACAAGTATTCAAGGAAGTATTTAACACACAGTTTTAAGGCATATACCAGAAAGTGGTACTGCTACTGTTGGAAATCAAAACCTGAAGTAATGACAATTTTCTTTCAGAATGATTCTTGCCAAAAATTGGAGCAAGAATTTTTCTTATAGTTTGCTGACAAAAGATGCACTCTGAACACCCTCTCCTAATTAACTCTGGATATTAATGAAGAGTTTACCTCACAGTAGCTTTTAAGTTTGTCAACAGCTCCTAAGTAAGTGTTCATTCATGTACTATAGTCACAAACACATCTTTGTGATAGTGGACAAATAGTAAAAACAGCAGAGTTGCATGCTAGTACAGCCACAGATGCACACTTGACCAGCCCTTAATTTTGTCACCTAATTACCATGTACACAACAGATGGTTCATCTGACATTCACAGGCTCATTTTACCTTAGCTTTTTTTCTTTATATACATTATAAATGAGAGCACACAATCCAAAGTGGCTACATATCCCTGGCTTCACAGAACTTGTGTGTATCTTTTCTATCACTTGGGAAGTGCCCTGCTGCCTTATACAGTGACGCACAAAGCTCCTATAATCTGAACTCCAGCAACAGAACTTCAAATTTCAACTTCCTACAGCATACATGAAAATGAGCCCCAAACCACTGAACTTACTTTCCTGAAATAGTGTAAAAGCACATCCCCAGTAGCACTGGATAAAGCTGTCTGCTAAAGTACTGGCTTCTGGCTTCAGAAGCAATATATAAATAAATGCATTGCACATCCCCCTCACCAGCCCATGGTGGAAATAAGGGTGTGGGAGTAGAAACCCTAAGAAAGGAAGTAGATGACAACACATGAGATGCACACGAAACCTGAGCTGCATAACAACAAAATAAGCATGAAAAAAGTATGATGGGAACACACAACGCGGGACGCGGAAACGCTCTCTCTATATATCGGGGTGAGAAAACTGTTATGACAATGCTGAAATTAGCACTATCAGCGCCTCGGTGAGAAAATGCGTGCTAGGGAGGACAAAACACCTCACTGGGGTTTTGAGCAGCACTGGCACCACAAAGTGGGCTCCCAACATGCTGCTCAAAGGCAGGCAACGCACTGAGCAACAAGGCCACCCCCGCCAGGCCTAAGGGGCACCCCGGGGAGGCGAAGCGCCGGCTCGGGGGGAGCTGCGGCCCCGCCGCCCCCCGCACTGAGGGGAGCCCCGCTCCAGCCTCCCCGTCTCTCCGGAGAGGTCGGCGCTGCCCCCGCGCCCCGCAAAGCCCGGCCG